>WBMV01008991.1:0-135895 GCA_013396655.1 Campylorhamphus procurvoides | reverse complement strand
AAGAGCTCACATGGTATTCCTGAGGCCATGAGTTCATCCTAGCACCGGTCTTTTCTATCTGTTGCTTATCAACACGTGTTGTACTCTTTTATACTTTTTATCCTTTATATACTCTTTTATACTCCTTTATATTCTGTACCCCGAAACCCTATAAGTAAAGAATTTTTCTCTGCTTTACCCATATAAAGTTGTCTTGGAAAGGTTTTTTCCCCCTTCCTTAAGGCAACATATATTTAGCCTACACATGTACCCTTTCAAAACAGTCAATATCCAGAAAAAGCGACAGCTGATGTCTTAGATAACATAGTTCAGGCTAAACAAAGTGTCCCACTTAATATATGACTGTCATTAGTCAGGCAAGAAGTTAGCTGAGGAAAGCAGAGATTATAGCACATCCCTGTAAAAAATCCAGCATCACAGTGTTTCAAATCCAAAGCAACACCCACCTATGTCTCTGCAGCCATTTTAGTTGATAAGTGAAGCTAACACTGAGGAAGATATACCAGGAAAAGAAAACATTAGTCCTTCTGAATTGCAACAAATTCCATCGTCTGTGTCACTGTGGCCTTGTACAGTCTGCAGTAAAGGAGCAATAAATAACTCAAACTGATCCCAGTCCTGTTAAGCGCAAGCAATAACACGCATATGCCAAATTGTCATCCCAGCCTGCTGTTTCTATATGCTAGTTTTCAAATGGATTCTGAAAATATAGAAATTGTGTGAATGCTGATATTCCTTCCCTAATTTTCTGAGCAAATACAGGGAGACTACCTGCGCTTTGAACCGTGTAGGATTGCTGGTGCTGAGACAACAGAGTTGCAAATATAGTGGAACCTTGGATTGTACCAGTGATCATTGGGATTGCATTGGGTGGAGGTGTCCTAGCGTTGGCCACAGGGGACTGCAGAGAAGGCCTTTGGGAGAGGAGGGTGGGACTGCCCTGTGACAAAAACAGCCAGTTTCAGAAACTCCAACAAACCCGCTGCAGGACACAGCAGAACCTCTCAGACAATATGGTTGTAAAGAAAGGGAAAAGCGCTGTGCAGGTACTGTGAGAGAGGAGTAAGGAAAATGTGATACCAAAGTGAGACGAGAGGAAGGAGGTGCTACAGGTATCAGAGCAGAGATACTCCTGCAGTCTATGATGAGTACCATGGATATACAGGTTGTCCACTGCAGACTACTGAGGTCCCCAATGGAGTATATAGCCACACCTCAGCCCATAAAGGACCTTGTGCCACAGCAAGCGTACATATCCTGAAGGAAGCTACAACCTGTGGAGAGTCCACACTTGTGCAGCTGCCTGGCAAGGGTGTAGCCCATGGAGAGGAGCCCACATAGGAGCAGTTTTCCTGACAGGAGCCTGTGGAAGACCCATTCTAAAGCAGTACAGTCCTGAAGCACTGCACCCCCAGAAGAGGATCCATACGGGAGAAGTTCCTGAATACTGCAATCAGTGAGAAGGCCGTTTTTTGGAACAGCTCATGAAGGAATAAATCCAGTGATAGGACCCTCAGTGGTGCAGTCTGTCCCTGAAGGGCTGTACAGTGTGAAAAGGACGCACACTGAAGCAGTTTGTGAAAGGCTGCAGCCCATGGGAAGGTGAAGCAAGGTGAAAGCGAGAGGAGGAAGGAGGAATTGTTATAGACTGACCACAACCCCCCATTTTCCAGCTCTGCTCAGAAGGGAGGAGGGCTCAGGAAAAAGGAGTGGAATCTGGGAGGAAAGGAGGATGGTGGGACGATGAGTTTTTAGTTTTCACTTTGTTTTGCCATTCTACTCTACTTTTGATTGGCAATAATTTAAACTAATATTCCCCAAATTGAGATGAAGGTAATTGGCAAGCAATATCCCTGTCTTTATCTTGGCCCACAAGTTTTTTGGTTTATTTTCTCTCTTTGTACTGTTGAGCAGGTGGAGTGAAGGAGATGAAGTGAGAGAGCTGCTTGGTGGACATCTGGCAGCCAGACAAATTCAGTCCAAAGGGAGGATACTACTGGAGTATTTGTACTAACTGCATTGTTTGTTTATAAATTTTCTTGTGGGAGATGGAATTATTGTTACTAATGCTGTCATGGCTTCTACTATCTCATAGGACTAAAGGATTGCCAGGCCTGAAATATGTCAGGCTCCTGAAATATGAAGACAAGGTATTTCAAAATAGATGTTATAAGAAAACAAGATTGAAGTATCTGGGACTCCTTTTGTGCCTCCAAAATAAATCTACCGTATTGCAAAAAGAGAAAATATTTTTTCTAGAAACAGCAGAATAGCTCTGCTGTAAAGTTGCAATGCAGAGAACAAGAAACGCAATGTAAACCTTGGCAACATTTTCTTGTCTTTAAAGATTGCTTCAACTCAAATTGAAGTAAAAAGATTTGTTTACTTTTTCTTATGGCACAGGAAGAGATTAAGAGGCTATATGTTTTATATACTTTTCATTAGGCTTCTTAGGGAATCCTAGTTCCCATTCAGAGAAAATATTTCAGACTATGAATGTATTATAGGCCTCAAGAATTCATTCAATTTCCTGGCTCCAGATATACACCTGGCTCCACCCCAAATCTATACCAATAAAAGGTTTACAAATGCAGCAGCACTTTGATCTCATCCCGTTCTCATCAGCACAGAAAGAGAGTACAAGCCCATAGAGCATATGATGTCAGGAACATGTGCTCAGCCTCAGAACTTAAGGGACCTGGGACCTGAAGATCCCTGAACATAGCTGTAGCAAGAAAATGCAGACAGCCCTAGGGACTTTGAGGCCAGTAAAGTATTTAGAAAAAAATTCAGGTTGTTGGTACCAAGAATGGATTCAAGTTCTGTATTCTGGACAACGAGGCTCTCAGTACTGGAAAAATCATTTGGTCTACAAAGAATGAAAATAGTACAGTGCTCAAAAATTATGCTACTGAACTTAAACACTAGGAAACTGTTGGCAGGAGCAAGACATCACTCAGGACTTGAGCAGGGCTCTTGGGGATTTGGAGAACTACCTCCATTCATTTGGGATCCACAACTTCATATTTCCTTCTGCAAGTAGGTGATTGTGTTGTTGTTTTTTTCAATGAATATAGCTAATTTCTACCTTCAGAAGTATGGGAGAAAGAAGTGGATGTTGTGCTCTTCCATATTACAGCCTAATACTTTAAAAACTTAGAAAATGGGAACAGAAATATGTGATGCCGAAGTATAGACATAACTGTAGGTGTTATGTATAGTTTACCATCAGCTCAAGACCTATGGGAGCAGCTGGTGAGCCCAAACTTTCTGTGGCCTCTAAACTCCCCATCCTAAGGTCTCCCCAACATAGAATGGCAAACTCAGCTCATGCAGTGGGAGTACACTGGGGATCCATTGACTTCTCTTGCTTCCGACAGCTCCCACAATACCATGTTTCCAAAAGTAGGAGGAAACTGTGATGTACCTAACAGCCAGCTGAAGGTTTTATGTATCTGGCTTGTGAGTTCAGGAACACTGGCCATCCTGATCTGTGTTGGCATAAGCAGGGCATTCTTATCAAAACATGGGTAACCAGGGTTTCTTTTTCTTTGCTGAGAAAGTGCTCAGTGATCTTTTACTACTGTGTAAAAGGGCTGTGACACCCCCAACTGAGTTTTCAAGTCACACTTTAAAGCATCAACTATTTTTTGTGACATTCTCTGGGACCACATATAAGACTGAACTGCTTTGTGAACATAGAGGAAAATTTACTTTATGGACCCTCACAGATGTTACAGAGCTTTTTAACTAATCCAAGACTGTAAGCCTATGGAGAGCCACAATGCCTAGGAAAATATCAAAAGTACAAGTGGCCATCTTAGAAAATGATGCACTGCTTTGTTATGAGTAAAAGTTTCAAGTATCCAGAAACTAGATGGCATAACTTGAGTTGCCAGTCCCACAAAATTAATAAAAAAGGATTGAATTATACTAATTATCGACACCATTTTTCTATACATGTCTTCATCTCCTAAAAGCATATAGAAGTCTTTTTGCACAATTTCTTATAGCATTTTCAGGAAAAGACTTAATTCATTACATTATTCTTCCTTGGTATTTTCCCCAAATATAACGACAGGGATTGTTAAATTAATTTCTATTCAAGTAAGTTATTTTTAATACCTAAATATACAAATAGCTATATATATATATATATATATAATGGATATACTTTGAAAAATGTACTTTCTGTAAGATCATAAGAAGCTACATAAAAATATATGGAAAACAGTATGTTCATAGCATTGTTTTTTCCACAAAATTTGTATTTGGAAGAAAAAGTAAATTTCTTTATATACCAGGCAAAAAAATCTGTTTCTTTCAATCTCTATCACCTTTTAGTATTAAGAGTGAATTTTGACATATTTTGACTGTAAATTCAATGCAAATAACAGCTTTGTAGAGTAGATGCCTCAAAATAAGACAGCATTGTGATATTTTTTTTTCAAAACCAGATTCTCCTATTGCATATAAAAAAGAAATTTAAGAAATATATCCTAGAGTTTACACATATCATGTGGGCAATCTTAATAAAAAGCTTTCATTAAACACATTTCACATAAATGGAAATAAAGAAATTCTTGCTATATTCTCATAGCATCATCTTACAAAGGGAACTCATCAAGGCAGCAGGCACTGCTTATGATCATTCATTCTATCTTAGTGTATCTGCAGAGATGCAGGAAAACTCACTTGGAGGAAACTAATCTCTCAACAGAGGCTGTATGAGGAAATGGTAATTTGGCTGTGTAATCAAATTGCAACACCTTCAGTTAGCAGATGTGAGCAAATAAAGAGAAAACCAAATTTAGATTTTGTGCCAATTGCTCTTTTATATGCTTGCTTGTTTTTGAGGACTCCCTATGATTTTTTCTAATTGGCTTGGTGGTGGTAACAGCTTCAGGTGGTTTTGCACAGCTTCCGGCTGCAGCACTGCAGTTTGCCAACAGACGGCACGATGTATTTCCATTATCTGGTGTCTCTACAATAAGATGAGTCTGCTCGTCTCTGAAATAAACCCAAAACACCACCCTAGGCTTCAGCTCTGCAAAGATTTAAACACGTTTGAATCTGCCTACCAGTATCACTAAATCTCATCTTTACTGCTGTTAAAGGCTTTATTTTTTCCACTGTCGTAAGAGAGCAGCTACCTGTAGCTATGTCACTTTAAATTATTTAGGTATATCATCAAAGTGGGGCAGAATATTTTTAGTCTATTATTATTGAACCTATTTGCTGTGGTGATGTCCAAAAAGATAGTCAAATATATTAAATATGATGTGAATATGGTCCTGGACAAATAAGTCAAAGTATTATCTAGCAATGCACTGTACGTATTCAATGCAGTATGTTTCTTGTATTTCTTTCTTCTAGCCTTCACAGCTGAAGAGAAGTAAAAAACAGTTGCATGAGAAAGGTGTTACATGAACTTATAATATGAAATAGGAAGCAGAATTGTGTGAAATACTGAGTATACAGTGAATACCAACACTGGTCATGAGCAGCTTCTTGGCTGTATAGTTCAAGACTGAGCATGGAAGTGCATGGAAGTACAACAGATCTCTCTGTGCTTTGAAATTAGCAATTAAAGTTATGAAATAAATTATTCTTGAGCAAGGACTTTTTTTTTTCTGGCAGCAGAGAAGAAGCTATGACATTGTCTACATGCTCAGAGCAGCAGTAGGAAAAATGGATACCATGTTAGGAGTTAATTCTTTATCTCGATAAGATTTGGAGGTTAATCTTCAGTTTCAGTGTGTAGGTGGTAGAATGTGTGAAATAGGGTACATTCAATTAAATGTTTTACTGAACTGCAGAAAGTTCAACAACATGCTAAACAGAAGTAGTCCAAACCATTGTGGGAGGTCAGTAGGCCAATTCCATTCGATTTGCATTTAAGGAAAAAAACTTTGTGAACTTTTCCAAGCTTCTTCTGTGCTTCTTATTAATCATATCAGTAGAAATGCTGATTACAAAGATATCTATTAGGCTGTCCAGCCTAAAGGTTCAACTGCTAAACCTCTTGTCCCCACTTCCCAGGGAAGGGAATTTGCTATTGGCATATAATTGTTGCTCTTGAGGACTTTCATAAATCTTACCATAATTATAGATATATTGTTTGTTTTGCTGGTTTGTTACCTTGTTTGAAGACTTCATCTTGTCAGGGTTAAGACTATTTAAAGCATTTCAGTTTGGTTTTGAAATGTCCTGATTTTTTTATCCAATGCCTTGTGGAAATGTAAGAGTGTTACATTAATAGAAATACCTTTACCAACAAAATCCATAATCTCATAACAAATACTAAATCAGATCAACAAAATTTGTTTTTGTGTAAACCCACACAGAGTGTTAGTAATTATATTGCCTTATTTCACTCTTTCAAGTCCATTTCAGACATAGTGTTATTTCCTTTGGAATCAATACTGGGGTTGGCTTGGGTCATTAAGCAGAAAAATACAAAGGGCAAGGCCTAATCATTCTTCACACCATCTCCTCCACCAATTACTTGAAGTGGAGAATAGAGATCTTGAATCACTTTTCGTGTCAGTCTGATTTAAAGTCTGGATAAGTCCTTGGAGAATGAATGAATTTTTGTGGTATTTTCACGTTCACTGCTCAGACTTCAGTCCCTTCACTTCTAAGTGTGGTGCTTCTCAGAGGAAAAATACATTAAACCCCGGAGAGACAAGAAGTTAGGGGCATTTCCATTGTTTGGACCACAGTATAATGACCCTTAGGAGCTGGAAAAGGCTTTGTTCTAGAGGGAGGATGTTCACTGGAAGCGATAGAGGAATATCATTCACGAGGAATGTCATTAACACTTAATGATTTCTCTCTTTTCCACAGGCATAGAAGAAATGATGCTTGTTTGAGAAAAGGGCAAGGAAAGAAATAGTATAGGACCCTGCTCAACAAGATGGAGTCTATTAGAACCAGAGAGACACTGACAAATGCTTTAAAGTTTTCAGGAAGACAGATAGTCACTTCTGTGCTCTGACAAAGGCTTTGTTGAGATGACATTCTGATTCAATAACTTTGCTTCTTTATCCCTAACTATACTTAAAGGCCAGTTTATTTAAAAAAAAAACCTACCTTGTCTAGCTGTGACTTGCAGTTAGTTGCTTTTATGTCCCTTTACAAGAGGAACTCTTTATTCAGTGTAGATATAGTTCTGTTAAAGTGGTCACATATTAAGCAAATTTATCCTCAGCACTGGAGTCCAAGACAGACTAAGCCAGACATGGAAATTAAAATCAGAACAATCTTTAAATATTTTCATAAAATAATAAGAAAAATAAATAAACAAGGAAAACCAAACAGAACTAGTTGCACAAATCTGTGATTAAGCTTGATTTAGGGTTGCAGAGCAGAAGCAGCAAATATTTTTCCTTTCTTAGTAAGTTTTGGATACTATCAAAGCTCCTTTTCTCCAAACTCAGAATAATGTGCCAAACAGCACACAAGTGAAAGGCACAAGACTACATGGTTCTAAACAGACATGAGCTGGTAAGGCTTCACTCGGCAGAGTAGTAGAGCTTTGTGTGAATATACCAAGTTGAATGTTTTCACATCTTGGATTCGAAGACTTCTAAACGTTTCTCAAACAGGACCTTCTGGGTCAGGAGGAAAAACTCAGTAGAAACATATTACTTTAAGAGAAAGAACTCTGGATTCCAGTCAAGACATCAAATAGTCAGGTGATATGGATGATTTTTGGACTGCAAGATTGAGTGTCACTTGATACAATATCTACTCTGGATAAGGACTGAATAAGACATAGGATCCTGGAAAAGGGCTATATACTCTGAAAGTCTTTGTATTCTCTGTTTAGTCAGATGAGATCAGTCAATTTTCAAGTCAATTTACAAAGGCCTTTACAGATTTCATGGATAAGAGAAGGACTTAAATATTGTCATTTAAGAGATTTTATTTATTGCTATATATTCTGATCCACCATAAAAGCTAGTAGCTTTTATAATTATACTGTGTATATTTATAACAGCATTTGTTAGGTCTTTATGATTATACCTATGATGCTTTGCTTACTTCTTTCTTTTTTAAAGGAACATAATTAAAAGGAACAAATACATGCTTAGAATGAAGCTCCTTGTTAAAGCTTCTTGAACTACTTATTTTTCATACTTCATTTTCTTGTGAACCTCCACAAATTCAGATTCAGCAAGTGCATGGTTCCTCCTAGACGACATCAATCATGCTGTGCAAGACAACAAGCTGTCTTATTTCTCCAACAAAGAAGTTCCTATCAATATACAGTACCTTTCTACTTCTGCACAGTACTAGTCACCATTTCTGGTTTTGTTTATTCCTAATCTCTGTCTTCAGCTCTGATGTTTTGAAGTATTTCTACATCTCTACATCCACCAAAGCTTGAAAGCTGAGCAACTGACACATTTGCAGACAAATCGCTCAAAGGAAGCACATACACATTTATTTTCTGAAGCGCCTCCAGGTGATTAAGCTTAAGGTCAAATTCTGCTCCTATGAGCAGAACTCAAAAAGTATTTTGCCTATAGGAACTGTGAGAATCTCTCCTTTCTCACTCTGTCAAAAGGTCCTGAGGTACCAAGGCCACAGTTGCTGTCATAATGCTAAGCTTGAGGCAGTATAGTTACATAAATTACAGTTTCTTATTCCTTCTGCATTGCTTAAGCAACAAATGCCTTTTTCAAAAAATCCACTGAATCCATCTTTTCCAGACCTTTGCATATTTGAATGCATCAGTCACAGCACACCAAGTTGTCCTGGAAGGCTGCTGCCCCCCAAAACTCTGTGACGCAGAAGTCCTTTGTGTCCTGAGTGGGTGTGATTCTCCCCTTCAAAAACTGGTCAGCTACTTTAATGTACGGTACAGCCCTGAGTCTCAGGAAATGCTACTGATCTCAAAGGAAGACACAACTTTCTTTCATACAACCACAAGTTGAAATTAAACTACTATGTGGTTTTAAATCACTGTCTTCCCAAACCTCATGCCAGGGCCCTGAGTACATTCTCCACCAGTGGAGTTCAGCTGGCTGCCAAGACCTGGCTTGCTGGTGGGCAACAAGGGAGCTGAAGGGAGGCCTCAGCCTACAGCCATGCAGTGGGCATTGCAGCTGTGTCCATGCTTGTCTATCTACTCAGTCAACCTACAGTACTGACTTCCAGGTTTGACTTCTTCCCTTCACCAGACTGCCCTTGCTGATCCCTCACATTTGAGTCACACACATATATTAACTAGAAGATGGTTGTTTTTTCTTTCCATAAGAAACACTTTTTAGATTTTCTTAGGGTTATAATGTTTAAGTATTTAACAACTTTTTCATAAGGTAGAGAGGTGTCTAAACACTGCTGATGTCTAACGTGATAACCAGTCTCAAAAGGTGATTGAATCATTGCTAGACATTTCCAGGGGTTTTGTTCATCTAAGTCCCCAGCTCAGTGGAGTTCTGACAGACATTTTTCGATTCAAAGCTTTTATTTGACCCTTTTCCATCAGCCCTTCTGTTGCTCTTGTATACACAGGAATATTTAACAAAGTTCATTGGCACTGACATATTCACCATATTGCAGTTGGTGTTGATCTCACAAATAATTCTGTTGTGCTTGCAGGGAATGGGTAATGGAATGGGCAAAAAACATATTCTCATAGAGACAGAAAGCTCTGTATAAAAATGCAGTTAGGGAGCACAGAAAACAGCAGTCGCTTTTAGCATGGAGATCACAAAAGAACTAATTTGCCAGAATGCCATTCCAAACCCATGACCACAACATTAGTAATGCTGCAAGAGTATGGAGTGCACCTGAGCCCTATGCTCATTAACCTTTTGGGTTAATGTGCAGTTCACAAATATAAAGGGTCTGTGTGTGTGCTGTAGGAGAATGGAGAGGAAAAAGCAAATATGAGGGAAGGAAAGGAGGGGGAATAACTCAAGGGAAAGGCAGAGTCTTTTTGATTCTGGAAATGAACCAAGCATTGTTTTTCTCCCATGCAGAACTGTACAAAAATGAATGAAGAAAAGCATTCTGAAAGACAAGTGAATTCACATACAATATATATTTAGATTATCTATCAACAAGATAATTCCCTTATAAGGATACTGCTAAACAGGAGAAATATTTGATCTCAGATTTGTCCAGATTCCAGGCCTGATCATATTTATTTTCTCATCAATGGCCAAAGTAAAGTGACCAGATGTCTCAGATTGCACTAGTACCAGTTTTTAATAGGCTGGCACAGTGTCTAGTGATTTTATTTTTTTTAATTTTATTTTATTATTAAGATGCAGATCCTATTGTTATTCTGCCACTGATCTGCCCTAGGTACAAAAATGGCTGATTCACAGACTCTGCTCCTCCTCCCCTGTATGTTATATCTACAGTAGATGATCAAATTCACATTAACACAGAGCAGAGTACAGCCTGGCACCTGCAAAGTGTTTTCAAATATGATTGCTTAATGTCTCTTGGCAGTGCTGGTTTGTAACAGGAAGCCAAACAGTGTGGTGCAGCCAAGGATCCATTTCATAAGATCTCTATCTCCAGGCAATTTAACTTGGACACAACAGTCTTGGAATGCAGCTTCACTTCCCTCTGCTGCCCTGTGCTCATTCTCATTTCATCCTCTTCATCACTCCTTTTTCCTCAACCTCTCACTATCATCTTCCAGATGGAGAGATTGGGCCCTTTGCAAAGCTAATCTCATGGGTAGGAAGAATAAGGTGAGTGTTTCTGATGTTGTTACATTTAAAGGACATAAAACTGTTCCGGAAATTCATGCTGTTCAGGTAGGTGTGATCAATGACCAAGACTTTATCTCTCGGTTAAAGCTGAATCAGGCACAGCAATTAGGAGTAGCAGGCTTCTGATAAGCACCTAGAGAGACCTTAATTGTTTATGGCCATTTTTATTAAACTAAGACATACATTAATGCTAGCTGTCTAAATTGGTATTTAAAATATCCTACTACTTAACATATTTCACATATAGAGGGTTTGGGTGTTTTGGCAGTTTCAGTAGTCTCTGGTGCTTTCACTTCCTGTTCTAGTCAATGGGTTGAAGATGCTGTTTGATCACTTTCCATTCAAGAAATGACAGCGTTCAAAGAAAATGAGTGCTGCACTGTACTGTCAGTGCAGCTTTTATACCACACAAGTTAATCTTGTGAAGCATCTTGGAGGTTTTGATCAGTCTAAAATACACCACATTTGCTTGAAATAGGACTTTGAAATTTTATCTCTAAGTTCTAAATGAGAGAGTAATAAAAGCTTCTCCAGCTCTTTAATAATGAATACAGTTATACCATTTTATCTGCATAGGAATACAGTAAATGAAATCAAAGCAGCATAGACATTACTCTTAAATTTTCAAAACTGCTAAGACAGCTCTGTGTACACTTGAATCTTTCTTCCTATACGTATTTACTGCATAAATAGAGTTTGCTATATTGCTGTTTTGAAACTGAAAGCTTGCTGCTGCATTTACAGGACTCATACCTTATTAATGCTCCTATTCGCTTTAGGATCAGAAAGGTCAATCCTGCCACATTTGACAACTTCGGCAATGATTCATGTCTTTGATCTTATATTTTATCATGTAATTAGTGCCAATGAAGGCCCCATGGGTCCTTCTAGTTGCATACAAATGGAATAGACACCTTGAACTGTATTTGTTATAACCTAGGCTTGCCAAGTCTCAGCATCCCAGTTCTAAGTATATGAATGTTTAGACTCAAGATTTTTCAATAGGGTATTTGTAGTTGGGAGAATATTTCTGTTAATTCACATATCTCCCTATTGTAGTCTAGCATCTGGAAATATAAATAACCTTTTGGAGACTGAAATTTTGCTGCAGTTCATTGCTAGATGGATATATAATCAGAGTGATTTTTTTCTTTGTATCTACCTAATTAAAAAGAAAACTATTAATTTGTCCAAAACAAGTTAGTATAAGTTACAGGTCAACAACATTTTTCTCTGACCATTGTAAGAATTATGATAGAAGGAATAATGTCTCTGCACACTGAAAAATGCAGTTTAATGTCATTAGCAACACCAATACTATATTTCATATCCCTTGCTGCTCTCTTCTTTTTGAAAGGTTGAACTCTTTCATCTAAATGTATGTAAATAGTAATAAATAGCAGACTTGATTTCTGCTCTGTGGACTTTTCTCTGATCTGTGCTGGTCCCTGGTCTGGGGTGGTTGTCTCTGCTCTTTACTGCATCTTGTTACCCAGCAAAGCAACAAGAAAAATAGATGTTTCACAGCCTGCACCCACTGAGCAGACACTGTAGTCCAGGCACCCACAGCAGGCAGGCTGGGAGCAGGCAGTGCGTCAGGCAGATACGTGTCTGCCTCTGAACCACAGAACACGTGTCATCCCTAATAATAGTTCATGTCTCAGCTACATGAAAGCTTTATTTTTAGAAAGCTGCTGGTTTTAGAGTCAGAAGTTTTTTGCTCTGATTAGTTCATATAAAAGATATTTATATGTTTATATTCCTTGTGGAAAATGCTGCTGAAAAAGACATTCAGGTGAAACATCAGTCCTTGGCAGATACTTATTTAAAATAGGTCTGATTTTTGGTGGTTGGTTTTTTAACAAATCATTACAATTTTCAAGGAATGTAAACTTTCATGTGACAATTGCCGTTTTGTTGAGAGCCTGGTTTTCAAGGACAAAATAATACAAAATATTTAGCCATCAGCCTAACTTCAAAATGGACTCTGTAATGTTCAAAAATCCTATAATTTTATTATGAAAATTTATGAGAGTTCCCTTCTTTAGGATGCAAGTTTCTGGGAAAAAAAAAAAAGAAAAAGAAAAAAAAAAAGATTAAAAGGAGCTTCTATGAGAATCTTGGGTTTCAGGGAGGAGGACGGGAGTAGGCTTACATAATGTCAATCAATTTCTTGAAAATTCTTAAAACAGTCCAAAATCATGGGGTTTTTAAATAAAATATCTCATGATAGGACCTGGTGATAGGACCTGGTTCATATCTTTGAATGTTTAGTGTTGACTTTGTTATGAAGCTGTATGTGAACATGTGGCATGGCTAAATTGTATTAATTCAGTAATACTGAATAACAGATTGTAAGGTATTTTAACATTAACAAAAAAGCTAATCGTTTTCCCCCTGCTTTAGAAAGACAAGCAAATGAAGTAGCCTTAAATGAAACCTGTGGGGATCGCAGGTATTCATTATGGTTTTGTGAGTCAATCAAAATCTTGATGTGGCCTTTTTCCTCCATCTGTTACTGTTGTTGCGTTCAAAAAGAATCTGCCTACAATAAATTACCATTATTGCTGCTTTGCTCTTACATAAATCTTTTCCTTCAAGGTGCTCTTGATACCTTACTAGCTGACATGAATCAAACCTCTTGTGATCCTCATGAGGTAAAAAAACTACCCAAACCCTTGAAATTCTCTATCTAAAGGAAATATCAAAGATACTGCAATGACAGAAGATTTTCCCAGTGTTTCTGACCTTATCACACAGGATTTTTGAGAAAGCTGTCATGCTGAAATTTAAAAACTGAAAAACATATTAACTCATTGCAAGCAAATATCAGTGAACTAAAAATGTGTGTATCACATTCTTCCAAACAATTCAATAAAACATCTTATATATATTAATAATCTATCCCTTCAAGTAAATACGCTCCATGCCCATCTCTTCTGATACACATCAGAAAAAAATCAGTCTTCCTGGATAATAATTTACCAACAACTGGTCTGAAGCATCAGATTAATAAACAGACACCAGACAATACCTACTACGTGTATTGCTAGCTTCTGTCCCTGTTTAGCCAAGTACTTAGGCACATATAAATCACATCTCATTTCAGAGGTAAGTACATGATTAAATGCTTTGCTGAATGGAGATGGACTGCTGAAACAAGACACTGGGCAATATTTCAGGTCCTGACATCAGTCAGTACCTTATCCTCCAAAGATCCAAATAGAGATATCTATTAATGTTATTGCTTTTCAAATCAGGATTATAATATACAAAGCAATACAGTAATTTTTAAATATTTTAGTCGAGAGAAAGTCTTCTTATAATTTGAAAATTCTGCTACTGTATTAAAAAATTAGTGGGCTTTTCTTCTGGGTTGCCACACTATTTTGTTGCTAATCCATTTGTTTTCTGGAACCTATAGCAACCAAATGTTTTATACTGCAGCCGGCCTTATCTTACCCGGTAAACTAATTGTCACTACTCACCACAACAAAGAGAATGAAGTAAATGAAAGCTCTCCTCTTAAGAAAAAAAGATAAGAACCACATTCTTTTCCCTTCATGCAATTTTTTTAAATGAAAATGAGCTGATCGAAGATACACATTCCATAAACCTCACTGATTTGTAACGTTAAGTTACAGCATCAACCCTAAGGTAAAAAATTCTCTACCTGGTCCATACCTTAAAGCTATCAATTATACTAAATCTTATGAAGCAAAAATTAAAGCTATTTTTTTGCTCTGTGCTAGAGGAATGTTTAAACTGTCACATCGCTAAAAGAGGGAAAGGGAAAGGCAAGAACTCACTCATGTATCAATGAACAACAAACTTGCTAGCAGATCATGATTTTATTTTTATTGCAGAAACTTAATATCGTTCTTTAACAAAAAACAAACAAAAAAAGGAGAGCAGAGGGGAGAATAAGAGTATGGGTATAACCTTGGTTTTCCTTGAAATTCAATTTTGTTAAACACAAATCCTCAGATTACCTTTGCAGCTTTGAAAATGTTACCAATCCTGTTTGTTCGATACAGCACTCTTCATTCTTTTGCTTCTTTTTAAAACAACAGATTACTCACCTGCCATCTCGAAACTATAAAATCAATCTAACCATGTATTAAACATCTTGCAAATTCCTCAAAATGCTGTTTTCCTGACATATTTCTTTAGCAGTACAAAATCCAAATGTGACAAGGAGTAAAGCTCTTTGATGTAAAGAGCTGGTCCTATAGACAGATCCCCACTGGGCAGATGGTTATTTTTAATAGTCTGACCTAATTTCTTAGTAGTGAACCAGGGATAACATAAAGCCCTATAGAGGAACTGGTCTATTGTGTTGAAGTAACAAGAGAGAACACTAGATATTCATAACAGCAACATTCGTTGGTCTGAGTTCAGTCTTAACAAAGCCCCCAAATATTTATTGTCACAACAGTTAAGGCTTCTGAAGATGAAAAGGCTTATTATGACTGACCTATCATATGATATCAAGCCAAAGTAGCCATCTTTAGGAGCTGAGGTATGCCTTCAGAAAGTGTTTTCTGTAGAATACTGAGTTACTCCTGATTTCCTTTGCAAAAGGGTCTTGCTTTTTTTCTCTTTTGTCATACACATCACCAAACCTGAAGGTGAGTAAATCACATTATCCTGTTCTACCCTTCCTATCTGTCTCCCATTCTCATTACCTTGGTCTTTCTTCCATGTTTCATATGACCTTTTCAGAACTACTAAGATCAGAGGCTGGTAATCAGTCTTAGTGAAAGGAAGAAACACAGTCTACAGATTTCAAGTACATCGAATCTACTTTTTTTCCCATTGTATTCAGCAGTGTTCACTTTAGTTGGAACCAAAGTTGAGAGGAGACCCTACACCACAAGAAACAGATGCTATGCAAAAAAAACCCAAACATACCAAACCAACAAACCAAAAGAACAAGAAATTTTCCATAGTACTAACTACATTTAGTCCAATTTCAATTCTTGCATTCATCAGTAGCAGAAATGTGTTTGAAAAAAAACTAATAAACTTATTATTCAGAAATTCATTAAAAGAGCTGTCAAGGATAAAATTAGTAATGTACAGTCAGTTTTGTGTTAGCTAAAACAAAAGTTTATAGTCCCTGTGCTGCATCCATGCCTTGGATGGACCATAAGTAAAGTACTGTTTTACTACATCATAGTGGTCTCTCAGAGTAAGAGCTATTTCCCAAAATGGACCTATTTGTACAAACATTCCTGGTATAAGAAAATGTAATGTAAAATCATCAGTTCACCTCAGACATACCACTCAGTGTTTTACTTGTTTTGAAAGCTAAATTAAGTCTAGTCTTTTCCAACCTTATTGAACAATGTTTTTCTAAACTGTTCGGAGCAAATAATATTCTAATCTAGTGAACTGGGTTCAGTTACTATGACTGATCTTGCATTCATCCTCAATGCACCAATCACCCAAACTGAAATGCTGAGTAAGGTTCCTGCATATTCTCTCATGTCTTGATACTCCATTGCTTTACAACAATTTGAAAACAAGTAATGAGAAAATATAATCAATGAGTTTTCCTCTATTGAAAACCCCATCTGAATATGTCAGTACATGTTCATACGTGAATTTTAACTATAGCAGAAAATGCTTTGTCTCCTCCCAAATACCAGTTGTCCTTTTTCTCTAGGACACTCAAAAGAGAACATGCACTGATTGACTTGGAAAGACAGTTCCCCTCAATGCACAGTGTTCAAGACTTTGCTGATTTCTGTGAGAGTAAGCAACAAGTGAAATTGTTTCCACATAAAATAATTTCTAAGGGGCTTTATGCTAACAAGCACACTATGATTGAAGATAGTAATTATGATATCAACAGACAGATAACTATTCACTCATTTTCAGTGTAAGAATTTTATCTGAAGAGAAACCCCAAGAGTCTAGAAATCTTCAAGTGGACAACATAGGAGTTTGTTTCATGTAAAAAAGAAAAATATTAGGTTAGGAATTGGAAGAGGGGAGTCTCCCTGATCAACAAGGTACCTACACTTGGGCAAACATTTCAGTTTTTATGTGTCTATTTCTGCGTTCATCTCCATTTGTTTATTCTATCCAGATTTTACAGTTTTATGGCCAGAAATTTTCCTCAATATATTTTTAAGTAGTGGTTCTGAAAACTCAAGTGTCAGTGTCAAAGAGCTAATTATGCTAAGGGCTAATATATTAATGAAACACCAATCTCAATTTCAGTGCAATGTATTGGTAATTTATTGTATTTTTAATGTTAAAGTGACTCTTGAGGGTCTTTCATGCAAGCAATCCTAGAATGTGATCAGTAGAAGTCTAGTTAACAAACCTACAGACTAATTTCTTCACAAAGTGGAAGAAATGGTCACCATGACTTGGTCTGCATATGCTTATGGCAGCTGTTTCAGTGTCTCTGACAATCTTTCATCCATCCAATACTACCTTATCCTACCTATATTTCCAGACAAAAGACCTCTATAAAATTCCACATGGATCAGTTGTATGTATGTGTGGTGTAATGCAAATATTTGATCTTTCTTTGGAGTAAATGTTTTTTGGTGGTTTTTTTTTTTTTTAAGTATTTAAGCAATATATGCCCAAATATACTTATGTGCTTACAGTTAAGCATATGCCCAATTTCCCTGAGAAAGTAAAACTGGTCATTCTACAGAGACCAAAAAAAATAGTAGGTTAAAAAATGTCACAGAAAGAAAGCATTCAACCAGGACATGCCATATTAAATACCATTATATATGTTGTTTTCCTCTACTCAATCCTTTTAAGCATTTCCTCTCAAAAATTAATGTGAATTAACACAATTGAATTATGGGTTCCACAGATACTTGAATCTGTTATCAAGTCAAATAAATGGAAGTCCCTTGCATAATATATTTCCTGTTAATATTATAACTCATTCTTTAACCATGGGAGGTCTTTTCAATATCTAAGTATAATTTATTTTTAACAGCTTGAGACTTTTTCTTCTCCTTTGTGATTTTTCTTTATACATATTATTATTATTTGATTTATAAAACAATGCTCCCTATGTGCTCATGGCTCATCAAGAAATTCAACAGAATCAAACTAAAAGGCAAGAAACTTCAACTACTTGTAAAAGAGAAACCTCTTAATACAGGCTCTAGAAAGGGAAATGAAGAGCAGCGGGATTCTCTTTGGTATAGATTTTTCAGGCAAAAGTTACAATTTTTTTATCTGACGAACTGTCGTTCATCAAATCTCACTGAAAACAATGTGAGCTGCAAGTGTTCAGCACAGTACAAATCCACATCATGAATATGCCAATAATCCAAAATGAGAAGATAAAAACTCTATCAGAGTATAGATGGTATAAAAAACCCAAACATATACAGGTACATATACATGTCCTGAAAATCAAAGGTGCTGAGACCTGAAGTGTGAATGCTTTGATTTGAATGCAAGTCTCTCAAGAACATCTCCTGGGGTATAACATTTAAAGAAAAAAATCCCAATTTTACTGTTTTGCTAGTCCAAGAGATAAGCATCATTAATTTGGAGACAAACCAAAAGGAGAATTTTGAACTTTCTCACAGAAATATCTACCTCCTCCTTAAGTTCTATGATGTGTTTTCCATGATAAAACAGAACATTTAAAACAATTTATTTCCAAATGAATTTGAAATGTAAACAAGAACTCGTTTAACATCTTACTTTAACAAGACTGAGATTATTATAAATACAATACCGATTTTTTTCAGTAGGTTCTCTTAACTTAAAAAGTATTTTTCAAAAATGTCACCCTGTAATCTTCAGTTCAAAAGTAGCCTAAAGTATCACTAGTGAAAATACAGACTTTAAGAAGACCTCATTTTTGCTGTCATGTGTAAAAGCTGCGTCATCTGGCCTGACAAGACCCATTCTCACCACTTTTGACAACAACAAATTAGTTAACCAATTTAGGTATTTGTTTTGTGTAAGCCCTGGCCTGCCTTTAGCATTTGTTTGTTTGTCCTGTTCTGTTCCAATTGTAAATTGTAAATGTTTCCTGTTTTCAAATACTGGTTACAGTGAGATCTAGGTCAGAGTGGCTTTTATGCCACCAGTATAAACATAAAAATAATAATTAATTATAGCTTTAATGAAGACATTTATTTGATATGCAAAGCTTGGCAAGACGTTATACTGTGAAGTATTTCAAATTCCCTGTTACATATTTTGATCTCTACTAAACCTATATCCTTTATCTAAATAAGTGGTACTCCTGTAGAAACATTTTAAATACCTTGCCTTCTAAGACAAGGTTATGAAATTTTGCATTCCTATAATGAATGCTCTTCTTTCCTTTTTGTTTAAAAACATAAGTGCTGAACCACAAAGACCTGATTGCAATACATGTTCAATGCTAATCAACACAACAAAACAAAAAACAAGACACAAAACAAGTAATGACCGTTTGTCTTGACAGCAGAATAATATAACATAAAACACTTATTTGATATGTAAAACAGGAACTCCTAAAGACATGTTTTTGCGTGACCTCTGTTCATTTCACCAAAATATTTTAGATACACATTAAATCCTAACCTTGAGTACTTTTCAGTGACTTGGAATTTCTATTATTATTATTATACAAATTTTCTATTTCAGACAGGGTTCCAATGAATCCAATCTGTTTCATCATATGCAAATGGGTAGCTTTCTTTTACGCAGCAGATGCTGAATATGAATACTTAGTGAAAGTGTCTGACCAACTTCTCAGAAATGTAAGATGCTCTGATAATCTTTTAAAAGTGTTTCCCAGAAATAGTAACTTTTTTGATTGTTTAAATATTTTTATCTTGTTCTTTTCTATTTCTCAGGGAAAGAAGTTGAGGTTCCTCTTTCTACAATGCTAAAATAGCCAGCAGGTTAATTTTAAATAAAAACTATTGTGCTGTGTTGGTTTTGTTTGGGGTAGAGTTAATTTCTTTCACAGTGGCTAGTATGGGGCTATGTTTTGGATTTGTGCTGAACACAGGGTTGATAAATAGAGATGTTTTTGTTATTGCTGAGCAGAGCTTGCACAGAGCTGAGGCCTTGTTTGCTTTTTGTACTGCCATGTTGGTGAGGAATTTGGAAGGAGACACAGCTGTGATAGGTGACTCTGACTGAAGGAATATTTCATACTCTATGGCATCATGCTCAGTATTTAAAGTGGGGGGAAGAAGGAGGAAGGGAGAGACATTCTCAGTGGTGGCATTTGTCTTCCCAAGTAACCATTATATGTGGTGGGACCCTGCTCTCCTGGGGATGACAGAACACCTGCCTGCCCATGGGAAGCAGTGAATTATTTCTCTATTTTGCTTTGTTTTTGTGTGTGACTTTTGCTTTCCCTATTACATTGTCTTTATCTCAAGCCACAAGTTTTCTAGACTTTACCCTTCCAACTCTCTCCCCAATCCCACAGGTTTGGGAGTGACCAAGTGGCTGCATGGGGCTTGGTTGCAGGCTGGGTTTAAACTCCCACACAGGTTTAACTAGTTATCGTGAATGGACAGTAAAGATGGTAGATCACAAAAAAACCTGTTCCCTCTTCCTATTTGCCTTGGGGTTTTTTTGAATGTTGGAGAAAAAGAGAGATTGCCTTTTATGAATTGAAATTTTCCAGCTCACATTATTTACTCTCTGAACGCTGGAAATGCACATAGCTTAAGAAAGCTTTATTTTAAGTGGCTCTCTACTTTAAATACTTCACTGGCGAGAATTTTGGCTGGATTTGAATTTATTTGTCAGTAGTAATATTTCCATGATGGGACAGCTACACCAGATGATTTGCATAGACTGTTCTTTAGCAGACCTTTATAATGAGCAAGGTGCAGAGCTGAGTCTCTCCCAAATGCTTCCACTGACTCATGTTTTTGTCGTGTAGCAAAATCCTCAGCTACAATCTTACCAAGTCTACCTCTCTGAACTGACACTGTAACCTACCTTTTCCCTTTAGGATGCAGCTGCTGTTTTCAGCAACTCTCCAGCTATGGCAGGCATTTGGGTGGCGAGCTTATTAAAACATCCCCTTCCTGAATACCAGTCAGACATAAGATAGCTGACAAAGAGGAATAAAAAGATTCTGACAAAATTTACTATATATTTTTTATTATCTTCATTTCTTGAAAATAAGTACATTGGGAAGAATTTGATGTTTATGCAGCAGGGTTTTGGTAGTACTATATAAGAGGATACAAGGATAAAAAGCATTCAGAAGGAAGTCTTTTTACATGAAAATGCCTGTAAACTTACTATGCCATCCTTATCATCAGGAATTAGCTATGCCACAAGAGAAGATAAATGGTGACCAGGCAACCATAGACACAGCTGTTTGGTCACCTCTAGGAAAGCAATGAGCCCTTACTGAGTAGGACAGAAAGCAACACCTGTCCGGAGAAACATGGATGTGTTGTTTAAATCCAAGATAAATTTGTGCCCCAAAGACTTTCTTAGGGTAATCCAACAACCCTAACTGAAGTGACACTTATTTGTGTGTGTGGCTCTCAGCTACACTAAGGTCAGCGCAGCCTTGATCTAATTCTCTTTAATTGTTAAATTATCTGTAATTTTAGCAAGCCTCACTTCCATTCCCTTTAGACACAATCCTCACTGAGAAGTATGGTATTAAAATCACCCTGCCTTTTTAACAGTTTCAAAATCTTTCAATAATAACCAAATTATCCCAACTTTTCCCCATAAATTATATTTTAATAAGTGAAGTTATCAATAGTTCCTGCTGCTACATACAAAATAAATCAAAAATATGAAAAAAGTCTCTGTTGGATGCAAAACTGTACTGACAACCAGTTGTGTTTAGGTACATTGAGTACAGGGAAGTTAGAAAATGCCTGTTGCTGATGGCAGCTGAGCTGAGTTTGAGCTTTCCCCTTCCCAGGATATGTGTGTCTGCCACTTTTCAATCACATTGAATAGCATATTTTTCAACAATAACTATTACTGCTGCAGGTAATTCAATTTTTTCTATGTAACATAATTATCACTGGAGGAAATGAGAGGAAAGGTACCATTCTAATTTTCTATGACTTTCTTATCCAGAACATATACCTTCCCAGCCCCTAAGCACAATGCTGTGCATTGTATTTTCTGGTACCGCAATGGTCATACTACACAATAAGGCTCATTTTTTCATACCTCTCTCTCCGTAAGCGTGGTATATAAATCACAGCAGAGTTGCTAACAGCGTGTGACTGACAATCTTGTTTGATAGACAATCTGTGATCCTTTCAGCCTTTTGCTAATAAGCTCATTAGGATAGAAGGGCTGAAAATACTTTCTAGGATATAGCAATGAACCTCAGAAAATTCAGTGCATGTCTGACCACTCAAACTTTAGAGAATCAATCTCTTTTCAATCAAAACTTTGTCAGGTTCTGCTGAATGTGTTCTGAAGGTTATCCCAGTTGTTTTTTGGGGGGGTTGGTTTGGGTTTTTTTTTCCTTTTATTTTCTTCTTCTCTCACTCTCTCTGGGCTTGGGCTTTTTTTGTGGGATTCTTTGGGAATATGGGTACCTTCACAAACCAAAAATGCTTCCAAAGTAATGTAGGTCAAGGTGAAATGGTTCTGGACAATTTTTTTTCCTTTTCCAAATTCAGCTTTAGAAAACCTTTTAAAATATTTTTGCTGCTTTTTAAGGTATGACCTTATTTTGGATGAACTTTTGAAAAGCATTAATTTTAAGAAAAGCCTTAATGTACCTGCAGCCAAGTGACATTGGCATTTAGACTGAGGTTCCCAAAACGCAAATAGAAAACTACTTGAACAGTGACTGAATAAGCTACTTCATAGTTTCTGTTCATTTTCTGAGTGTGGTCAGACAATTATAAAAATCCCATTTGACACATGAGCACATTTTGAGGTCTTAAAATTAATCTGAAAGAAAAAATTACTCTAAAAATAACAGTGAGATAATCACAGAATCAAAGAATATGCCGAGTTGGAAGGGATCCACAAGGATCATCAAGTCCATCTCCTGGCCCTGACCAGAACCATCCTCAAGAGTCACACAGTGTGGCCGAGAGTATTGTCTAAATGCATCTTGAACTCTGTCAGGCTTGGTGCTGTGATCACTTCCCTGAAGAACCTGTTCCGTTATCCAATCACCTTCTAGATAAAGAACTTTTTTCTAATATCCAACGTAAACCTTCCCTGACACAACTTCAGGCCACTCCCTCGGGTTCTGTCACTTGTCACCACAGAGAAGAAATCAGAGCCTGCCCCTCCTCTTCCCCCCATAAGGAAGTAGTAGACTGAAATGAGGTCTCCCCTCAGTCTCCTCCAGGCTGAACAAACCAAGTGACCTCAACCTCTCCTCATACGGCTTCCCCTCAAGGCCCTTCACCATCTTCATCACCCTCCTAATGGTCTAACAATTTAATATCTTTCCTGTATTGCAGTGCCCAAAACTGCACACAATATTCCAGGTGAGGCTGCCCCAGTGCAGAGTAGAGCAGCACAATGCCCTCCCTCAACCAGCTGGCGAAGGTTTGCCTGATACGCCCCAGGGCACAGTTGGCCCTCCTGGCTGCCAGGGCACTGCTGACTCATATTCATCTTGCCATTGACCAAGACTCCCAGTCCATTTCCTCAGCTCTGCTCTCCACCATCTCATTCCTTAGTCTGTACAAATATCCTGGGTGGCCCCATCCCAGGTGCAGAATCCAGCACTTACCCTTGCTGAACTTCATATGGCTGGGGATTGTCCAGTCCTCAGATTTTTTGAGGCATCTCTGCAGGGCCTCCCTGCCTTCAAGAGAGTCAACAGCTCCTCCCAGTTTTGTGTCATCTGAAAACTTGTGTAGTATCTCTTCCAGTCCTGTGTCCAAATCGTTTATGAAGATGTTGAAGAGCACAGGGCCTGAGATGGAGCCTTGTGGAATCCCACAAGTGCCAGGTCACCAGTCTGATGTTATGCCATTCACTATCACTCTTCGTGATTAACCTGAATAAGTGCTTCTGAAGAATTCTGTCTGTCATAAGAAGAAGAATAAGTCAGCACATCATTACTGGGATAAATATCTCAAAGGTGATCTCTTTCAGTATTAATTAATATCTTTAAATGACTGATACTGTTAAAAAATTACTGGCTGAGAAATATTACGTGCAATTACAAGGCAGAAGCTGAAAAAGTATGCCAGGGAATGCAGCAGCTTTGGGGTAGATTTCTTCCTATGTCACAGGGAACTATATTGTTTAGCTGTATGGGATAACTGCAGCTCATGGGACTGCAGTCTCCATTCCTTGTGTTAAGTAGCTGTGGTCACGCTTCTTCAAGTGACTGAGGACTGACTGTCCTATTAGCTCATGAACTACATCAAATATTTTGTTCTGTTAGCAAAAGAACAGCCAATAGGTATGGAACTCCTGCCTAAATTCCAAATCCATTTAAAGGAATTGCAAAAATATCTGCCTTTCTTCACTTTATCTTAGATCTACCTTTTTAATTTATTTTTGCCTGATTCTTCTGTTTCATCCTCAAGGTTTTTCCTATCTTTGCCTTCCTTTTTTTTCCTGAAATTTTAATTTTATTTTTTTCCCTTTCTATGGGTTCCCATAAAATTATTTTTTTTTCCTCCTGGGAGAGGAGAATGTCTCCTGCTGGGCTTTTCTTTTTATTCTACTACTAATGTTCTGAATCCTGAGCTCTCTTCTTTTTTCAGACCCTTTCACTTCCTGTAGTCACTTCAGGCTCCACTTACATTAAACATCCCTGCACTTTTCTAAACCTCTTCCATCTAACCTCTGAATTTTCTCCTCTTTCAACCACAATGGGAGCTACAGCTGAATATGATTATGAGGAAAGAGAGAGAAGCTGCAGTTTTTCTGTAACAAAACTGCAAAGTCTTAGCAGGCTGATGTGAAGGAACAATAACATCAAAGAGTCAATAAGGAGCACTAACAAATCAATGTAGATAGTGAAAGCAAGGAATTAAACAACTGCTTGCCTTAGGCAATATTTACAGATGCCAGGATTAGACTAAGACAGCTTGACTGATGACCAGAATGTCTATGTCATTCCTTTATCTCTTTTCCCTCCCAGATTCTTCTTACTTCAGAGGAATAACCTGTTAAAGGTCAGCATCACAAAAAGTTGTTTATTTCATCTATGTCACAAGAAAGCCATTCACTTAATTCTTTTTGGTAAAAGGATAAGATAAAGCTGACCTACTGTGGCATCAAGTTCGAGACAGAGTCTGGACACAGAAATCCAGGGCATCAGTGCAGAACTCCTATACTGTTATGGTCACCTAAACTCTGACGGCAAGATTGTCCATACATATCACCTTAGGTAGCTACATATATTCTGATCTCACTAACACTTTGGAGATATAGCCTCCACAACTTCTAGACTCTATTTTTGTCTGCCCGACCTTTAATTCCTCTTGGCACAATGACCCAGCTTCAGCGTGGTGACCATATTACATACATTATTCTATAGTCAGTCAGCTAGGGGGTGTTAGAGTGGATCTTGAGGCTCCTGGAATATAACCACTGCTTGTGTAAGAATGAGCACTCTCCTCTTTCCTTCCTTTCTTTGTAATTTCATAGTTTCTTATGTAAAGGAGGAAGCTGTTCAAAAATACGCACTTCCTCACATCTCTCAATCACTCAGCTCTGCAAGTCAAGGTAACCATGTAATTCCTTGCTGTCAAAGGGTAAGATTCAGATTTGGTAAAATGCAAAGGTCAGGGGACAGACTAAGATGTTTGAGCTCTGTGCAGAGAGGGGAGCTTACTCTTACGACAATTCTCGAGAAAACATGAATTTCTGGAAAGACTGGAGGCAGCCACTAAGTGTCTCCAGGTCAAATGCTGTGCTTCAGACAAAAAAGAAGTGTGTACAGAACCTTACCCATTAGCATTAAGGTTTCACTAGCTCTGCCTTACTCACTATTCAGATTGTAAGAATTATTTTTTTCTTTCAGACCAACATAACCTCACCTATCTCCCTGTACTCAGAATTCCACATAGCATCTCTGAGTTGCTGAATTACTCTGTTTTTTACTTCCACACTGCCTGACACCAAGGCTGGAGCAGTCTACCAAAGCTATCTAGGTGTTACTGTGTTATTATTGTGCCTCATTTTCAATCTTGTTTTGAAGCTTGTAAGTGAGGCACATTTAATTTTTGCTAATTACTAATAATGAATATTCCCTTGACATGAAGATATTATACTGCACCCTGTTTTGCCAAAATGTATATTGAAATTAATTTTAAAATCTCTAATTAATCATGTTGTTTTAGAATGCAGTTGTGCATTTCCTTTTAACTTGCAGTCTTATCATGAGTATATAATGCTAATCATGGTTACCTAAAATCTAGGTATTGTAATTGGATACACAAAGTGGAAACAAGTTGCTGATAAAAGATTTTGCAGGTCACACAAAACCAATCTCATGGCAATTAATTAAAGCTCAGAAATTGCAGACAGAGAAAATAACTTGATTTGAAAGATAAAATAGGAACAAAGACAAGAAGCACAAATAAATATAACCAATAGGATCTATTATTGAATTGGATCTCACTGAGACACAGACTGAGATGCAGACTAACAGGAAGTTAAAACAATAGTTCTCTTCCACGTGTTAATATATATCAAACAGAAGGTACAATACTATTGTGGACAGCAGTTAAGAAGCTCCTAATCTGACTGATGACCAGTGAGATTCTTTCCAGTCTGAAATGAATGAATGACCCAGCAATTAAGGAAGAGATGGTCCTATTGCCATCCAATTTCCTGTCAGGAGGGTTTAAACAGAGGAAGGAATGCAAGAAGTGATTAAAGAAACCTTTTAACCCTGTAAGTAGAGCAGATGTGGATCTGGACATGAAAGAAGCTAGTTGAAAGTGTATAGATCAAAATTAGCAGGCACAACACAGTAATATTGTGATGTGCTGCTTCTGTAGACTGCCTGATGAAGAAGAAGTAGATGAGGCCTTCTACAAACTACAGAAGTGAGTCTGTCGTTCACAATTCCAGTGATCATAGGAGATATTTACTATTCAAGCAATACAACACAACCAATGCAGGCAGTTTCTGGAGTGCATTGGAAGCAACTTCCTCATGTGGATGATCAGGGAACCAGTAAGGGGAGATGCTCAGCTGAATCAGATTCTCACAAACAAATTAGAACTCATCAGAGATGTGAATATCAGAGGCAAACTTGCAGCAGTGACTTGAGATGATGCTTTTCAGGATCCTGACAGGAGGAACAAAGAAAAAATCAGAATACAGCTCTGAACTTCAGGATAGCAGAGTCTGTCCTCTTCAGGAATCTACCCAGAAGAATTCTATGGGGCACAGCCCTGGAGATAATTCCAAGAGGGAAGAGGTGTGCAGGATACTTGCATGATTTTCAAGGATCACCTTCTCCAAACTGACAAATGATTTATCCCAACAAGCAGAAAATCAAGCAAAGGCAGCAAAAAGCCTGCAGGCATGAACAGAGAGCTCCTGTCTAAACTCAGACATAAAAAGCAACTGTACAAAACACAGCTGACTTGTGAGGAATACAGAGAAACCATGATCAAGTAGGGGTGGTGTCAGGAAAGCCAAAAACCTTCTAGCATTAAATCAGATGAGGGACATGCAAAGCAACAAGAGGAGTGTCTGCATATACATCAACAGCAACTGGAAAACAAGGGTGAACTTGAGCCCACTGTGGAATGGAATAGGGACCTTGCTACAAAGGACATGAAATAGACTGAGGTACTTAACACCTTCTTTGCCCCAATCTTTATTGTTAACACTGGACTTCAGTAATCCCATGCACTGGCAAAGTCCGGAGCCAAGACAACTTGAAGGAGTATCTGGATAGATAAGATTTAAGTGAACTGGACAGGTACAATTCCATTGGACCTGACAAAATGTGACACAAGTGCTGAGAAAGCTGATAGATGTCATTGGGAAGCAACTCTTGACTGTCTTTGAAAGGTTGTGTGATCTGGGAGGTTCCTGAGGTCTTGAAGAGAACAAAAGTCACGTATGTTTTTAGAAAAGAGCAAAAAGGTATAGCAAGGAAGGCTAATCTTACCTTGATCAGAAGGTGATAAAGCAACCAATCCTGGAAACCCACAAAGGAAAGAAGGTGATGAGAAGTAATCAGTATGGATTTATGAAGATGAAATTATGTTTAATCAACTTGATAGTCTTCTACAATAAGATGACTTGCTTCATGGATGATGAGAAAGCAAAAGATGTTGATTTTAACAAGGCTTTTCACACTGTGTCCTGTAATAAAGGACATTGTGGGCAAATTGATTAAACATAGACTGAGTAAATGGGAAGGGAGGTAGACTGAAAACTGGCAGAAATTCTGGGTTGTGATCAGCAGCATGAAGCTTAGATGGAGGGAGTCACTAGGGGTGTACCCTAGGGCTGGATGTTGGGGTTAATACTCTTTACTATTGTCATTAATGACCTGGAATATGGAACAGAGTGCATTCTCAGGATGTTTGCATATAACACAAAACTGAGAGAAGTGTTCGATCTGCCAAGTGGTTGTGCTTCCCATTGTATCACAATATGAAAAATACATTCTGCATTAGGGGAGATATAAACCAATTGCGTGTTGGGCTGCGCCTGACTATCTGGAAATAACTTGGTGGAAAGGATATGGTGTTCTGGTGAACTGCAAGTTGATCATGAACCAGAATGTGTCTTGCAGCAAAAATGGCCAACAGTATACCGAGCTGCACTAGCAACATCAAGTTGAAGGAAGTTATCATTCCCCTCTACTCAGATCTAGTGAGACCCATTTGGAGTATTGAGTTAGTTCTTGTCTCCCCAGTTCAAGAGAGAGAGAGAGATGAATGTACCGGAACATATCCAACAAAATTGGCCATAGAGATTGATCAAGACTTTGGAGCATCAGACATATGAGAGGCTGAGGCAACCATGACTGTTCAGCCTGTAGAAGACAAGGCTCAGGGAAATCTTACCAATGAGTATAAATAACTGATGGGAGGAAATTAATAAGGATTGAGACTCTTGAGGAATGCCCATTGAAAAGACAAATGGCAAGGGGCACAATTTGCAATACAAAAAAAAATATATTCACTTAAATATAAGAAACAACTGGTTTGCTTAGAGAGTCATCAAACTCTAGAACAGGTTGCCATGTGAGGTTGTAGAGTCTCCATCCATGGATATTCAAAACTCAACTGGACACAATAATAGGCAAACTGCTTTAGCTGACTGTGCTTGAGCAGGGCCATTGGGCTAATCAGTCTCCAGAGGTGACTTCCAGACTCAACATTTCTGTGATTGTGATTCTATGATAAGAACTAAACAAGGAGACTATTGTGTCGCATAGATTATGACTTAGTTTCATACTGAGCACGTAATATAACACAAGAACAGATATTTGCTTTCATTAACAAAATTGTTTTTCAAGTTTGGAGAAAATTTGCAAAATGGAACTAATTTGTATTTATGAAATGAGGGAACCAATCACATTAATAATGGTTTCAATACTGAAACTAGTACCATCAATGCAACTAACTACTAAAAATTAGAAAAAAATGGATAACTGCTGCCTGTAAAACTATGGACCAGGTTTAGATATTCACAACACACAATGAAACTGCACAAATTTATGTAAACACATTCCTAGTTAGGCCATCTGGTCTGTATCTGCGGCCTCCATATTTGCTGACATGAGGTACTGGCACATGGAAGATTGACTGATATTTATAAAATATTTTTATCAAGTACAATCCTGCTATAATTAGAATAACATCCACATAGAGATAAATCAAAGTCAACTCTGGCATTTCCTAATATTCACATCCTAACTACTGGAAATCTGGTTTCATTATTTTTAAATAGAGAGGCATGACTATTTTTCACATTTCACACAGATTAATTTCATATTGCATCCTTGAGACTAATATGCATCTAAGCATTTATCCTTTATGGATTTTTTACAATAATATAATATGGGGTATTTCAGAAAAATTATGAGAAATTTGTATCAATAAAATTGGGATTTATTTCAATGTCTATAAATAGGTATTCTCAACAGTCAGATATAAGTTCTCAAAATGCAAAGACATCTATAGAATCAAAACACTTTTGAGGAAAGGAAGCAGAAATGTAGCCATTGTGAAGAATTGCTGAGAGTATAATGAGCACCTTGTGGAAATGATAAAGGCGTATGAGATTCCACCACACAAGAAAAATATCAGAGTTCTCTCCAGCTCTGATAATTAACTTCACAAAAATTGACATATGACTGATCCCACAACATGGTAAGATAATACATTTGGATTTTGTCTTAATAGATGGGGGATTTTTTAACCCAGTAACAGCTAAAGTGTCTGAGATATATGCTAAGAACTGATTGGTACAGTAAGTCTTGGTTCTAAAAGTACACCCATTTCTAAATATTTTTAAAATAAAAATCATCTGAGGTGGAGGGAAAACATCTGTTAAGATATGAACCAGCGTGAATGATTCTGAATTAATTAACTAATACAGAAGAACATTTCAAAATAGGAATAGAAGTTTAAGCACTGTCAAATGTAAGCACCAACAAAGTCAGAAGACCCTTACTATTTCTAAGACGCCAAACACTTTGATTTTCCTTTGCATCTGCCTGTGACATCATTAACAGTCAGATAAAAAATTTGGCCTGGTTGACCTTAAAAAAAAAATCTGATTTCAAGATATGGCAGATTTAGTAACATACTTGAAAGGGTCAATGTTTTTCAAATTGTAAGTCTTAAGAGTGAATCAAATGTCCAGATTTGATCTGCTTTAAGTCAGTCCTTATTTAATACAGTGGAATGGCACCCATGTCTTTATTACTAAAGTGCCCAAAAGCTACCCCTAAATACTCTTTTATATATTTAAAATATGTTTTGGGGAGAAAATTGTCAAGCTCATTTGAGTTCATATTATCTTACTATTTTTTTTTTTAAATTACTCTATACAACACAATGACGAAATAAGAGAAAAGCATAAAATCTGTATATGTAGCACTAATACTGAGCTAATTTCCTGCTGGTCTAAGTCTAATGGAGTCATCTAAAGTATTCTGTTAGGGAAATAGACTCACCTCTTTTACAATCTCAATCCATGGCCATGGGATTTCTATTTCTAAAATAACCTCATTGAAATAAAAGACTGCAAGAAATGTTTTAAATTAAGCACAAGTAAAAGAAACACAAAGTTACTGCTGCATCACTGGTACTCTTGTTCTTAATGGAATCCCTTGTGTCCATGTATTGTTGCAACCTCAGTAATTCTTGCAGTATCACCAGCTCTCTGAGATCATGAAAAGTGAAAACACAAGGGGATGAATTAGGAACATGGGGACAGCCTACTCTGAATTGTGCTTTAGCTGCCTTAACAGTATACAAGCAATCTAGCACTGCCAGTGTGGGATTTGGGCAACATGTTTACTTTACTGTTGACAAATATAGTACTTGAGTCTGAACCATTTATACTGGGATAGAACACAATATAAAAGGTTGTTGACTAGAAACTCTGAATAATTCATTGCCTATATTCTCTTTCCAGTAAGCTAGGATGTTCCTTTTTATAACAAACTTCCAAGTATGGCAGTACATTGTCATCTAGGATGACTGGAAACTTTTTTACTATTCTCTTAGTTTGAATGGATCTCTAAAGAGAACTTCAAAGGGGAAGAGTTGACAGGGATATTCTCTCATAATAATCCTAGCAGTGCAAAATTCACATAGATGGCCAAAGGAGAAGAAAAATAAGCCTTGTTTTACAACAAAGTAAAGAGACTAGAAATGCTTTGTGCCTTAGCTGTGTTCATTGCAGTCGTCACAGGGAAGAAATCATGTTGTGTGTATGGAAGAGAGCTCAGATGCTGTCGGAGGGTCTCCATTCTAGAGCAGTTACACCTCTTTGTACCCAACCCATATATTTCACTGTGGATCTGTCACAGATGTACCTCAAAATGTGACAACCTGGTAATTTTTGAAAAACAAAGGGAGTTTGTTAGCACTTCTGATATTCAGACTAAATATTTGCAAGAAGAAAAAAGGTATGTTTCTTATAAAATATAGTGATAGTGCTTGTTTGTTGTTTTTTTTGTTTGGGGTTGTTTTGTTGGTTTTTTTCTTGCCTTGCAGAACAACCATTCAACAACGATATTAACAAAATAATTTGACAGGACTAAAGAAGCATAAGTATTCATTCAATGCCAAGCTATCTTTCTATTCCTGTTCCTGTAAATTAACTTGAAGTAAAAATGTTATTATTTTAAATGTCTCCAACTGACAAAGCAGGCTAACATAACATTCTGACATAAAAATGTTGGTTTTACATGATCACGATCAGATAATTTTCTGACCTTTCCACAGGAAATTACTATGGCATTTATTTTCTGAGCATGCTATTTGCAGGGTGGGGTTTTAAATTTGCCAGAACCAAGTAGCTATCTCTTTGAAGCAGCTATTTTACAACATCTGCTGCTCCTTAGAGTCCCTCTTGTTTTAGCTGCAAAGAATTGCTAAGTTTATGAGAGAATTTCTCGCAATCTTTTTTGATTTTACCAATTTTGGTGAAACAATAACTATGATTCTATATGTTGATATCTCAGCATTTCAGTGTGTTTATTAGCTATAGCTGAATAGTTAACAATATTTAGGGATGGGTGTTTTTGAGATTCTCTTTCCTTTGGGAGGCTTATATCTTAATATACATGTTTTAAATTGTCAGATGTTAATTTTAGTACTAGGCTTGACCAAAAGAAATTATTAAGCTTTAGTATCTGTCTAGGAACAATAGCAAATATAAAATGTGATTGCGTAAGTTGCTGCATGACTCTGAACACAGTAAGGTTGTGCATCTGTTTAAGGAAAACAACTATATGGAAGAATGTTGTAACCTAACATTATGTCGGAGTTTGGGTTCTTTTTTTAACATATAGCATTCGAAATAATATTGTGAAAAAGATCCAGGAGGCTGACATTGCTGAGAACACTCTCTAAAAGTGACACTGCATATAAATCTTAGAGGAAATTTAGAAGGCCCATCTACTGAAAAATAGAAAAGCTTTACTTTACTTTCTAAAAATATCAGTAGTTAATTCTTCTTAAGATTCAACCCAACATTTCAATTACTCTAAAAGCTGAAGAACTTTAACCAAATAGCATACCACTAATTCACAGAGAAAGGCAGAAGTTCATGATTAAATCCTTTCTATAAGCCATTTTCAACATACTAGAGGTAAAATGAAATTATTGATGTTCTAGTCCTTACAAAAAAGTGAAAAATTATCTCTCTCAGTGTAATAAATACAAATTGAAATAATTAGCACTTTCTTTTGTAAAAATAAAAAACATAGGTATAAATCCAGAAAGAGGATACATACTATGCCACAGTTTCATAGCTGCCTGCTAGCTTTGGGAATAAATCCATCTGACCATGAGTGAACTATCTGTCAGGGAGTGCAGAAGGAGGAAGGCAGTTTTTCTTCAGGTGGTAGATCTCCCAGCCCTTACCACACCTTGTAGACATGACAAGTGTATGAGATTCCTGTGCAAGTGTTGGGAGAAGCAGACAACTAGCAGACATCCATAACACACTTCAACGAAAGCCCCATCCTGCCCTTTCACACCTGTTGGACATCATTACACTGAATCTCATCTGCCATGAGGGTGCTGATACAGCCCCTTCAAGACTTGGAGAATGTGTTTCAGTTATCCCCACAGAAGTGGTGAAACCCAACAAATGGGAGGAAGGCATCTGTGAAATATTCAGCATCTGCTGCCTTCCAGAACAACAACTGGTTGTTTTAAATTTTTGATAGACTTACTTTTTGCCCACATAGTGATGTATGAATGTTTAACCATGTATGAAAAAATTTACCAGAGCACTGTGAATCTCTGAATTAAAAATAGAGCTATTTCTATGAGCCACAGTTTTGCAAGTAAAGAAATACAAATCATAGCTTTCAAAACCACTCAGGTACTACAGCATTTCAGAATTTCCATCCTAAAAATGGTATGTGGCTCCTATTCTACATATATTTTTATATAGTCACTGAATTCAATAACAAGTCACAGAATAAAAGTCTACCACTATCTAGGTCAGAATGAAAAGTACTTCTGCAAGATGCCTAACCCTTCAGGAGTTTCTGGTGGCCAGAATGCTGTGCAAAGTGTGACAAGACTAAGCCTATCCCTCCTAGGCAAAATATTCAGCTGAAGATGAGTGACTAAAGGGGAAAGAAAAATTGTTCTCATTTATTCTTAAAACACCTCTGTGTATGTCCCTCATTTTTGACCTTGAATGTTTGTATTTATGTTTGTTTTCTACATCTTTCTGTATTCTACATAGTTTGATCCTGTTTATATGTTTTCATACAACATCTCTCTTGCAAAACATCTTCAGTGAAGCTTTTAAGAAAATACTGAAACTAACATTATATTCTCCAAGTTGAAAAAGGGATATTTTTAGATATGCTTGTCATGTCATATAAGACATATTTGTCATTTTACAGCAACCATCATTTTAGCCAGCATTTGGAAGCAGAAGTATGACCTTGCCTGTTTCAAGCTAGAGAACCGGTCCCTACAGGTGAGAATTTCAAGCAACTAATATCTTCTGTGTGTTGGGCACAGAGAGGTGCACTAGACTTCTAGCCATGAAAGCAAGCCATAGTCATAATGGAAAGTGGTAACAAAGAAGATGATTACTACTGCTCAGAAGACAAGTGATGAAACTTTCCTAGGGAAACTGGATGAAACCTTGTCCTCATTAGTAGCAGCGGGAAAACTCCCCTCGGCAATAACACACTTGGGATTTAATCTGTTGCCTCTTGCCCAAAACAGCTCTTTCTGTTCTCTCTTACTGTGCTCTTGGAAGGCCCTAAAGTTATTTGTGTTATCTGCGTCCTCAAATACTCTGAGAAAAGCATTTGGCTCATAGTGAGCAGAATTTCAAAATTTTAGCCAATCATGTATTTAAAACTTCACCTGGAGTGAACATCTGGGATTCTCACCAACATTATTTTAAAGATGCAGTAAAAGACCCAAAGCCCAGCATTTCAAGCTCTTTTCTTCCTTTCCTCCACCCCCAGAAAAGCTCACTTGTTTATAGTGTGGCAATTTTTAAGCTGGATTTTCTTTCTTTCTTACCAACTATCAAATAAAAAGGCATTGTAAATTTTATTGTAGTGCTCCTAAACTTGACAGTGCAATATGTAAGGCACCCTCATAGTTCTCTACTTTATATATTATTTTTATGATGAGAATTAAGGGTTTTATGAGGCTGTAATTTCTGACATTACCATCTTTTCCTAGGAACTCAGTGTTATTCCCAATACACAGAAGAGAAGCTACAACTTTTCAAGGTCAAATGAACATTTCAAATTAGGAAAGAGAAATGTGAAAAAATGTCTTTGTCCTTTAGCCTAGCAAAAAACATTTTCACCATAAAATTACAAGCAAATACTTGCAAAGTTGTCATATATTTGTGTGCTGTAATCCTAAAAAAGCAGAGGTTCTACTACACCTGCATAAAGCCTCTCTGAAGTGACAGGTCAAGAAGGTTAATCTGCTTTGAAAGTGGATGACAAAGATGGCCTTGAGGAAGAGAAGGTCACCCAAAGCACATAACCCCTGTGTATATGTAGTAGATGGTGTTCAATTGACTGGAAACCTCTACCTATTGTCCTAGTGTTTGGATTCGGTGCCTTAACTCACAAAGCAGTCTGTGCCTGAAATGTCTTCTCCTCAGTTTGCCCTATACCACAGGATCCCTTATTAAGACAGGTTCTCGATACACAATTAAACTTCATGCTGGAGAAATTGTTACTGCCAGGTAGTCTGACATGACTATGGCTTTACCAGAAAATTACCATCAATTCTGAAGTCTCCTAAAGACACATAACTAATACATTTTGATTTTAAAGAACTTCCTTTACCTACTGTTTTGTATGTGCTGAATAGACAGATTGCAATACCTCTTTCAATTGACACAATTTGTTCTATATGTAACAGGATGTAACAAAACCTGGGTTTTTTTCAATGAATGCTATATTTAAAAGTACATATGTAAGTCAAACAACCAACCTCTGGGCCCTGACCACCCATTAATTCCATTAAAGAAACATACTAATTTGCACAACATGGAATTTACACAACTAAACAGATTTCTCCAGTTGCTCCAGGCTAAAATACCTTTAGCCACACACACCCAAAATAAAGTTGCAAGAATGATTGTGTGTATGCATGTATGCATAAATAGAAGAGAAGTGCTATAATCAGCACAATTTTCTCTCAATCTTGAGCTGAGGGAAAAAAAAAAAGGTATTAAAGTGAGAAAGGTGATATTTCAATCAGTAGACACTGAATTCTGCTCTCTGGAATTTGGCAGCACTCACCAAGGAAGTGAAGCCTCACTAAAAAGGACTAATGATGGCTTTGCTAAAGCAGTAATTTTCATTTGGAGAACACAAAAGACTTAGCAAAACATCCACTAAAATAAAATTTTTCAAAATTTTGAAATCATGTTTGCTGATTTCCAGTGTGTTTCTGTCTGTGCTGTTTTGATTTGATGTTTGAAAGCATGCAAGTATCTTTGAGGTAAATAACTTATAATTCTTCTTCATAAAATTTGTATTATTTCTCATATCTCAGAAGATTAGTGCTATTAATTTCTCAAATTTGCCCTAGAGCTCTGTCTTTAATTTGTGATTTTGTTTTGTTCAAACAGCCATAAAAACTGAAGCAAAGGAAGACAAGAACATGTTGACAACTTAACTGGTGTACTTCACCTCTGAGTTCTGACATGTATTAAAACATGGATCACTTGCTCTTTTAGTGACAGCTCTAATCTTTTCAGGCAAGATCTTACACCTCCATTCTTCACAAAAGCCTGGTTATTCTATTCCTTCAGTGGAAATGAACCCTGAGACAAACTTCTTTAGTGCATATGAAGAAAAATATAACACAGAAACTATCCAAACCATACTTCTGCTTAACATAGACTTGAAAAAAGGAAATAGGTTATTTCTGTCCCTGATCTTGCATCCATGGAGGAACCATGTGAGCTGCCTGACATACCTTGTCTGTGCACAAGAGAACCATAGCTAAAATGATATCCAATACAACAAAGGCAAAACCTTTTCTAACAGAGTTATTCTGTAAGGCAAGCTATAAAATGATGGGTATTATCAAGCAATTATTATATAAAACCCCTCCCGCCATAGGTACTTTTACCTGTAAATGACCATGTACAAAGTAAAACCTAAACTAGGATGTAAACGTGGCTTTTCAATGGCAAGTTTTTTAAAAACCTTATATGTACTGTTAACAGCAAGATTTATTACTGAAAATCCTAGGTGTAAAGTCCCAGGACTAACACCTCACTTTTTTTGCATCCCCATGGTTGCCAACCTAGAAATGAAAGCATCTGGTTGGTTGTCCTTCCAAAAGGTGTAGCTATTTTTGCATGCTACATGTATTTTCTTCATTCTTCTTGATATATTAAAAATCAGGTTTTGTGGACTTTAATACTGCAGGGAACTACTGTACTGACAGTCCTGGAGACCATAGTCTTATATTAATCTGATTTACATATTCTGTAGTGGTACCGTGGGGCTTTATGAAATACTTTAGAGAAGCGAAATTATAGGATATTAATCTCAGCGAATATTGAGTTTTTGATTCAGTCTTTTAACCCACAAGCTCAGTCATCTATGACTGTAATGAACCATCTACAACATGAAATATGTTATTGCTGCAGTAAATTTGACTCTGATTTCAAATTATTTTAGTCAATATGTTTCTGTTGTTTTATGTTTACTGTGGTAAATCTGTGTGCAGTTTACCAAGGCCAGCAAACTGAACTGTTTAACCTGGCCATTTACTCTGTCTTACTCAGTATTTTAATTAATGTATTATTAAAACTTGTGCATTCATCTGTCAGTAACATAGACTAATCAATTCCTCTCTAATATTAAATGCACAGATAAGTGGAGAGATTTAATGTGTTTTTTTAATTAACTTTTTTTGTTTTCCGTTTTTACTTTTTCAAACTACTACTACCAGCATGACTACTGCTGTTAATAACAATCTTAAAATAATCTTTCTGAAAGAGGAAAATTTAATGAATTTTAAAATCTTTTTCGTTATTACAAATTTCCTACTATATTGAAAATTAAGTATTTCCAAATTATTTGAATTTTTCTAGCTGTCATAATTTATAAATAATATATCTTGCTCTGATGAACACACAAAATATAATGAAAAATATTGTCAAATACAAAAGTATTGTAGCAAACTTTTTTTTTAATGCAACCTGAAATGCTGGCATGTTTTACTCTTGCCTGAAATCTTAAAATCTTTCATGTTATTAGGATACCTTTGGTATCATTCATGTTTTTATTGTACTCCAAAGTATAGTTTTTCCTTAGCTTTTAGGATAATTATAAATAGGGAATATATCAGTCTTAAATTTGAAATATTATACATGTAGATTAAATCAGAACATCCATCTTTAGGACAGGTCCTAGAATAACTCTGAATTCTTTCTGAGAAAACCCAGGATTTCTCACAGAAGCCACAGCTGTACCTGGGAGGCAGGATGAACAATAAGGAATATGGAGCTATGCCATGCAAAATTGAGTGTTCTGCCTGTTGGTTTACTCTTGGCATATCTGTAGACTTAAAGCAATCTTAACAACAAAGTATTTTCCAATCTGAAGCTTCGTCCTCTATACAGTCATCTCACATGATTCATGCATGTTAAACAGAGCAGTGCCCATCCCCTTCCATCTATCTTTGCAGGTTTGTTTCCATGCTGGCACAGTAAAAGGAGGTCAGTCCTTATGGCTTGGGGAAGGTGGTCATCCACTTATGGACCGTTCTCAGATTATACACTGAGAAAAAACTTGGTCTTTTCCCATACTCTACTGGCTATCCCATTATCACTGAGGCCTTCATTCTCACTTATGTCTTACCCAGTCCAAACAATCCTTGAATTATTTTTTTTTTGGAGGGGGCTCAATAGGTACATCCATATTTGCACCAGTAAGTGTAATTTAGTCAATTTAAAATTTAGTTCATAAGTCTCTTTCCCTTTCCGAAAAGAAGTTCTTATGTTTCCCTAATACGAAATAATCAATAACACTCACAGAAATACAGAATCAGTTAATGAAAATAATGAAAAACACTTCAGAAACTACTGTAGTTTCATTTAAACATTTTCTTATTCTTGGATGTGCTTAATTTTAGGTTCGTTTTGCCTACATTTCCTTTAAAATTTTTAAAGAGAAGACAAATCCATTTTGACTGGAACAAAATATTTTAGTCTTTCAAAACAAATTTTCTTTTTTCCTAAATATTTGCTGGTCCAGGCCAGAGTGCATTATTTTTCATTTTAACTTCCTAAAAGGAAGTCAGCCACTGCAGCAGCTATATGTGATTTTGGTAATTAAAACAGCTCATCTCCCAGGCAAAAATGTTCTGTGAAATTCAGATTTTGATTTTTATGTTGATTTTTATCATTTATGTTTACAAAATGTGGCCATAAAAAGTTACATTAATAAACTTAAAGCAAGACATACTTGAAGAGGATTAATAAAGCCTATGTTATAAGAAAATAAATTAATAAATTGAGATGGTGGACACCCAGAAAACACAGAACTGGTTGACTTAGGTTAAATATGTGGCTTTCATCCTGCTTCAGGTTACTGTTTGGCAGCATTCAAAATTGTTTCTCTTTTAGTACAGACCAAGTTCGAAATCTCTTACTGCATAACAATGTCTATTTGTTTTGGTACTACCTGACATAAAACAATAAGAGACAGAAGGTAGTGAAGGTTTGTACACAAATCAACTAGTCTCTGTGTCCTTGAGGTTAAATGCAGAATTCCTCTCTGTTCTTAATGGTTCATGGAGATGCCACATAGAAGAGATGTAGTAGTTTCTCTCTTATGTTGTTATATGAGTGCAATCTTCCTTGTGCTAAGTGCCATAGTTAATGGCTACCATTTATAACCAAGCAGTTTATTGTGCAGCTGGAGAAGTAAATCCAGGCAAAAGTGAAAAAAACTGGATTTGTGTTGAAAGTGCTTAGCCAAGACCCACACTTCACTTGGAGAGGTCCTTAAATGAAAATCTGCTCAGGTGCATACAAATATTTGCCTACAGCAGCTGCTCTTCTCTCTCAAGGGTGTAACATATAACTTATGCTTCCCCACATGTAGTACATGTCAGTTTTTCAAGTGTGTTTATAGTATCCTAGAGGAAAGGCTTAGAAATCTGCAAGCCTCAGACCCCAGGAGTGCAGAAGTTTTAAAGGTTAAAACAATGCTTATGTGTGTGAAGCCAAGGCAAAGGAAAATAAGCTTGTTACCTGTTTCATGAGTGAATACTGAGAAACCAAATGCTATGATGTGGAAGTAGATACTAGTGTGAAATTTTATGGGCATTATAACAAAAGTAAACGTGATATAATAAGTTTCTCATATTTAGAAAATTCTGTCTAGAGAGTTTTTAGTTCTGGTCTTTCACAAAAACATGACAGTTTAAAATATACTGGTTCAGGTTGGTCCTACATTCTCTCTCATTAAAATACCTTTCATGCTGTTCATTCAAGACAGAAATCTCTGCATTAATTTCATAAATCTTTAATTGTTCATTCTATATGTATATTTATATATATATATAGGTTACACATGTGTTTTTGAAAAAGAAGTAATTTTGGTCATGTAAAATAAATTATATTTGCCTGACTGCATTAAGGATGTTGTTACTGGTTTCTTTGTTTTGGTGGTTTTCTTTTTTTTTACAATTTCAAACTTTGAGAATATTTTTAGTTAGAAAAAATGAGGGGGTTTGATATCGATATAAAGGCATCACAAAAGTGTCACTCGATACTAAAGAATTATAATAAACATGAACATGCATGAAAACTCATCTCCAAACATAGACAAGCTTGTAGAACCCTCAGGTTTTTCAGGCCTAGAAACAGAAACACCCTGAAACCTATTTTAGGTAATTTTTTAAATACTGTCACTTTTTCCAGCCATCCATAAAATACCCGCCCATATGTGAATTCTTACATATTAATCGGATTGAATTATGCAGCCAGCTGTTACAACAGCCAGAAAAAACACCTGTCCTTTCTAATGACTACTATCAATAAGCTTCCTTGCAGTGTTTCAAGTAAAGTCAGAAAAGTAGTTTCTGTGCAATATTTTCAATCTAGGAGAGCCAAGAAGCAAAGAAATCTTTGCAGAAACTTGTTCTGCTGGGTCTTTTAGTTGAGATGCTGCTACTTAATAGGCTCTGATAAGTTCCAGTTTTGGAGCTCTCTGTTCCCTGCTGTGACCATATAGGAGCAAGAGTAAGGTGCAGGCTGTTACAAAGCTGCAGTGATGTTTTGTTTGGTATTTTTCTTTAGACCCTCTTTACTCCTGGAACATTCCTGTGAAAAATTGCCACTTTCCATTCAACCATTTCTTTTTGGTAACACCTTATTTTTTAGTGTTTCTCCAAGCCTGGTAATTTTGAACCTATATGTACAGCCTGTTGGCTCTGCTAAGTAAACCACTCAAGTGTGATTTGACAGCAATGAGATCTCTGCCTTTTTAAAGACTTAAAGATCACACTCAAGATTATTTCATTCATGTGACAAAGAAAGCATGTAAATAACAAGTGTTCTCTGATTTTTTCCCCAGCAAAGAGGAAAAAGATAATAGTGACTGAAAACTTATTCACCTTAGATAATTTTCTGCAATGTTTTTTCCCTTTTATAGAATAAGCTTCATTAAAAGACATATGTGCCCTCTTCAAAAGGAACCCTAAAGCTTCCCAGCTATGGATTTCTCTTTTAAGTGCCACTGCTCCCTTATTTCTTTTCTGTCATGGAACACAATTGTGCATCTGTATTGGGTTTGGCTTAGATGGAATTAATTTTCCCCATAGCAGTTCCCACAGTGCTTGGCTTTGTACTGGTAGGTAGAAAGATGTTGATAACACACCAATGTTTTGGCTACTTCCAAGCAGTGCTGGAACAGCAGCAGTGCTGACTCTCCAGTATTATATATACACACACCTAGTAGGTTGGAGGAGGGCAACAACTTAGAAGGGGACAGGACCAGAACAACCGACTCAAATTGATCAAACGGTCTTCCATACCATACGGCATCTGCTCAGCTAAGAGAAAGCTAAAAGAATGAGAAGGAAATAGGGTTGGCATTAATTATTTAAGACATTTGTCTTCAGGAGCAACCACTGCATGTATTGAAACCCAACATCCCAGGAAGTGGCTGGCTGATAAGTATAAAATAAGATCTTTTGCTTTCATGCAGGGCCTTGGCTTTTTCTTCTCTAAACTGCCTTTATCTTGACCCACAAGGCTTTTTCCACCTTATTTTCTCCCCACCCCATGTTGCTGAGAAAGGAAGTGATAGAGCAGCCCTAACATCCATCCAGGGTTGACCCACCACATAGGATTTTTCCCATCCATTTGATTCTAATTACCATAGTGCTTACACTGCTATGTTGCATCTGCATGATCAGCCTAACAAATCTTCTAGCAGATGCTGGCCTGTTGTTGGGTTGGGAAATTTTTGCCCCAACAGGCAGATAATTCAAGTATATTCTCCTGGAAGCAAGAACACCGGCACAAGAAATAGAATAGGTTAGGTAACTGTCATAACTTGTTGTCTGTCACTTTTGTCCCTTTCCTGCCTTATGAAATAAAAACATGCCACTTTTCAATCCCAGGAAATGGTTTTGTAAGAGTTAAAGGGGTTTTTTCTGAGACATACAGTTTGTCTGAAAGTGTTACAGCCTATTAATTAGGCATGGTACTTTTTGTCATCATTAAGTTATCAGCTTTTACTGTCATTAACTATCAGCTCAGTACTTCTGTTTATGAGAATGTTTGGTTAATTTGCATATATTCTGGATAAATGTTTTTGCACACCAGAGAAATACATACTCAATTCTCTCTTGCCTTGGGCAGACATAATCTCAGAAATGAAACAATTAAAAATGAGCATATTTTCTAAGACCTTATTACAATACAGAAGGACTTGCACAAAGGTATCTTTATTATTTTCATCCCAGTATTGCTGAATGGTGCTCAAACGCCACATACTTAGAAAACTACATGAATCACCTGCATTAGCACAGAAGACATAGAGATTAGCACAAAGGTCAATGTGTATTTCAGAACTCGAAAATGTGTATTTTACAACCCCCAGAAGAAACACATTTTTCTTCACTGGCTACTAAAATCAATACTTATCTCAAAACATCATCAAAAGTGAACAAGTAAGCACAATAACACTTATTAAGAAGCATGCTGGCATGGGATTTCCAATAAGGAGATGTTAGTTCCTGGAGGAGAAGCTAAAACTAGGAGGATATGGACCAAGTAGTTTTCTATAGTACAAAATGTTGAGTGTTGTGTTGAATGGTCTTTTGTTCAAAGGCTGTGGCATATTTAGAGCAATACAATGGAAAACAGGACTCTGAGCTTTCTGACCTTGTTTTTCACATCTATACCCTCAGATAATGTCCCTTTCATGTTGTATTTTCCTCACCAAATGCCATTTCTTTATCTGTCTTACCTTAACAGATGTTCTTAAGGTCATTGATTATGCTAAACAAGTTGTCTTCTATAACTTTTCAGCACAGTTCACAGAGGTAATTCTGACTGCAACTTACAGTGTCTGTAATACATTACTAAAAAGAATGAGAGCGTTGTTCATTCAATGCTGCTTTTTACAGGGAATCTGTAGAGGGCAATTAAAAAAATCACCTGCTTGATTATGTTTCTCTTCATTTCTGTGAGGGTAGCCTAATTGTTTATCTCTTTCTCACAGAATTATAGAATCTCTTGGATTGGAAGGAACTTTGAAGATCATCTTGTTCCACCCCCCTGCCATGTAAAGGGTCACCTTCCAGTAGACCAAGTTGCTCAGAGTCTCATCCAACCTGACCTTCCAGGGATGGGGTATGTACAAGTTCTCTGGGCAAGCTGTTCCACTGCCTCACCACTCTCACAGTAAACAATTTCTTTGTAACATCTAACCCTAACCCTACCCTCCGTTAGTTTGATGCCATTCTTTTTCCTGTCACTACAAGCTCTTGTAAATCGCCTCTCTCTGGAGAGAAAGAAAGACTAGAACAAACCTTTCTCACTTACCTTTTAGGAATTAAACATTTTTTTTATTATTATTAACAATTTCTCTTGGTATTTTTACAAGATGAATACATCCTAACAAAGGTAGTGTGGTGTAAAGTCTCAGTCCCAAAACCTCAAGCTTTACTAGGAGTATTACTTTTATTTAGACTCCAGGAGCACGCCCACTGAACTTTTACAGAGCATTTAAGTTTAATACCTTGAATTCATGTAAAGAGAACACACCACAAGTATTTCCCAAGAGACTTCTTTTAATTTAGTGAGGAAACAAGCATTTTGACTGAAGTGTCTATCTCAGTTTAAAAGAAAACTAAGATCTCTATCTGGACTAGGAAGGGACCCTCTTCCCAAAAAACTTTGAAATTAAGAGACTTAAATCAGAAAACATATAGAAAAGGGTAACAGTTCTTTACTGTAAATATATCTATATATATAACCAAGATCAGACCAGAACAAACAGCAACACCATAACTAAACTTTTCAAACAAATCAAGTCCTATCTCTGCCCCTTAAGTGCAGTAATATTTACAAGCAGCGGGAGGTCATGTCATGCCTCAGGAGGCAGCGGCCACAAAACTCACTCACGGGCTCCAGTGAGGCAAAGATGGGGTAGGGAGAAGTGCTGGCTCTGAATCTCAAGTGGGAATGGCAGCCACAGGGCACAAGCTCAAACGTTTCTCCTGGGCAATGTAAAATAAAGACTCTCTTCTTGTCCTTTGTCCAAAAACATTGCAGGGTGGGGTTCGCAACTCGTCTGCAGATAGCATTGGCCCTCAAGGAGTCTGTAGCAAATCCAGGTAGCAGCAACTGTTCTCTATGAAGAACGGCAGTCGGTAGAGGCCAAGCAAGGGGAGTTCCCTCCAGGTGCTTCCGCCAGCCCAGTAAATGGTGGCTGGTATGCCCAGCAGTCAGAGAAATGTGGCAAAAACCCAGAGAAAACCTCTCTCCTCGTGCCTCACCTTTCCCAATCCTCTCCCCAGCCATTAAGCTGGAATGCAAAGCTATCAGCCATCCCTTTCTTAGCTGAATCTGGGAGCAGGTACTAGGGGGTTGGGCTTCAGCTCCCAGACCTCTGCATTGAAAAGGGAGAGAAAAAATTCCATAGAAGTTTTTGAAACTATAACAGTGTCACAGGAATAAAATACTACCAAGGAATAAAGTACTACCAAAGCACCCAGTAAACACTGACCCACAATTTAGTGAAAGTACAACCCATCAGTTTTAAGTTGCCCACAAGAGGAATAAAAGAGTGAAGGAAGAACAGACATTAAGAGGAGGGTAAAAAAAAAATAGAAGAGAGAAAAACAATTACTGCCAAGAGTCACATGGCGACAGGTCCCAAGAGAGAAAGGCCAAACACCTCTATCTCCCACCCCTCCCAGGCAGGACAACTCAGTGCCTTTCTAGAGGGAGTGAGGGATGAATCACGCAACCAGAGGCTCCAGGGGAGTGGTGTGGGTGGGATCAGGAAGGCCTTTTTTGATCAACAGGCTCTTGCCACATGGTTCCTGTGCCATGACTTCTGAGCTGCCATGCTGGCTACAGACCACATGCCCTCCAGTACTTGAGGTCTGACCAGGGCCCCTCCCCTGACACACATGCAGACAAGTTAGTTGATCCAACACAATGATTAAATAACGCAGTCAGATATGAATCCAGTCCCTCACAGGTGGTAATATATGAGAGTTATGAAACTGTACTAAAAAACAAACCAACACCAGAGTTTTTAAACTTACAGCAAAGCAGCATCTTACCTTCAAAGTGGAATATCACAGGCTGTAAAATTGTACCAAAAAAAAGTTTCAGGGTTTTTATATTACTTTCCCACCAGATTCAAGCTGCAATTTTGTGACCTCTTTTGCAGCCAGTGAGGCTAAAGGTATGGAGTTCTACCACAGAAAACGTTCCTTGAAGGAAGACTTGCTACTGTTGAAGTAATGGGCAAATACATGAAAGAGATATATTATTTAATCAGTCCTAGCCCACCATTCTGTAATACATCCAGGATGTAGTAGTATAACATGGAGGAAGTCTTCTTAAATCAGCTGGTGAACATCTCATGCCACAAAAATAAATGAATATTTGTATTACTTGATTTTTTAATTTCTTTGTTATTTAGCTGGTGGAAGTTAAAAAGCTATTGTGTTTCACACAGATTTCAAGCTTTAACCTTAGAGCTATATTCTCTTTCCTGTACATTAGAAATAGTGTTGTTGAGAGTTGGGAAAGGGCAATGGGAAGGTGAAAAAAAAAAAAAGGGAACAAAACTCATACCAAAATGTATTTGCTTCATGTGATAGATGGATTTTAATTTGCCAAAATCAAACAACTCAAGTATTGTTTTATTTTTATTTTTGTATTTTGCTGAATGTAGGAATTATATTTGATAGAAACTTTAGAATAGTTTTTAACTGTTAAGCTTTAAAATGCACCCAGTCTGTGGCTGTGAGGAACTGATAATGATCCTTTCCTTTGAGATGTAAGTAGCTGGCGCCTCTTCTATCAGAAAAACTGGTATTCCCGGTTCCTTATCTTTTCCTGCAGTCGGTGTGGAGACAGAACCATCACTCCTCATTAATATGTAAGAACTGGCCTTTTGTTAGAAACTGGTTTTTCCAGACAAAGTCCACCCTTCTTCTATCTTCCAAACCGANCCACAAAAATAAATGAATATTTGTATTACTTGATTTTTTAATTTCTTTGTTATTTAGCTGGTGGAAGTTAAAAAGCTATTGTGTTTCACACAGATTTCAAGCTTTAACCTTAGAGCTATATTTTCTTTCCTGTACATTAGAAATAGTGTTGTTGAGAGTTGGGAAAGGGCAATGGGAAGGTGAAAAAAAAAAAAAGGGAACAAAACTCATACCAAAATGTATTTGCTTCATTATATAAAGAAACAAAACATGGCAAATATTCATTAGAAAAGCGCTGCACTATTTTTTTACTACTCTTCTATTATGAAAACTAGGTTGTTACTGCTTGACTCCAAGGAACAAACTATTATGTGCACTGTTCTCTGTCTTCTGTGAATATTTCACCTGTCAATAAATTCCATCTAAGCCTTTTTTACAAAGAGTGTATTCAGTATTAAAACTTCTTTAAAAATAATGCACCTTTAAAAATAAAACATGATTAAAATTAGAACCTTTTTGAAATGACAGGACATTTTTAATTTTGATTAGCCAATCAATATTTCTGGGAACACGGGATGCTTCCAGTGAGAGAAAATGTGTTCTTATTTGTTTGCTTTAAGATTTTCTTTTTTGCTGAGTGCATACAAGTTGTTGAGCAAAATAGTAATAATAACTTACAATTGGGACCATACTGAGCAAAAGGAGTGGTCTGGGTTGCTTTTAACCAAGAGTGCACTTTTTAAATGTCATTTATGAAATTTGCTGTTATCTTCTTCTGATCTTTTGTTGTGAAGAGTTTGGCCAGCTCTGTTGTTCTGTTTTCAATTCATTAGTCATCATGTAACTGTTTTCAGAATCAAAACATTTCTTGCATTTCAGGAACATATAATTTCTGAACTGGCATTATGTTTGTCTTTAAGAAAAGCAGTGAAGAGTCCACCAAGAAATTGTAGAATGTACACCATCTACCTATCCTGTTGATCCTGAAGAGGTGTCTCACTGCAACAGCAACATAGCTGTGTCAATGGCTTTCTAAATGCCTTGTAATTTTCATTTTCACTTAGGAAGTGCTAAGAGCTGATTTTTGTTATTTTATTTTTGGGGGATTTTTTGTTCAACAGTTCTAAAAAGACGGAAAATCATTTGTTTGACCTAAAAGAACCAGTGTTGAAAGGAGAGAATCTGGTGACATTTTTGTTCCTTTTCTAAGCTTATAAAACATTTAAAAATAGAATTAGAGGTTTTCTTGAAACTGAAGTCTTTCAAATAATAAAATAATAACGATGTATTTGGCTAGATATTTGGGGTTTTTTACCTTTGACAGAGAACATGTTAAGACAAAAGATATTATCTGGTGACACTCTACATTAAGATGAGGGGAAAAAATCAGCAAAAGAATGGACCCTGAGTCTACTTCAGGAACACTAACATGGTGAATAATTCAGCTGAGAATCCTGCAGTCTCCATCCTGTGGTCCTTTAAGAAGTGCTGTGATAAGCTGCTTTGCTTGTTTCTTAGAAACTGATATAAAAACAGGCGATATTGTGGTTTTGAAAAGAAAGTATGAGGAGGTGTTCCATCTTTTAATTTGAAGGGCAGAGTTCAGAACCATAATTTCTGACATAAGCTGCTTCGAGTGACTTTCTTTGAGACAGCTAGCCTTTCTTCAAATATCTGAACATATCATACCATATAAAAATCCAACTCAGTGGCTGCAATCTCAGATCTCCTGTGCTTCTGTGAGTCAGTTATGTGTGAGGGAGAGGAGGAGATTATGCATTGCAGACACTGTTTTTTTGTTGAAACTGCAAAAGAAAGGTTGCTTTTTCTTCTTAGTGATGAATCAGTACCCCCACCAAGCCAAGAAGTAGAGAGATGCTACTGAAATGATATTTACATTTGAATGAATATGGGAGCATAAAATTTTCTAGTTGTAGTTTACCCATCAGGACTATTAGCCCATCAGGGCTCATCCATGTTAAGTATTCCATTTCTGTAGAACAGCGTCTAATTGTTTCTTGAACGATCCTTTTGTTTTGCCTCAGCAATAGTGCCTGATAGGCCATTCCATATGTTTATTATGTGCTAAGTGAAAAAGTGTTGCTAACATCTGTTGGAAGTTAGCTTCTCTCTCATTTCAATTAAATCTCTTGAAATTCATCCTAGGTGGGAAATAGTTATTCAGGCTGACATTTTGCTCGCTCACTGAATTTCAGCCTTCTTCAGCAAAGACCCTCTATCCTTCATTCTATCTCAGATAATATTTATTACCTGATCCACATCTTTTTTCTAATGCACTTGCTATTACAGTGCTAATACATAGGTTTTGTCAACACAACCATTATGAAAATAAATTTCAAGTAAATATTATTTTGATTATGCTGATATAAAACAATATATTTTATTTGAAATTAATAGAATATGATATTTTGCATTCGATTAAATTTGGCCTCAAAAATAAAATATTACCAACCTATAAAAGTATAGAAAATCAGAGTTTGAGATAATGCATCATCTCAAAAAGTTTAAGAATAAAAAGATCATACAAGAATTTATGTTACAGTATGAAATAGATCTGCAAGACCAAAAAAAAAAAAAAAAGAGCTGAGCCGAGCTAGATGTCTGCTGGAAATACAGCACAGCAGAAATTAAGCAGTCTAGGAGGTTCCCAGAGTATATGGAAGACAAGTTCCTAACACAACTGGTAAATGACCCCACAAGAGGAGGTCTCCTGCTCTTCGTGACCTGTTATTTGTGAACAAGAAAGTACTAGTGGGTGATGTGGTGGTCAGTGGCCATCTTGGGCATAGTAAGCATGAAATGTTAGCCTTTTCTATACTGGAAGAAGTAAGGAGGGGCACCAGCAGAACTTCCACCTTGGAATTCTGCAGGACAGACTTCGGCCTGTTTAGGACATTCATTGACAGAGTCACTTAGGAGTCAGTCCTAAAGGTCAAAGAAATCCAGGAAGGCTGGATGTGTTTTAAAAAATAATTATTAAATATTCAGGAGCAGGTTGTCCTCATGTGCAGAAATACAAGTTGTCAGAGAAAGAGATCAGCCTGGTTAAACAGAGAACTTAGGCTGGAATTTAGGGGAAAAAAGAGAATTTGTTGACTCTAGAAAGAGGGTCAGGTAACTTGGGAGGACTATAAGGATGTCACAGGGTCATGTAGGGAGATTAGAGGGTCAAAGCCCAACTAAAACTTGATTTGGTCGTTACAGTTAAAGACAACAAAAAAAAGTTACTGTAACTTTGGAAGCAAAAGGAGGGTCAAAGAGTGTCTCCATTATTTGTTGAACGCAGAGGGTAATGTAGTGACAGGGGATGGCGATAAGGCAGAGGTAGTTAATGCCTTTTTTGCCTCAGTCTTCAATATCAAAATGTCCTCAGGATACCCAGCTCCCTGAGCTAGAAATTGGTGATGGGGAGATGAGTGAGGCCCCCATAATCCAGAAGGAGATGGTTAGTGACCTGCTATGCCAATTAGACACTCACACCTCTATGGGCCCTGATGGTATCCACCCCAGAATAACAAGGGAACTGGCAAAAGAACTTGTCAAACCACTCTCAGCCATGTCCTGGTTAACTGGAGAAGTTCCATCTGACTGGAAATTAACAAATGTAATGCTCATCTTCAGGATGATCCAGGGAACTACAGGCCTGTCAGCTTAACCTCAGTTCTGGGAAAGCTAATGGAAGAAATCCTGAGTGCTATTACACAGTACATGCATGACAACCAGGGAATCAAGCCCAGTCAACATAGATTTAAGAAAGACAGGTCCTACTTGGCCAACCTGACATCCTTCTATGACAAAGTGACCTGCTTAGTGGATGAGGGAAAGGCTGCGGGTGTTGTCTAGACTTCAGTGGAGTGTTTGACACCATATCCCACAGCATCCTCCTAGAAAAACTGGCTGCTCATGGCTTGGACAGGTAGACTCTTTGATGGGTAAAAAACTGGCCGAATGGCCGGGCCCAGAGAGTTCAGGTGAATGGAGTTAAATCCATTTGGCAGCTGGTCTCTAGTTGTGTTCCTCAGGGATGAGTTTTGGGGCCAGTCCTTTTTAAGGTCTTTATTGATGATCTGGACATGGGAATTGAGTGTACCCTCAGTAAATTTGCAGATAACATTAAGTTGGGTGGAAATATTGATCTGCTCAAGGGTCGGAAGCCTCTGAAGAGAGACCTGGACAGCCTTGATCAATGGCCTGAGGACAACTGCTTGAGATTCAACAAGGTGAAGTGCTGGGTCCTGCACTTGGGTGACAACAGTCCCATGGAGCATGACAGAACTGGATATGCATGGCTTGAGAGCTGTTCAGCAGAAAGGAACTTGGTGGTTCTGGTTCACAGCCTGCTCAATATGAGCCAGCACTGTGCCCAGGTGGCCAAGAAGGCCAACGGCATCTTGGCCTTTATCAATAATAGCATAGCCAGAAGGACTTGGGGAGTGATTATCCCCCTGTGTGTGGCATTGGTGAGGCCACATCTCAAGTATTGTATGCCGTTCTGGGTTTCTCACTTTAAAAAGGATATCAAGGAGTTGGAGCATGTACATCAAATGGCAAAAAGGCTATAAAAGATCTATAAAACTTGTCTTAAGAGGAACAGCTGAGGGAGCTAGGTTTCTTTAGTGGAGGCTCAGGAGGGACCTCATAACTCTCAACTACCTGAAAGAAGGTTGTAGTGCAGTGGGGACTGGTCTTTTCCACTGTGCTTGCAGTGAGAGTCCCAGAGGAAATGGCCTTAAGCTGAGACAGGGGAGATTCAGATGAGATATTAGAAAAAAAAAATTTCACTGTTAGGATGCATTTGAATAATTTGCCCAAGGAGGTGGTAGAGTCACCATCCCTGGAGGTGTTTTAGTGGCATCTGGATCTGGCACTGGTTGGTGTGGTTCAGTGATTTGGAGGGTACAATGATATAGCTAGGTTGATGGTTGGACTTGATGATCTTAAAGATCTCTTCCAACCTTGATGATTGGAACTTGATGGAACTAATTGGTGGAACTAACTGGAACCTGATGATTCTAGCTGGAACAAGAGAAACAGTTTGAATTCTGCCTTGCTTTGATCTAAAAGACAACTTTTGAAACAAATAAATTCAGCTTTTAAATGCTTGCAAAGCTGCATGATTAAAAGATTGTGTTCAGTCCTGGTGTGCTCAAATGATGTCTTCTTTTTGCACCTTCAGGTGTGTTGTTGTATTATGCATCTGACAGGACTTATACTGCAAGACCCGGAGTCCCATTTTCTCCAGTTAACAAAGTGGCTTTATTAGGAAAAATGTCTTCCTGATGTGAATTTGAATCCTCGGGGTTTTTTTGGTTTGTTTTTTTTTTTTCTCTGCAGAAGTCCTTTAAACAAAAGGATTTAAATTTGTGTAGTAATACCAAAATTATTTCCACAAGTGCTTTCACTATTCTGAAGACCAGCTTGCCCCTGCCCAGGATGCTGCAACGTGTGCTTCCCCTGTAAAGGGTCTGTGCTTTGCTGTAGTCAAGGAAAGGAGTCCCAGATAAAGACTACACCTTTGCAATGAAAGGCTTGTTGACATTGTTTCTTCCAGATCTTAGTGGACATGAAATGCTGGAAAAGAGTGAAACATGGTAATGAAAATATTTTCCTACAAGTCTCTCCAGTTGCTCTTTGTGCAGAAATAGAGGAAGCAAAGTAGCAGGAAGAACTGCAAGCAGATTTATTTTCTCTGTCATGTACCTGGACGTGTGCTCTCATATATACAAATGTATGTGTGCATGCATGTACATGCATTTGTACTTGTACGTAATATGCAAGCTACAGTGAGCACTGATATCCCATTAGTCCTAGGAAATTGTATGAGTCTGGGGGACTCGCCAGGAAAACAAGCCTTCTTATCTTGTTGATGAAGATATGGTTATCTCTGCGTGCAGTTCTGCACATATACTCTCTAAACTCAGCCATTTTTTTTGTTTCCTACTGCCGTGTGATGCTGATCAATTCTTGCTTAAAATACCCACCTTCCCTTTTCTTAGATCCTTTTCATTAAATTCTAAAGTTCCTAAATAGTTGCAAAATGGTCATGTTCCAGCATATGGGTATCTATGTAACTTCTTGAACCTGATAGGCACAGTGAAGTCACAAGTCAAATCATTCATGTTTAATTTCTTACTTCAGCAAAATCAGTCTCAGATTTTAAGTCCAGTAATATATTCTTCTCACATACCCTCAGATGAAGCTAAGTATTTGAAGCTAAATTTTTGTCCCTCTGGCATTTATAATTATTTGAGTTCATTATATTAAATACTGTCCTCAGGTATATCTTGTCACTTTCACAGACCATAATAAATCTGAGGAACTGTGAAAGAGGTTTGAGTTAACCTATATAATCTCATAATTCATCATTCACATACCTCTGTCCAAAGGTAGAGTTTGGATTAAGTTCTTGATTATTTGGCAATTGGAATAGGTTAAGAGTTTTTTCTGGTAGTCACTTTGTTAGTTGACAATATCACATTATATCACATTGACAACCACCACATAATATCTTCTGGTGGGTACCTCTGCCATGAGTTGGCATTTGCCCTGCTGCTTAGTCACTGGTAATATTGATGGTTTGTAATATATGTGGAGCCAGACTATTCTTGGAGAGGCATGTTGGAAGAATGAGGGGCAACAGACAAGTGGCAGTAAGAGAAATTATGATTAGACATAAGGAAAAAATATTTCCAAAGAAGATGATAAAACACTGGTTGGATGTAGAGGCTGTGGAATCTCTATACAATGTAAAAAGAAACTCTTCAGGTTTAGTGTATTCTTTTTAATTAAAATCTTTAAAAGCCCAAACAATAAAATAAGGTTGAAAAGTAATTTATTTTATACTTCTTCAAGTGCAAAGACTACCTGGAAAATTTACCATGTTCCAGTACCTCAGATAACATACAATTTGGGTTGTGATGTAAGTTTTCTGTGTGTTCTTCCTGTAAAGTGGGAAAAAACATGTATGTACCTTATGCAGAATACTTGAGATGTAGAATAGGTGGGATTGGAAGAAACCTTTGGAGGTCATCTAGCCCAGTCCCTTACTCAGAACTGTGTCAGCTAAAGCAGGTTGCTCAGCAGTGTGTCCAGTTGAGGTTTGAATATCAAAAGGATGGAGACCCAGCAGCCACTCTGGGCAATGTGCTTCAGTGTTTGACAACTCTACCAGGAAAGAGTTCAACAGGAATTTCTTGTATTTATGTTTCCACTTATTGTCTCTCATCCTGTCATTGAGCAGTATTGAATTGCCTTTTTCATTCCCTCCCAGCAAGTATTTATACACACTGATGAGATGATTCTGAGCCTTCTCTTCACCAGGCTGAACAGTTACAGCTCTCTCAGCCTCATCTCATATGTTGGACCCTCCAGGCACTTAATCCTCTTCATGACCCTAGAATTTTGCTTATATGAAGGTAAAAAATAGGCATTAATAAAAGAAATGGTCTTTGTTACATGAATAGTTTTCTACCTAAAAACTAGGGAAGAAGTTATGTATAAAAAGATTGAATAGAATATTTTGAAATAAACTTAAGGAAAAGTAGTAATCTATGAATTTTCATTTAATATAAAAGATAGTTACATAAGATAATTTTCTACTTAAATGATTTCTAGTAAGCATATTAACATCTTCCAATTTTTCCCTTCAGTGCATACTTTTCAATCACTCAGACTTGCTACTATATATATATATATATATAATATTATTAATAAAAGAGGTGTCTTTCTGAAAACTATCACTGAAGATAGAAGATTTATTAATGAAAATGTTTCATCTAATTGCAGAGGTATTCCAAGTTATCTTTTCTCTATTTGCATTGAAGTTTAAGGGTTGTGCCAGTTAAGAGACTCCATTCTCATTTTGTTCAATTATATAACACAATATGGTAGATATTCCAAAGCTGTCTGCTTTCAATCCAAGGTGGTGATTCTTGTCTTCAGCTAGTAAAAAGTTTATTTTTTAAAGTGGCCACCTTAGCTGAAAGAACACAAGATATATAAAAGCATCTCTGTGATATGCAGTCCTGTTGTAATTCAAGAACACACAGACTCCAGTAAGGGTCAGTACAATTCTTTCTTTAATTAGAGCAACACACTGACATTACTTTTTCTTTTGTTACCTCAATCATGAGATTGTACCATTCAAAAACCTCTTTGAATGAGACTTATTTTTTTCTTTCTGTTGAATAACACCACATATTAATTGGTGATAACAAAAATGTGTCTTATGAATCATGGTGTTAAACACTCTATATCTTATATGGTCATCTGTGTGTTCTGAATGTTCTCTAACTACATGATTAACTTTTGTGGAAGACTTATGGGCTGAAGACAGCTTTGGCCTTGAAAGGGTGCAGCTGTGAGCATGGGAAAGCAGAGAAGATAGCTACGGCAGCAGCATGGGAAAGTAGAAGAAAGAAGAAAAACAACTGAGAAAAACAAGATATGTTTTGAGTCTTACCAGCATGAGGAGAGATGTGAACTACCTATCAGAAGATGATCTAAGACTCGTGGACAGAAGTACTTGGCTAATAGAGTGTGACATGTGTATGTGTGGACAGGTAAGAAAAAGTACAGAAGAGAAGCCTTCTGTTAATAAGGTTGTTGTTGTTAGTTGTAAATATTCCTTGCCCCAAACCTCTGTGCGTGTGTGTGTGTGCGCATTTGTGTGTGTGTGTGTATGTTGCTGTTGCTGCAAACTTTTGGGGAGAAGCTGTTGCATTCTTACGTGGTATGATACCATGGTATCTTTTTGCACCTATTACTGTCAAAGGAAGAGCATGATACTGTCAAATTTAAGTGACTGTCTAGATTTCCGAGGCTCAACTTGTTTCATGTCAGAACAAATTTACTGTTCAACCTCAGTTCTAACACTTGTTTACCTGTTTTCTATATGTTTGGGTTGTCATTCAAACATCACTTTTGTAAGAGAAGTAGTTCCACATTTAGTAAAGTACAACCATTTTCCTGTAAATATTATGCTCAAGCAAAAATTCATCCTGCATACTCTTTCTATTTAGTGTTGTAGCCCCATGGATCTTCTGTTTTGGTGTAGAAAGGCCAAAAAAAAAAAAAAAAAAAAGAGAAAAGAGGGGAAGGTTTGGATAGTAAAAAAAAGCTTCTGCACTGACCAGATCAGCTGACAAATCTTTCCAAGAGACCGTTAGATTGTCTTCCTTAATTTTCCAAAATACATCCAAGAAACCCAGAAACAGGTGACACAGAACACAGGTCAGCATGCCCTGTCAGCATGCCAGGCACAGTCTCTGTTTTAGTTATTCTTCATTAGATTTAAATATTCCAGGGGACACTCAGCTGTGATGAGAAGGAAGGAAATCTTAGATGTCCTAGTTTAGGAAGCAATATGATGAATCATATTGAGGCAGATCTTTCCCTGCATTTTTTTATCCCCCAGGAGAAAAGAATGGGTTAACTGAGTTAACTCTACAATCCACATGCAGGAAAAGAAAGAGAGATCTTTCACCTGGATGATCAGCTGAGCTGAAAGGTGAATATTTTTATATTGCAGTAATATGAAGAAAATCTAATCAGAAATGATAGGAACTCGTGATAGTTTCATGAGACATGAAGTGGGTCAAAGGGTTGTGGTCTGGGTGTATTAAGTATCCCAAATTATTTCATTAATTAATTTTTTTCTCAATTTTAATTAATGCCACTTGATGATCTAGACTTATAGTTTATATTTATTCTAGAAACATGATGCATAAAAGACCCTGACAAGCTTTTTAAAAGGTTTTATCCATATCACTTAGGATTTTTTGCTGCACTAGGCACAAATTAATTTTACATGTACTAGACAATAACAAAATGGGCTTGAAGAAGGAAGACTTGGTAACAAATCCTGACCTCAAAAAATCCCAACCTCTGTGATTTCTGAACAGTGTCAAAGTAAATAAGGCAAGGAAAGTGGCTCTGAATGGAAGTATAGAGATTTTAATAGGAATATATAGGATTATTAGATAAGATTTAATCAAGGCATCACTCTGAATTACCAGTTAAATGACAGCAAGATGACAGAAAAAAAGGCAGAATTATTTTTGATGTTATCTGGTTTTGACATACTTGGTGCTTTTAATAGTTTTCCGCTACTAAGGGACAGCTACCCATAGAACAGTGTTGTTCAAGGGAAAAAATAATTAATGAATAAAAGAGCAAGGAGAAATGGAGAAATCCTTGAAAATGTAAGGCTGACAGTAACTTTACTTCTACCCTGGCCTGGCACTCAGGAGATTCTTTCTTCTTATGTCCCCTTGCTGTTATACACTAACAAAAGAGAGCAAAGATGTTAAGTATTCTTTTTATTTATTTTTTTTTACATTTTAATTTTTTACTTTTATTTTTTACTTACCAAAGGAGATTAGGCTGGGCAAAACAATGTGGCTCTGCATGAACCGCAGGCTGAGAACTACTGGTATAAAGCATGTGTCTGTAATCTGGGACTAAACAATTTGAATTAGAAATTGTTTTCTACAGTCCTTTCTTTGCAAGGTTAATCACTTTTTGATGCATTTTAAAGACAATTTCCAAATCTAATTTTTTGCCATATCTACATCTGTACAAAGACTTTCATTTTAAACGACCATGTCAAAATTAACCTCTAATAAAATGAACTTCTTTTTCTGTTTGTAATTGTACAGACCATCCACCTTCTCAACCAAAATTCCATTTATGTTGTATAGCATCTCTGTGGCAACTGCAAGAAAAGCTTCTTGGAAAGTACCTTGGCAGTTTATCCTTTATTTTCTTCCTGTCTTTTTAATGAAGAGCCCAAGTCTTTCAGAAGTAACTAGAAGGGAAGCAACCAACAAATTACTTTTCTGGTCATCCTGAGACAGTCTCTACCTGTATTTCAGGGATGGGGCTTGAGATGAAACTCAAACAAACAACTACCAGAGAAACTAAACCCAGCAAATAATCTTCATCCAGAGTGCAGGAACTGCAGATCTGCCCATTACTGTGTTTCAGCCATTATCACTAATAACTACACTATAAACTTAGAAATAACCCCAATAACAGAAGGTTCTTGGGTTCTTTTCAGAAGAACATGTAAATTTATATAATGTATTATATTTCAATTATTTCCCTTTTTTAATGGTATACAACTTAATATTCCCAGTGTTGTGCTGGAAGAATCAGTTATTTTCACTCTTCTCCATGTGAAAAGTCATTACTTTTGCAGAGAACATTTGGCATTTTCACAGCAGTGACTATTTTTCACTTGAGGAAAGTGGAAAAAAATCACTATATATTTTCTTTGTCTGGGAAGCATAAAAAATATGAAGCAGATCCAGTGGTTTCATTTTTCACAGAACTTGCAATAATGTGATTTTCACTGGTCTTCTCAAAAATTGCTTTGGCCAAACTTACTGTAAAATAGCTGTAAGACATTTCTAGCTTTTATATTTACACTGTGGTGAAAGAGTTAAACTGTATTTTTTAAGTCTTCCTTTTGGAACTTAACCATGTTTTAAAACAGAGATGTTTTTATTAACATTTCTCACATACATTGTTATTTAAAATCAGAAGCATCCAAAATGTAGAATGTTATCAAAATTTGGTCACAGATACAAGCATTGCAAGAAAATAAATACAGTTCCCCCAGTTTAAATATAAGCAATGCTGCAAATATCAGCTTTGTCCAGTGAAAGTTGTACCAAACTCTATCTTGCAAAAACAAAGTTAGGAGGAACTATGACTCCAGTAGTGCACGGTGCTTTCTGGTGCCTCAGATGCTTCAGATGCTTTCTGGGCTCACTGTGATTTCATGAGGGCTAGTTGGTTGCATATGTCCTTGCAAGTTATGTTCCTAATACTTATTACAAAAATGAATATCAAACTGTGACAACTGATCTTCAGTGATTTCCTTTCTGCTCATGTTAGGTGAATATAAGTAACATTTCTATGTATCTACATATTTCTATAGGTCTCTTAGTGAAAAGAGTTGATAGAAAAAACATTATTTTGAAATATTGAAATTGAAAACTGAAATAATATAAATACTTACTATCCATCTCTCAAATATTTATTCTATATGATACCATTTTACCATCATTGTTTATACTATACCTTAGCATATAGAGTATATTGAGCTCAGAGAGTTAAACATAAAACAAAAATAAAGATTTCTGGCCTAAATCTATGAAGTTTAACAAAGACAAGTGCCAGATTTTGTACTTGGGATGGGGCAACCTTGATGTTCATACAGACTGGAGGACGAGATGCTGGAAAGCAATGCCACAGAAAGGGACCTGGGGGTCCTGGTGGATGTAAAGTTGAATATGAGCCAGCAGTGCCCTGGCATCCAGGAGAGCCAACCATGTCCTGGGGGACATCAGGCAAAGCATCACCAGCTGCTCAAGGGAGGGGATTGTTCCACTCTCTCTGCACTGGGGCGGCCTTACCTTGTGTACTGTGTGCAGTTTGGGGCACAACAGTATAAGAATGATATGGAATTGTTAGAAAGCATCCAAAGTGGGACAGTGAAGATGGTGAAGGGTCTAGAGCGAAGCCACACAGAAGTGGCTGAGGTTACTTGGCTTGTTCAGCCTGGAGAAGAGGAGACTGAGGGGAGACCTCACTGCAGTTACAACTACCTCATCAAGGGAAGAAGAGGCATAGATGCCGATCTCTTCTCTGTGGTGACCAGTGACAGGACCTGAGACAGCCTGAAATTGTGTCAGGGGAGGTTTAGGTTGAATATGAGGAAGAAGTTCTTCACCCAGAGGGTGTTTGGGCACTGGAACAGGCTCCCCAGGGAAGTGGTCACAGCACCAAGTGTGGCAGAGTTCAAAAAGCGTTCGGACAACGTTTTGAGGCACATGGTGTGAATCTTGGGGTGTCCTGTGCAGGGTCAGGAGCTGGACTATGATGAGCTTAGTGGGTCCCTTGCAACTCAGGATATTCTGAGATTCTATATTCCAGGATGTGGACCATCAGAAAGGAATTGGATTAAACTACTTGCTGATACAATACCCGATGTTGCAAATTTATTTCCACTGGTGAAAAAAAATAAATTATTAAGTAGTAACTGACCAAAGGATGGAAAGGGAGAGGAGTTGGAGAACCTGTTGTTCTTGCAAAACATGAGAGAAGTGAAGGAAGCCTGTGCCACAGAATAGTGGATGCTGAGGGATTCAGGTATTACTGAAGCTTGATATCTGTTAGGACAGATTGGTATTTTTACCTTTCTAGCAAGATGCCTTAGAAATCGGAGTTTTAGCAAACAGTAATGCAACTGAGAATATGAGTCAGTCTTACACATTACTCTGTGTGTATATATTATGATATAATTTTAACTGAATGAATGACCACTTGTCCTGAGGGATATAATCACCTTAAATGCCCAAGAAAAAAATGCACCACAAGCAAGGCAATGGCATGTACAACTCTCAGTCCAGGCCTTCTTTCCTTTACATCTTTAAATTTTCAACCTGAAGAATTTTGACATAAGCTTTTTGTGGTTAAAAAAATAGATCTGAATAGCAACTCATCTCAAGCTTTGTTTTAACATGTATTTTTCAAATACTTCAAAGATACCATACAGATAGATAATAGTTTTCTCCTTGATTAGTCTAGTCCACTACTTCAAAAACTGTTGCTAATGAGTAGCATTTATCTGAAAGTCTATTTAATTGTTTCTATTTCACACATCAGTTGCATCATCAACTGCAGAAGGTCATAACCTGAAAATACAGTTCAAGAATATATATCTTTCTTTCTTCTGTAACATCTAACCCATTTGCTTTTAATTACACATTAAAAAATACCTTTTGTGAAAGTTTAAAACAAGCTAACAGAAATAAAAAGCTGTTCAACTCAATTTCTTTGGTAACCATGAAGTTGATATAGTTAGCAGAACTTTCAAAGCCCTTTATAATCTTTAGATAGAGGATCTTTCTTCTGCATCTTTTGGTGGTGTGATTACTTTTGAATGCAGAAGATATTGCATGGTCTTCAATGTGTGATTATTAGTCCTAGCAGGCAGTCTTTTGTGTGTGTGATGAACCTAGGCAAGGTCTTTAGAATGTTATTTTTTTCATCAAAACCTTGCTTGAAAAGTTTTAGGTTTGTTTTCTGAATTGTATGGTTAGTTACAGTTGTCCTTTTATTTCACTAAAATGTGTTGGCATTCTAGATATGTATATTGCTCAACTCACACACTCATGTCTTTTATAGCCCTATATTAGTCCATTGGTAGAATAACTGTGTCTTTTTAATCCTGCTCACTTCAGGCAATTCATATCACCCTTGTGTGATGGGCTGTGTTATAAAGAGATTTTTCAAACATCTCTTTCTGAAACTCAGAAATGCAGTCAGTAGCACAAGTATTTTGTCTTTATTTAGTATGTAGGAGCATAGGTATATCCAAAACAAAGTCGTGAGTATTATTAGTCATCACTTTTCATCTCTCTCATGTTCTAACAAACAGTAAAGAGCATCCTTTATACTTCTGGTGTTTAGGCTACACTGGCAGAAATCCTGAATCATAAATCTGGTGACACAAGAGACAAGGAAAAGTGAAGTAAATTTTCTGCTTCTGTTCACTTAACCCAACACCAATCTTAAAGCTTCAGTGGAGAAGGTGTAGAGTTAGAAAATTATTCTCTTAAACCCAAAATATTTTTGCAATACCAATTGTTTTCTTATCTAAATCTGGATCTAAGATCAGAATTTAAACCTGATAAAGGAGACAAAAATTCAAGTTATTATAAATCAAAGGCTTATTTTTTATTTCAGCTTATATTTAATATTGCTAGTATAATTAGATAAAATTTCCAAAGAGAATTTTGACTTGTTCTTCAAAACCAGAATCATACATTTACAAAATGTGAAAAGGTTTCAAAAATTCTGACTTCTCACCTTCCTCACAAAAAAAAAAAAAAGAAAAATTCCTTCTTGTCAACTGCCTCTTGCAAGTTTTCCTGTTAAAAAAAATATTTCTTTTTTGAAGATTAAAAAATGCTTTCTCAGAAAATCCCTAGGCATTTCCAATTTGAAGATTAAAAAGTGCTTTCTCAAAAAATCCCTAGCCATTTCCAATTTGGAAAAAAATCAAGTGGTGGCGATCCAATTTTGGTTAATTTTATTGAGTTTGATTTCCTGCTGGTTTGCCACGGTATACCACAAGTTCAGGATGATCTATAGCAACTTTTATTACTATTTAAATTTGTTTTCCCTACAGCCTTATGGGAAGGTAAATTATGTCCTTGTTGTTGATGGTGAGTGCTCAGCTGAGTAACAACACATTGATTTAAGCAAAACCTTTTCAAGTTCACAAGATACTTTAAAACAATAAAACAATTTTAAAGCAAGACAAACAAAAGAAACAACAAGCCTTTTCACGCATTTCCTATACTTACTCCATACTTAGCTAAAAATTGTATATTAAATCTTTATCAAGAAATTCCAGTTTGACTGGGGTTGGTTCAGCTATTCAGGGTGGACTGTCATCAATAGTAGGAAGGGCAAGAGAAAAATCCAGGAAAACAATAGTCATAATAATGAGATAGGCATAGTCCTCATTGAAGTACCCTAGGTAGGAGACTCACTAGTAAATAGACTTGAAATTATTCCCATATTTAGCCTCCCTAATTTTTTTCTTAATTTAAACTGATTGTGTATAAATAAAGTAGCTGTTAAGACTAATTCTACTAAATCTACCCTAAATAGTCATCATTGATTTTCATTATACTATGGGTCGATGAAGAAAGGAAAAATAGAAAACATGGGTCATTCATAGAAGCCCCATAACCCTTCCAGCATTCCTTCATAAAATTGTGTTAAAATAAACACCCTCAGCACTTGGTATTTCAAATGCCACCTATATTATATAGCTAGTTTAGATGTAGATTGAGTGCATGGCTAGGTTCAAGAACCTTCAAAAAAATTTTGGGTGTTTATTTATGCAATACCAGAGTCACATGAAAAGGTGACATTGCATATACACATTACTTGTGGGTATATATCAAAATTAAGAAGTTCAGCTCTATAAAAAAAAAATGCTACACAAACATTTTAAAAAAAATAAAAATCTTTAACATCCATTAGAAAAAGAAAAGACAAAAGTGGAAATTTCATGCTTAAGAAATAGTGTTAGAAATCTGAATTCCAGATTTTACACTCATAAGACAAGGTAACTAAGATGAAGAAATAAACACGATGTATACACCTTACTACAAATATGATATATTTGTATTCACACAAATATTGATGTATATTTGTCTACACACCAGAATAGCTGGCAACTTTTCCATAGTCAGAAGTTTATAAATACTTCATTAGCTCTGACAAGTGCAAGTAATTCAGTATAAAAATGTTGTCTGCTCATTTCTATCTTTGTCCTGCACCCTGTCCTACAGTAATTTCATATTAAGGGATAATAAGGGATTTCATAATAAGGGATATAAAATTTCAATGGACTATTTAGGGAAATGACTGTTGGGAGTTATAAAAGATACTACCTGTTTTGGGAGAAGTCTTAATTGACAAGAAAAGCACAGATACTGTAAAACGTTTTCATTTAACTAACTGTGCAGGGACATCTTGCATAGTAAAGAGGAGAAGCATGTGTAAATCCCATTGTTCCCTTCTGCACCACAAACGCACAGATCAGGTTCTCAGCTCTTGCAAATTAGTGAAGCTTCATTGATCTTGCAAATCATGCATGGGTAATGGTATTGTACTACAACCTGAGAAAAAGTGGAGCTGTAGCCCTCCTGCTCTCTGGGAGCCAGAATCTTCACTTAATTTAAAACTAGATTCCACTCTGATTGATTTGTTTACGGTACTGAAACCAAACTTCTTTACACAAGAACAGAAATCCTTGCCTTTTGCTGACTCTAAAGCATTTCAGAGCCTTTCCCCAGGTGAAGACCTTCCCCACTGTCGATTCCTGTCCTAATCCTGAAGATTACTCTGAACCCCTCCAAACTGCCTCAAAGAATGAACACAGTAAGGACAACCATTTAGATGACTTACAAGCACTGTGTTTTGGAGAGTTACAGTGATTGGATTTAAAATAAACAAAAAAACCCCACAAACAACACACAAAACCCAAAACCAACCAAACAAAAACTAACAATTTTTATTGCTACATTTTTATATTATTTTATTGTTTTGTTTAGTGCCTTTTCTAAAAATGTGTGTCCTTTCAATAACACATCATTCTAAATCACTCCAGAAATACACAACAGCCATTTGTTACAGTGGAGGGCCAGCTCCTAGTGGTCTCATCCAATTAGGGCAAACTTAAAATACTGCTTCGGTCCCTCTGTTTCCTTCTGCTCCCTCCTTCACCATCACTTTCAGTGGTAGTAACTAAAAATGCTTTTACATATCATGGGAGAGTTATAATAATATTTTGAAGCTTTACAAAATGGAAATGCCCCTACACTACTGTTTTTGCCAGGAGCCTCAATAGACACATTTTTCTTCTTGCTTTCCTTATACCCCTTCTCAAAAATACAGGTTTCATGATGGAATTCTTACATTCTTACCAATTAAAAGTGCCATTTTAGCCACCAAATTCAGATTAATGTCTAAAATCCTACTCCGTTTTCAAGTGATGAGAGAGTTGTTAGCAATTAATCTTTGGCATCAAACATTAAATCCCAAACAGGATCTTAACTCACAGAGAAGATGTAGTTTCCTTCATGTCCTACAGTCTAGGACTGCCAAATCTTCACTAAACACCAGTGCTGGGGAGACCAAAGATTCTCTTAAGGAAATTTCCCATAGACAAAACATGCTTTAGACATCTTTATACTGCATTATGAGCTTATATATATGAAATAAATTAGGATGTAACCTAGCATTTTAAACTTGTGACAAGTGGTCTTTTTGTCCTTTACCTATCAGTGCCAATAAATTTGAAGATTAGTGGAATACACACATTTCAACCAAGATCAGCTGACAGACATATCTGCAATCTTGGGCCTTGCATGTAGCTACTAGACTTTGCAGAATGCCATGAATTTTCCTCGGTTATCTCTAAAATGAGACTTTTGTGATCTCGCTCTATAGTTGTTCATCTAAAAGACCCCAGAAGTATTGTTTAGAAAGGCAAATGGGGCAATATTTATTTCTCCTTTTTTGACTGTGGCTAAAGAAATATTAACCAGATTAATTAACAAATTGTGTTTATCTATTTCCTTTCTGTTAAGTTGTGGGTACATCAAAAGCAGGAAAATCAATGCTCCACAATGACCTTTTGCTTATGAAAATATCCTGCCCATGCACAAGTTGCATAACATACTTTAGGACACAGAAGCTCTAGGGAAAAAAAAAAGGCCTGTGGAGATGATCAAAAATATCAAGAACTGCAGGCAGCAGATCAGAGACTGAAAAAAGTGAGTAAAGCTGGGTCTGCAAGGTGAAAACACACTTGACATTGATCTTCTGCCAAAACATTGATGTGGCATGGGATCAGCAGCAAACAAGGTCATGAAGCAACTTGAAGTTTATTGACATGAATCTTAACCAGACAAGGACAACAGGTCTCCTTCATATAAACCATAAATAACTTTGAAAAAATCATTAATAAATAACTCAGGAGGATGACAAAGGAACATTTAACTTTTTAATTGCTGATTAGGGTCTATATCAGTGGTCAAATTCTATTACCATCAGAAATCTCTAGGAAGTCCTTTTGTGATTTATTTTGGTAATCTTAGTCCAGACCATGACATTTTCATATCATGAAAGTTAGTTACCAAATTATCAAATCACCCAACATTTACTCTGCGTATTTATTAATTCCCAAAGAATTTCTACAGAGATTCATATCATGTCTTTCATTGTTTGTTCTGCATGCTAATAATCTTGGTGATTGGATAATACATAACTGCATGTGGAATATGATGATACTGTAATCTATTGCCATGAAACAGCAGCCCTGTGAATTGTCTTCGAGCCCTGGGGAGAAAAAAACCAAAAGAAAACAAAACAAAAAAACACCTATGCACATTTTTTCCTTTAAATTCTATTCTGCAATTGGATGTAACAGATTCATAATTGTAAAGATCGCATACCAGTTTCCTAGATATCACCTCTCAAGCAGCACCAATTTGGCTTCCATAGGTCAGTTTACATTTGTGGGACAAAAATCAAAATTTCCAGTGTTGCATTTATCTTACTATAGAGATGTCATTAATTAATGAGCATAAGAATTTCGAAAGTCACATAAAATATGAATACCTTTGAAGGTCATTCAGACTTAAAAGCACCAATAACTTAGACAATCCAATAATCCAGCACTAAATTAGCATAAAATCATAATTAAACCAACATAAGTGAAAATTCTTCTTTCCAGATATTTATTAAAACTTCATCAATCACAGACTCTTGAGAAGCTTAAAAAGGCCCATTTTCAAACATTAATTCTGTACTGTCATTGATGATTGAAATGCAGATGATCAGTCTGCTAATTATATTTATTTTTACAATGCTATTATATATTAGAGTTCTGTGTTGTGTGAAATTTGAAAGCATTTAAGGAATTACCATGGTAAAAAAAATATTTTGAGCCATTTAAATTTCTTCATGCAAGAAAGTTTAGTCTCAACAGCTCATTTTACAGAACTGAGAGATCACAGGAATGAGTGCTGTTTCTCTGATCCAAACACACTGTTACGTTATTGATTTCTTTGACAATAAAGAAACACAATGGCTTATAAGGTCACGTACAACACCTTGCTTTTTGCAGAGATAACTACTTTCTTCCATCTTGAAAGCATCTGTAAGAGGCTAAAATGTTACAGGAAATAAGCTGCCTGTTACACTTATAAGCTTGTGGTCTCACAGAAATTCTCAAAACAAGGTTGTGGGGGAAATGCAGTATTGCATATATTCTTTTCTTTGTCATTATCCCAGCTTTAAATTTTCCTGCCCAAGGAAAACTTCCTTCATTATTAGTGCAGATAGCTAGAGGTTGCAGTTTGATTTGCTTTCTAATCCAATTTTTAATTAAAAGAAAATCTTTTGACGAGAGAGCTTCTATGTTTGCTTTCATCCTGGAATCTAACATTTTGGAAAAGATAAGGAGTCACATATGCTACTAGCTTCTTTTATAGGGAGACTTTTTGCCCTTGTGCACCAAAGAATTCTGTCTCAGGGAAATATATGAAATACTGATCTTTAAATTAATTTCTTGATGCCTATTTTTTTATGAATTTTTCAGTTTTATACCTGAGCACCTTCAGCTGTCTCAATATGATGATGCCTTAGGGTTTTCATGAATTTGTAAATTTTTATACTTCTAGGTAGTTTCTTGCGTTTAGAACAGCTAATAACCTCTAACCCTGTGCTAGCTGTCTTAAGGGTCAGATAACAGCTGGAACACCATACCTGGGAAACACGTACCAGAGCTAAGACAATTAGATACCATGTTAGTCAAAACAAGAAAGCAAAATCCAGCAACCTTGGAGAAGATCCAATAAGGGAAAGTGGCGTGATGATGATGATAAAGGATGAAGTAAGGGGACTTAAGACCTCCAACTCAATTCTAAGAGAGGCATGCTATGGGGTGGAACCAAGGGAAGTTCTGGGTATGGACATGTCTTAGATTGGATGCAACCTTTAGATATGATAACTGAGTAGGGTTATAAAATTAGTATGTTGCCACATAGGCAAAAAGCTTTTCCCAGCTCCTACACCTTGTTGACATTTCACACACACACACACACACATGCACACGCACACGCGCACAAGCACACTCTCTCTGCTGCCCAGCCTGGTGTGGTGCCCTGTGTTCCACCCCCCTCCCCTTTCAGGGAGGGAGGGAGCTCAGAAGAGCTCTGCTTGCAAAAGGGGGTTTTCCCCTCTCTCTCTCTTGAAGTGGGGGGAGAAGATGTTTCCTCTCCCTTGTTCTCCCGGACCGGACCTCAAGAACCTCAAATCCTGCTTGAAGGAAGACGAGATTGGTAATGGGAACTGGGTACCAGCAGGAGCGGCTGGGGTAGCTGAGCTGCAGGGGAGCAGCTGCAAAAGGGAGTTTCTCGCTTGTTTACAGTGGGTTGGGAGGTGAGCTGACTTGGACCCAGATGTTTCAAGAGTCAGTGTTCCCAGACTGTGGGTGAAAGGGTTTTTCACCTGGGAGGGGTAGGTTGTTGTCCCTTGTTTGCTTTTGTCAGAAATGGCAGAGTGGCTCAGGGGTTGGCTGGATACAGCCAGGAATGAAATGAAAGGGACGCCTTTCGGATTAATTTACTCTGCATGTTTGAAGCACTGGTGCTTGGAAAAGAGCTCACATGGTATTCCTGAGGCTGTGAGTTCAACCTAGCACCGGTCTTTTCTATCTGTTACTTGTCAGCACGTGTTGTACTCTTTTATACTTTTATACTCCTTTATATTCTGTACCCCAAAACCCTATAAGTAAAAGAACTCTTCTCTACTTTACCCACATACTGTTGTCTTGGAAAGTTTTTTCCCCCCTCCTTAAGGCAACGGTGACAATATTCCTTTTTTCCCCACTCTCAAGACTGTCTATTTTAATCTAAAAATCTAGTAACTTCCCTTTCCACTATACTTTTCTCATTTTTCTTTCTGTCATGGAAATCTTTGGCAAGACAAATTAATTAGTGCTTTTGAGAGTTTTTGTTTGTTAGCTTTTAATGGATTACATTATTTCTGTTAGAGAGCTACTGAATTATGTAATGTGCTACCTCAGGTGAACAGGCACTTGTCCTTTCCTTAGCAGTGTATGTCCCACATTCCCAATTTATCTGGGAAAGTCTCCTCTAGCTGTGGCCTGTTGTTTTTGTTCAATATTTACACATTTCCAGTGGTATTAAAGTGCCAGGAAAAAGAAGTAGAGTCTCAAGTAGCCAGCAGTTTTCACACAGAGCACTGAAATTATGGACAGTAAATGTGCATGTCTGTTTCCTCCCTGAGGAAACTCTGAAGATTAGTGTATGTTAAGGGGACAATCCCTAATCTCCAGCACTGCTGAAATCTAGTTGAATGCCAAGAGAGATATTTCAGAGTTGAAACAAGTTGGAAGCAATATTGTATTCACCCATTCTAGAGAGACTTCACATGGGTGAATGCAGGAAGAAATCCTGCAGTAGCAACATAAGCATGAGAGAAATTGGTACAGTGATCAGTGACCCTAACATGTCAGGTCTACTACCTATTATTATATAAATATTCATTTACTATTGTCCATGTTTTATTTACCTGATGTCAGCTGAAAAATACCAGCTAGCACTTTTGGTTATTTCAGTGGAGGAGAGAATGCTCCTAAGACACAGATACAAACATGACAAGCTCTACAGATACTATGAATAAAAGATGTACTGGTTCCTGTTCTGGGGTGAAAGAATCTTTAAAGAAATACTTTTTCTTGTGAGAAAATCAGCTTTTCCTGAGCAGTAAAACGTTCAAAAGAATCCAATCTTTTTGGTTACTTACAGCATTTTAAAGGCACTGTTCCTATCCTTGTTAATCTATGTGATTGACAAGGTCTACATTTGACTGCATTTTTACTTCATTAGGCAGCTCTACTTTTCATTTGAAACAGTGAAACAAATCCATTGCCATGTAAGTGTTTCAATGTTGTCACTAGACCTGTGCTGCAGCAATTTGAAACTTCAGAAAAATATGTGGGATTGAATCCCATTCTTCTGTTTAAAAAGGCTTGAGATCTAAAAACTCTCATAAAATTTAACCCCAAAAGGACACTGTTATATGCATAAATTACTCTGGCAAAGACAGCAGAACAGTGGATCAGTACCTGGTTTGTTACAATTTGTTACAATTTCGAAGTAGTCTAGAGAAATAATAAAATAGTAATCATTAAATCCATAGAAGCATAGCATGGCTTGAGTTGAAAGGGATCTTAAAGATCATCTAGTTCCATGGACAGGAACACCTTCCACTAGATCAGGTTGTTTAGAGCCTCCTCCAACCTGGCCTTGCACACTCCCAGGAATAGGACATCTACAGCTGCTCTGGGCAACCAGTTTCCGTGACTCACCACCCTCACAGTAAAGAATTTCTTCCTAAACCCACTCTTTTTCAGTTTAAAGCCACTACTCTTTGTTCCATCACTACACACACTTGTAAATAGCTTATCCTTCTTGCAGGCTTCATTCAGGTGCTGGAAGGATGCAGTGAGGTAAACCCAAAGCCTTCTCTTTTTCAGACTGAACAATTCCAGATCCTTGTAAGAGGTACCTCATCTCTCTAATTGTCTTAGTGACTGTCCTCTGAACTTGGTCCAACAGGTCAATGTCCTTCCCATGCTGGTGCCCCCAGAGGTGGGTTCTCACCTGGAGTGTCCTCTTCTTAGTTCCACTTCATTGCTCTGTCTTGTGCCTAATCCCTGACGGGTTTACATGGTACCTCAAGAAATTGACATTAAAATGAATGGGTTTAGGAAATTAAGCATTTAGATTAGTCAAATACTACTTTAAGTATGCTTTTTGAGTATCCAGAAATCTGTTCTTAACCAACGCCCTTCACTCTGGAAATATGGACCTAAACTTCTGCAAAAGACACCAAAACAACAGATTTCTGCTTTATATTGAGGTTGCAATTGGTACATTTTTTGATGTATTTTATGTCAAAAGCCAGAATCGGACAAAGTAGAACAAACATGCATGTATAATTCATTATGTGCTATCGGAGAGGATGACTTGTTCTATCAGATACTGCTCTCTTCTATTAGCTGTGTCATGAGTCTATCCAGCTTTGTAAAACAGGCACCTAACTCAGACTGCTCAGTGTCCTAGTTCAGCAGGAGGGACCAGTTATCACTGTGTGGGGGTGATTCAAGCTATGTATTCTCCACCCTCTATTCATTCCCCAAGAACAATGGACCATTTGCAGTATCTGCCCAGGAACCTGTTAGCACCTTCACACCCAGCCTGACGGGGCGTGGGTGCTAATGGCCCATCACCGGTTCAACCATACCCCATGACTCACATAGTTAATCACCCATTGTGTGAGTCCTCGCCCTGGGGGAGGGACTGGGTGCTCCCTGAGGGTACATAAATGGGGCTCAGAAGACCTTGAACACATCTCGTTGGATCCAGAGGAGCAGCAGGACCTCGACAGGAGGAAACCACCACTCTCGACCAGACTGTAACCATCACTCCTGACCAGACCACAGCCATCATCTACACCAACAGGTTCTTCACTTCTTTCTTTGCTTTGGACTCGGGGGAACTACGTGGGTCTCAGCACCAGTAGCTCACCCCTTTGGGCTTGTGCCCTGGGACACTGGGTTATACTGTTGGGTTCTGGTGAGTTGAAAGTAGTTTTCTCTTGTGTAAGTGTATTTATGGTAATATCTTTCATTAAATTGTAACTCTGACTTAAAATCTCTCTTGTGGTGGGTCCATTTCTCTTGCCGGTTTACCTCTAAACCAGCACCCTCAGTTCAAGTGTTTTCACTTCATAGGTTAAATATGCATCCATCCCCCTCCTTCCACAAATGCAAAAGTCATGTCCAGCAGCATAGCTGCATGCCATTCTATCTGCTGCTGCTTTAGTCTCTCTCTGTTGAGACCTTTTGGTTTCTACAGCATTCTGCATCATGTCCTCCTTAGCACTCTGCATCCACTGACTGATTTCAGTCATAAACTGCAGTTTCATTGGCCATATAAGTTAAGACACCAGTTATTCAGTACTGTTTTGGACACAGAACATCTTATGTTTCCACCATCTTTTGTTAACCTTGTTTAAATCTGTCTCAGGGATGACATTCATATTTCAGTCTCCCATAGTCTCCCATACTTTAAAGGAGATCTAGCAAGGAACTGTATCCCCTAAAGGACTTCAGTATCCCCTAAAATGCCTACCATCAGTTGTCTGAGGCTTAACACTGTCTCCTGCTGGCCTGAAGTCTCAGCTCTGATGGGACATTTAAATGCACTTTTCTTCCGGTTTTGTATTTCTTTTCTCGGTCAGTTTTTACTCCTTCCATTTATTTCTGAGATATCCCTCAGGGGCTTGGGCCCTGGAAAAGGTGTAGACCACTAGTGACTGGACCTGTGTACTACTGAGAAGCTCCAAAACACCTTCTCTGATGTGCTGAGTACTGCTCAATAACTGTCCAAGCCAAGGTTACAACCATATGTGTATTGTTTCTCAACAGATACAGGCAATATCCACACATACAGAGCAGATGCCATCTCATCCTGCTCAAGCTGCTGGTTGGCATGACTAGCAGGGCAATGAACCTGCCTTATGAGGCTCAGCACTAAGGTAGCATAAGCACACAGCTTTTTGCCATCCCAGAGCACCAGCAGAGCAAAAACCAGCATAGGCATAACCCTGAAGCTGAAGTAAATTCTGAGGCAGAGTAATGCTTAAAACTGCCCTTGAAGTGTGTGAGCTGGTCACATTGAACCCCTTCTCTTCCCTTCCGAAATCCTTCAATGTCTCCAGGCAGCAGCTTCCCTGACTAGTTTTTCAGTCTGTGCGAGGCAGATCGCTTTCATGACAGCAGTTGCTCACCCTTAATTCAACATGCTCTACTTATTCTTTGGACAACAAGCTCCTGTGGCAAGACTATACTTCCTAATTCTGTACAGAATGGGGATTTTAATGATGGGGAACAAAATCGACCCCTAAAGAGCTGTTAGCCATAATGTCCTTTCTGAAGTGGTTATTTGTCATTCACAGTAACAGGTCTACACAATTAGCATGTGATCATCATGCATTTAAAAACAAATATGAGGGAGGGGACATTCTTGCCCTGATGGAAATTGCTCCCACTTTGTAGAGTTTATTGTTATCTTGATTGCAGAGAGGTTACAGACTGCAGCAAAGCTCCTGATGAATAACCCTTATTATGTATTACATGCCACATGATTTATGCTGAACATGGCACCTTATGATCTCTATTTCCACAATCCTTTCATAATGCTTTTGTGACTTAGCTCAGCTTGTCCTCTCTTTAATGTTTGTATTCAAAACATATTTACAAATATGCATATTTTACACATTCATGTGACATTCTGCCCTGTTGCCTGCTGTCTCCACCTTCAAACACTGCTGGAAGTCCCACAGGTTTTAATGCATTTCAGCTTTTAGGGGTTTTTTTCAGTATGGACCAAGGATCAAGATGAAAAAGACCCAAAACTATTATAACATTGTTCTTCATGAATTGCATTCATAGAAAAGCTGAGGAAAAAAAAAAGAAATAGAACAAACCCATTGTCATTACATTTTAAAAGCAAATAATCTCTGCTAGTCCTCCCAAAATTATAGCGGAAAGGAAAGGCTAATGCATATTAAAACGGAGTACTTCTTGCAGACAGGATCATTTAGTAGCACTGATGAGCAAAAGGAGATATAGGAACAATTCCTTCTGTTATAGTTGTTTACATATGTTGTTCAATAGGAATGCACTTTTGTGAATGCTAACAAAAACAGAATGTGTCTTTTACATTGAAGACTGTGTGTTTCCTTGATGAATTTTTTTTACAAGTTAACTTTAAATGTTTCTTAGCTTTATAAATCATTAACGAATTTAGTTCTTTCTAAATCCTTTTGTAAGACACTCAGAATTAGATTGATGGAAAGTGCTAGAAACAAGACAGGTATTGGTATAAGAAGCAGTAGTTTTGGAGCATCAGGATGATGATCTCTTTTTTTTTTTTCCCCCACAATGTCTCTCAAAGAACACTACACTATTATCATCTTGATCCATTTGCAGTGTTGAATTGCCTTGGGTAGGATAACCAAGTACAGTAAACATATATGCAGGTCTCTCTACAAAGCCTACTTGCTTTTAAGGCTGTTTCTGCCTTAATGGGATTCATTGCTTCCCTAAGCAGACTTTGCAATTTTCAGCAAGGTCCTTTAACTCATTTAATGTGCAACATTTGTTCATGCCTAATTTGTCTGAGCCAGGCCATGTTTGTGTTTTCCTTGACTTGCAGAAAGGTTGATTGTGAGGGTGGAACTGCCTGCCTCCAGTGAATGTATTTCTTTCCGAATTACAGTAATTACCACAGGTTTCATTTGGTTGGTGCTCCCCTCCGTGCTCCTCCTTGACAAGGTTAACAAGCAGAAGGTAACTGAACATCAAAAGATAAGTGTCTGATCACACAGACAATTGTTGACAGTACCATTTCTCTGGTGATTGTGATAACATTCTCTACTGAATTCTTCTGCAAAGGCACACAGGAATTAAGTTTGCCACCCTAAGGATAACTGTAGATGTCAATAGATCTACTTCACACCCAGCTTGAATCCCCAAGAATATGCTGCTTCCGCTGAACAAAGACAACAGAGAATATTAAAGGTCAGATTTTTTTTCCCCCTAATTCTGACAACCATCCCCTCACCTCTGACTTTTTAAAAAATATATATTATTATTTATTGTAGATAACATTTAATGAAAGGTAATTCCATTAAAATCTTTGTATTGACTTAGAATAGCAAAATAGAATCTTTCTTACCTCCCATTTTATCTCTTTGTGAACAAATATATATGCATCTGTGTATTTAAATATATGTTCAACAGGAATACATACATAATGATGTCTACATATATCTGCATAAGATCTCTCTCTCTGTATATATATGTATATGTGTCTAGAAAAAGGAAAGACTGATTAGCTTTAAGAAATAGAGAACTGCATTAGAATTCTGATTTTCCTTGAAATATTCTAAAATTACTTCACTTGTTATAGATGTCAATGGACACCTCAAGCTGCAGTTGGTGACCTCAAAGTCTTAAAGGAAAAATTATGAAGCAAAATCTACCTTTCAGTTATTTTTTTCATGGTGACAACTGCATAATAAGGGAACAGATATTTTAGCTTTAGCATAATTTTGCTTTGAAGTACTTCTCTCTTAAAATTTCTGACAATCCCTTACATCACCAGTGCTTAATGAACTGGAAGACTTAATATAAAAATATATTTTCTAAGGAGAAAATATTTGTATGTTAGATTTTCATAAACATTAGGTATCTCAGAATTCTCTATTAATTTCCTCAAGGACTCAAACTAACCAGTTCTGTGTAATTCCCATCACCCAAGACATTTATAATGGTTGCATTTACCCTCTGTTTTTTCCAAGGATTAATTCACGTTTTAGTCATAACTGTAATAAATGAAATTGGACTTTTAGAATTCACATTCAGGTACATGTATCATTTCTGCAACTGTGTGACAATGTTTCTCATACATTACTTATATAGTAAAGCTCTCTGACATGTAAATGGCATATTTGTAATTCTTTTATTATGAAAGTGAAAATCACAGACGTTTATCAATAACCTAGAAACTGGTTTGTAATCTGATCTCATATGCTCATGTTTTACAGAAAATTAACTCCAGTGACTTCCAGGAAGTGACATCTGACTTATCTTGGTGTGAGTGGCATAGGAGATTCCCTGCTGTAAACAGATACTGACCTTCAGAGCATTTTAAGTATATACTTGGATGTGCAACATGCTATCAGATATTCTAGGAAATAATTGTTATCTTGGAACTTTTACTAAAGGTCATAATAAAGAAAAATAACACATAAGGGAATTGAATTTTTCACTTCTTTGGGTGAGTAAGGGAATGGACCTCCTTTTCTGTGAGAAAAGATTAGAAGAATTTGTTTCCTTTCAGTTTAGTTCAACGTCTATATAAATGCTTCTGTTTCTCCTTGAGCTGGACTAGTGTAGGCCTTTTTAAGGGAGGAAAAAGCAGGCTTAGTGTTTCTCATAGATTTAGATAAAATCAGTGCTTGTTTGAGCACAATCTGAAACAGCAGACCATAATTTAAAACAGAAGGAATATGTTTGTACTTATCCAAAACACTATGACCTCAGTCACCACCTACCACAAAATTTTTAACCCATTTAAGAATATAGGCAGACCTGAACAAATATTTCCCTGCCTCAAGAAATAAGAAGAAAGAAAAGAGAGTCAGAAAGAAAGAAAGAGAGAGAGAGAGAAGACCACTCAGACTTTTAAAACATTTTTGTGAACAAAACTTAATTTGTTTATTAAAGGGGTTTAGGTCTAGGTAGTACCACTGGTGATTCTTCATATGAAAGGTCAGATTTGGACTTTATCTAACAGGCTTATGAACATGGTGCAGATCTCTGTACCATAAATCATTCTCCTTCTCTGCTCTGCCTTGACATTCCAAGAGTCCAAAGGCTGAGGGAAAACCTCATGCCCTAAAGACTCTGAAAGGAAGGACTGTAACATGTGGCGTAATGACTGTATGAAGAGACCTAACAAATGAGTGGCTAACAGGTTGCTGTTTCAATAGTGTGTAGCTTCACTAAGGAGGAGCACCATTCTGTAGTAAGGATGCTAATTAACTCACTTGGGAGGAATGGGCATTCAAACCATTTGCCTGGGACAATTAATGCAGTCCCAAGTCAAAGGACCAAAGGTAAAAGCCAAAGCTCCTTTTCACAGTCTGTGAAATGAGGTCAATACAACCAGGAAGGCAATTCAGAGAAACTAAAGATGCCTAATTCATATGCCTGAAGCAGACAATTGTGAACATCCCCTGTGGTGAGTAACAAGAATGTGTCAATTCTATTCCACAGTAAAAGGATTGCTAACTGCAGAGCTGCAATGTAAAGAAAAAAATACCATCATAAAAAACCCTACTGAAAAATGAAAAATTACTTTTTTCTATCAACAGGTAAATTGTACTTTTTTGATAATGCAGTACATACACTGCAAGAAACTAACATAGTGTACAATTTAGTCAAGCCAGCAATCTTAAAAGCAAAACTTGTCCCTGTCTTTTGAAATTTAAAAGAAACCAACACAAATTCCACCCGAAAAGCCCAAACATGGCTGTGTTTTGACAAAGAGACAAAATTAGAGTAAAGCAACAAATTGTGGAGCATGTGCTGCAAAAAAGAACATATTCAATAGCAACAACCTTTACCCGAAGAAACAGAAGAGTATATTCCAGTGGGAGGTGAGAGTATTTATTTTAAATCACAATATTCTGTTTAAAATCATTACTTGAGAAGATAGAGGGTGGGGGAGAGCAACCCTATTGAGATGTGTTGGCTGTGGATTTCTGAGCCACATTCTCTTGGAGTCAGACTCCCATTTTCCAATGAGACTTGTAGTGACAAAAATACGTATGTACTATTTTATAAATATGTGTTTTCTCCCACATCTTTTAGCTTAAGACAGTCCTCTTCATATAATACAGTATTAGTGACATATAGAAGGCTTTTCAGGTCATAGGACTGCTGTTGATTTACATGTAGATTACTAGTCAGAGTTACACATGCTGCGAAACTCCTTTTGTTCCAGATGAAGAAAAATATTTCTCAGACTTTATTGCAAACTTCAGTGGGTTTTCATTTTTGCAAGAGGTCAGGTTTGCTACTATATTCTGCTTACAAGTATATTTAAACTCCAGCTAGGTTCTCCTAACATCCCAAAGAAAGTGTCATAAATATATGGACTACAAAGATTGAGAACAACTGATGCTTTTTACCTTTGCTTTCAGGCCAATTGAATTGGGTTACACAAAAGATTCAGCTGGTTGAAATAAACAGAAAACTAGAGAGTTTTCTGCAAATGCTAAATAATGTATTACTTTTCTCAGTGCTACTGTGTGATTCTCTTTAATGAGTATTTTACTGACAGAGTTACGGAAACACGGATGGAATTCTCACAATTTCTGACTAAACTCTAGTTAAGTTCCACTTTATCTGTAACTTTCTGCATACAATGAGCTACCTTTTCACATGTCACAAAATCTCTGAGATTTTCTGGATTATCTGCCCAGCACCTTGCAAAATAATCAACTATTTCATTCACAGGAGTTCCTTGTAGTTTTATCTCTATTTTTACAAGTGTATCCCAATGGAAGAGAAGCATTAAATAAAGCAGATCTGTGAGAAAGATGCTACCCACATGTTGTTTACCTTATAAGAGAACACCCAAATCAATAAATCTACCTACCCTTCTCTGCTTTTTCATTCTTTGCTTTTCCCTCTACCTTGCCTTGCTTTGCCTTGCTTCACCTTCCCTTCCCTCCTTTTCCTTTCTTTCCTTTTCCCTTCCCCCACACTGCCTTGCTACTATATTTCCACAAAATTTAAATCTAGTTCATTTTATTCCAAGTCTCTCTGTATTTGAATCTAAGATTCAGAGAAGTATAGTGGTCCCTCAAAACAAGCCATAAGGCCTGACCCCTGCAAGCTACCTCCCAGCACAGCACTGCATACCTTTAAGTGTTTACTCTGTGAGATGACAGCTAAAGAGCCTCACACTACCCTTCCTCTATGTCTGGAGTAATTTCATCACCCAGAGTGAAAAGGCACTAACTTCTGATGGGGTCTGGAGTCAAGGATTTTTATGCACTCAAACACATTTAGACAGAGATGCAGAGGCATTGCAGCAGCAGACACTGCAGCCAAGCCCGAGTGACCCATTAAGTGTGAAAGTGTTTTTGCCTGAAGAGTTCAGGGGTCTCAGTGGGTGTACTGTTGAGCAGTTGCATGCAGCAGGTGGCCTCTCGTGTCTTTAGTGAGTATCCAGAAAGATGCTAGAGGGAGAAAAGCCCATCTAAACACCTGAAATATGGTAATGGTCATGTGTGTGGAGGAAATCTATGTGCATATGCTACTGACTGGTCTTATTGCCTGCAGAAACAGGCTCCACTAGAGAGGATATACAGAAAAAGAACATAGTTGTCTTTCCTATGAATTATCTTTTTTTTTTCCAAGCCTGTACATTTGATTTGATGTACTAGATAGCCAGTAGATACATAAGAGCTCTATAGACAATGCAAGCTGCTCTCTGTTTCTGGCTATGCTTGTGTTCTGGAAGTGGAGAACTATCTTCACTGAATAACTTTCTGACTATTAACTATGAACAGTCTAGAAAAGAATGCGAAAGAATCCACTTAAAAATGAATCTTCTAAAAACTACAAAGAGTAACCTTTAAGAATGCAGAGTTGTTGCTGGTATTAACACAATTACTGTCTGAATTCACAAGATCCTGATCCGCTTATATATAAGTACACGTCTATATCTGTGGTGAAATTAAATATATTTCAGTACATATGCATAGAACATGCTGGTGGAATAAAAATTATATGCAAAAAACCTAGAAATATGTGTACAAGCCCATAAAATAGGCAGCAAATAAAAAGAATCCAAACAAACCCTTTGCATCGTCACTGTGCAATTTTATTGCCCTAAAGAAAACTCAAAGGCAAGTGGCAGCTGGAAAACTTTTAATTGATTAGCTGCAAACCTGGTTCCAGCAGCTCTACTGTCAGGGCATGACATAGAGGAAGGGTAGAGGCTCTCAGCAGCACCTATCCTCTCAGAGCCGCTTTCTTTGTTGGTAGCATTGAGCTCCCCGGTCTCAGGCCAATATAGACAGACTTCATAGCAGGCTTACTGCTTTCTGCTTAAAAAAATCATAGACGAAAAAGATCTTGTTTTTACTGAAGCAAAAGTTGCATGTTATTATCTTCTTTGTTTTAACAGAGCATTACAAATCTGAGAAATAATAGCAACTGTCTTTTCCATGAAACACCTGAACAGTCTTAGAGGCTTGTAGTGAAGTTTTAAGAATTTTTACTGTATTTTCACAAAAGTTTGGGTGTCTTATCTTGCGACAGCTGGGTGGATCGCTCCCCCCCTTCCTGCTCCCTCCCAGCCATGTGGTCCCAGAGATGTCCCAGGAAAGAGACACTCAGGGACCACAGCAGGGGGAAGCAGAGAGCGAGTTTATTCACATGGTCAGGGGTATTTAAAGGGCTTTAGAGGATGTTGGTCACAACCAATAGAAATCGAGGGCTGACAACCAATGGGGAAAGAGTTAACAAAGGACCAGTAAAGGGGGATTTCACATAGCCTGGCCAAGGCAAATTTCTTCATACTAATTAGGAAGATAAGAGTTTTCTCAGGGGGTCTTGGGAAGAAGAAAGGTGATTCAAGGAAAAAAAAAGGCAAAGGATCCATTTTACAATACAGTAAAAGCCACAGCTTTTAAGACACTAGGGCTGGTTTCTTCATTTTCTTCACAGGCCCACTGCTGCATTAGGGTGAGGAGGCAGCCAAAATTTTAGTTAAGTGGTTGCAAGTTCAGAAGACACAGAACCCATTAAGTACATTATTCATAAATTTGAGGGAAATAAGAAAGAGATGATGGGGCAATGGATCTTCACCTTATCTAGAGGTCTTGTCCTCCTGTCATAACCTAACTAATCTGAGTCCCAAGACTCGCCTGATTTAGTGTATTCAGTGTTACCTCTCTTCCCATACTGGGAAAAATGTTTTAGTGTCAGCATGAGTAGTCTCACCAAAAACTATAAACAAATATGAGCCGATGTTACTATGGGCCATGTCTCTGAGCACAACAGGTTTTTAGTGAGGATTACATGATTCTATCTCAGAGCCTATGAGTTCCCACTTGCCTTCCTTTCCCTGCATTTGTTACAAGAGAAGTTTTGAAGGGTGCAAAAGAGGTTGCAGTCACTGTTCTACACTGACTCTAGTATGTCCCCAGTGTAAATCTGCAAAGTTTGGATTGTTTTGGGAAACAAGCCAACACTGTTTCCAATTTTGTGAAATACTAGGCAAATAGCTTCTTCTGATCTTGGAGTGGCAGGCCAGTGTGTATTTGTTTATCTTCAGGGGTCTGTACTAAGTAAATCTGGCTTATACTTCATTACTGTTTGCTGTCCTTTCTGTTGCTGTTTACCCTCACATTTGAAAGGAACCTGACAACTGAAATGTTAGATTTGCAAATGGATTAACGCTATGCCCGACAAAGATAACTGAAGAAATCAATGACAGTTGGACCTCCCTCTGAGAGCTACATCATATGTTTCATAAGAGCAGCTTTACAAGATTTATTCGTGCACCATCTATAACAACTACGCCAGTTATTTCTTCATGCACTGACGTGAGGTGTAGCATCTCACATGTGTAGAGGTTTTGATTTTTAAATTAAATTTAAAAAATACAATTAAAAAACACCCACATCAGTGGTGAAAAACAGAAACATATAGAAAAGTAACAGACTGCAAACATGCTTTGCAATAATTCACTGTCTGTTCAAAAGGGCAATATATTAAGGTCTTCTTCAAACATTTAAAAAAACACAACTGAAACCCTCCCTTCCTTCTGCTCAGGAGCAAAAGTAGAGAGAACACCAGCACTAGTGGAGTACTTCTAGCTCAAACTGAGCTCTTTTTCTAGACCCTTCCATGCTCCCCTATAAAATCCGGCGCGCATCGTTAATAAACAGCCATTTCGCCAATCTCCTCAGTGCGTTGTGGTCCTTCCCATTCCTTCCTGCAGGTCCGCGGCACAGAGATTCTGCATATATGTTTCTGTGTGTGTGTTTCAGAAAGATTCATTTCTAAAGGTGTTTGAAGAGCCAGGTTTGCATGCAGATCTGATTGTGCATGCAAAAAAAAATAATGTGATGATGGGCAAATGCAACTGCTGTGGGCAGTCACAAAAGCTTAAAAAAATCCCTTTGAAGCTTAAAATTATCATTCTGTCTTTATTTACTCTAATATAAAAGAGACTAGCAGGTAAATACTTTTAGGATTGGGCTTTCGGGAAGAAAATGAATACAAAATATTGTCAACAGCTACAGTTTGATACCAGAGAAGGGATATGGGAGAGAATTTATGACATTGAATCCCCTGGATATAGAACTTCCTATTCAGACTTTGTACTTTATTTGATTATTGGTGATATTGCTTCAAAATGTCATCTAATGTTTGGGTTATATTAGTGTTTGTAGTCAAACTCAGTAGTATGGCTAATGGTCAGAATCCAAAGACTGATACATATAATCAAAAATTAGGCTGTACACTAAAGATATAGACCAGAGCCATTTCAGTAAAATAAAATAAAGTAATAAAAAAAAGACATATTGCAAAATTCTCCTCCTTCCCTGACACTCCTGTTCATACAGAAAATAAAGGAAAAATCATATATGAATGATAGCTTTTTTAAAAATTGATTTTGCTTCATGCTAGTGAAATTTTTTCAGAACCTAATTGTAATAGTAGGAAGCTGTTGCTCCTTTTACAACCTATGTCACTGTGAGATGAGGCCAGAACAGAAAATAAGTAAATTCTTTTTGAGATAATTCTGCTCTACATGGGATTTTTCATTTGTCTTTAATGCCTGGTGGATTTATCAATGTCTTTGTCTTTTCTATGTTCTCTCTTAACAGCTTTCTGTGAATTGATGCATACATCATCATTTAACAATAATCTTTCTCAAAGAAGAAAAAAAAATCTCATTTGTGCCCTTTTATACTCCCTTACAATATGGACTTAATTTTAACCACTTAATTTTAGGTTTTTATCAATTTCCTTTTCTGTATAATTGAAAAATGTCTGTTTTTCAAACAAACAAAAAAAATCTTAAGGCCTATGTGTAGAAATATTTCTATTATTATAAATACTAATAGTAAATAATTCTAAGACTCTCTGTCCTCCCACTCCACCCCACCCCAAAGTAGAGGGGCATGTGTATGATAAGTATACTAATAATATACAAAAGCTAATAGAAGGCAGGTTCTCATCATGATCCAATGGATTTAATTAGAAGTTATTTATAGGATACTGCAGTAATTTTTGCTAATTTGTATTCAGGATAACAGTTTAGAGAGTAAAAATTTGTATTTTTTATCTCGTTTTTTGTTAATATTCTGCCAGAGGCTCTAGATTCAAATTTTCTAAACTTGGCAGCTCTCCATATCTATTTAACAACTTGCTAGTCCATGTCATTATTGTTCAGGACATCCATTGCGTATAATTTCTTAACCCCAAAATGCCACAGATGACACTTTATTTTTTTTTTTAATAATGGATAGAAAAATAGGTGTGGCTGTGCCCAAGATAGCAGGACTGAGCAAAGATTGCTTTCAAAAACCTTACTCTAGGTTTAGTTGTATGTCTACAAATTTGAGGCATTCTTCCACACCGCTATGAATGATCTTGAAAAAAAGGTAGTCTGACTTACAGCTGACTAAAAGAGTATTTATTGAAATTCCATTGGGAATTTGCAATTATATCTTGGTTCTGATTGTCTTGTTGAGGAATAGCATTGCATCACACTAATTAAACAATCACCTAAATATAATACTGTATCATACACTATCATACTACTTCCCCCAAGTGCTGGTATACTATTTAATATCACTGGCTAGGGACACTGTTACTTTGAGACAGTGGGTTAATATTCAAAGTGTTGTATTTCACTGTATTGAACCTTAATCTTCAAGGTTCTGTGCCATATCTGTCACTTTTTTTTTTTAATGTACTCTATACATAATCCTTGAACTAAATTACACAAAGCTGTAAAGTCTGCTCACATTGCCACATTTTCTGTGTTGCAGTGGTTACTTTGACAACATACCTGCAGAGCATAATTAACTGCACGCCCTCTCCAAATTTTGCCAGCTGAGCTGGACAGTAGGTGAGGTTGTAGCCATTTGGTTATCAAGGACAATCTTCCACACAGCTGCTGCTTTTAGAGCTTTATCTTATTGAATAGTATGGTGCCATTTGACCTTCATCCCTGATTCATATCCTGCTGTCCTCACGAACAGAAGGAGCGTTATAGAATCATAGAATATCCTAATTTGGAAGGGATCACTGAAGTTCAGCTCCTGGCCCTGTGTGGGAAACTACCAGGCCTCTGGATTTCTTCGCAGAGCAGGAGGAGTATGACCTTGGCCAGTCTGCTCTGTGCTTGTGAAGATAAGCAGCTTGCAAAGACTGTGAGAACTCAGGAGTAGCAGAAGAGACAGTAGTTTTGTAACTGTGGCCAATGAGTGATTGTTTGTGTGTGTGAGCACCAGTAATGTTAATGCACGTACACTGAGAGAACACTATAATTGTAGAAATGCCATTAATAAACTGAGCTTTGTAGTTAATCCATACTGGATCGTCTCACTGCTTCACAAGCCCACCTCCAACAGCCCTGCACAGGACTCAGCAAAGAATCACACCATGTAGTACCATATTTAGTAGCACCATACTCAGTACAAAACCTCACTGCCACAGTCTGCTTCAGCACACAGGGTGCTTTGCACATAGGCTGAATGGAGAAGAAAGCTCTGGTAGTGGCTAAAAAAGGGGAGGTTATGTTTCTGTTTCTCGAACATTTTCTAGCCATGCTGGCCCACTGAGCCTGAATGGAGAAGAAAGCTCTGGTAGTGGCTAAAAAAGGGGAGGTTATGTTTCTGTTTCTCGAACATTTTCTAGCCATGCTGGCCCACTGAGCCTTATTCCAACAGCTGGTCTTTCTATGCTCTTGATGCTGTTCTTTAATTGCCTCCGTATGGGTGGGGCTTTTTTTCTTTTCTCTGCAAAAACAGTGTTTCCAAGTTGTGACCATTACTCATATCTAGGAATCTGACCATTCAGTTCATGCCATAGAAAAATGTCACTGCGCCGAATCGCCGGATAGAACCAGTCTGATTTATTTTTCATCTCCAACACAACATATTCTCTCTGTCTTGGCTTCTTACTTTGTCATTCTCTTGTCACTTGCTTCTGATCAAGCATGGAATTGGATTTTTTTCAGATCTTACTTCTTGCATATAAAGCTGTATCTGACCAATTCCATGAACATGTTGTGTCTTCACATAAAGCTCTGCATGTCAGACTGAGATTGAATTGTATTGGTTTGATAAGTATTGCTATATCTATCATCTGATTTCAAACTGACATACCACTCTGTCTCGGAATATTCGGCAAGGAAGTATGCCTGATGTTTGGATCTTTTGATCCTTCTCTGAAAAAAAAAAAAAAAGGAAAACAGTAACATATTTTACTGAATATTCTTCTACTTGCTTAATATCATTCAATTTAATTTGCTTATAAAACAGCACCCAGTATTTTGGATAGCTGGTATGAAAATATAGCATCAAATGAAATATCAAGGATATTTCAAAAACTGCTTAGAAGTTCCCCAAAAATTAGGTTGTCTTTGCCATTGCTCAGCTGTACAAAAAGCAAGATTCAGCCTGTGTATCCTGAAAGAGGTAAAGCAAAGACTAACCCTAACCCTTACCCAGTTCTCAGAGATTAAGTAAATGGGAGGTAGAAAATGGGCAAAGATCATCAGATACTATAGTCCTGTTCTTTCTTCTGCTTTGTTTTTGTTCAAAGGTGTCTGGAACAGAGTCAGCTGCTTCACAAAAAGGGTGAACAGTGAAGAGAAAGAGACTGTGAGGTACACTCTCTTATTTTTTGCCTGCCTCCTAGGGTAAAGGAAATGGGCTTTAACTTTTTGATCATTTTATAGAAGAAAAAGAATCCAGAAAAGATTATTTAAAGATCGCTGTTAATGCCAAATAGAGAGATATAACTTTCCCAATGAGGCCTAAATTTGCAAACTGTGTTAAGAAAATTGAACTGGCTCCAGAGCATGGAGAACATAAGTACATAAAGCACCTGTGGGGATGGTTGTGATGCAAGAAAATATCATTCAAGACTCTTTTTATTCAAGGAGTGACTCTTTCAAAAGGTTATATATGAAGACTGTCACTAAGACTTATAACTTTCAATAAGACCTCTATAATGAAGCTCTAAATAAGAGTTAAAATGTGAAGTTGTTGCTTATCAACAAACACTTTTGTGAAATAATTTCATAACTCTGTAGTGATACAAAACCAGTGCATCAAACTAAGTAAATTATTTTTAAAGAGGAAGAGAGTTTCAAAAGTAGGAAAAGAGAAAGAAGAAAAACACCCTTTTTCTACTCTATAACAATTGAAAGAACAAACTTATGAATATCAGAGGCTGTGAGTACTCATTGGAAAAGGTAACTAACCAGTTAAAAGGCTTCTAAGTAAAGATGAATTGCCAGGATGACCTCTATGCACCACTCAGATACATCCACAATACGGTGTCGTATCTAAAATCTTCATTAGCTCTCTTTTTGGTGACCCTTCAGTTATATTTCAGTATTTAAACTGAAGTTTCGGCTGTCAATCAAGAGGCACAGGTTAATAGATACTGAAATGTTAGAAAATATGGAAACTGTATGCTAAAAAGTGTTCAGAGAGAGAACAGGGCTGAAGCCAGTAAAATGGAATTATGTTTAATCAGCAAAAGAACAGCAAAACTGATATTATTTGAGGAAAAAAAAAGCTAATTATTACAGCCAGAGATGAAAAGAAGAACTAAATATAAAATGATCTGTAGCTATGTCATACAAATCAGTGTTAAAATCAAAATGGGATTATGGAACAAGAAGAAAAATTGTGTTTGTCCAAACAGAGAAAAATTGAGCAGGTGAGGCACTGCAAATGGACAAATCATAGAATCATAGAATATGTCAGGTTGGAAGGGACCCACAAGGATCATCACACCAACTCCTGGCCCTGCACAGGACCATCCCCAAGAGTTATGCCATGTGCCTGAGAGTATTGTCCAAATGTCTCTTGAACTCTGTCAGGCTTAGATCTATCAATTTATGAAGGAAAGGCATAGGGGGTAAGCATAATAAAGGGTAAGAATGATGGAAACTGCTGCACATGAACAGACCTGAGTTAGATGGTTTAACTTGTCAAAAATTATGTGAATTAACCCAAAAACTAAGAAGCAGAAAAAAATCTGTTGCACAGAACACAAGAAAACATGTTCAGGAAAAATGTTTGTAAAGATAAGAAAGCCCAATGAAGTATAAAAATAGCTGATCAAGGAGAAATGTAATCAATATCTAATTGATGTCAATTTAAATCAAAGACTAGTAAAATAAGGCCTATGTTCTTATATGGAATTGATACAAAATATGTGACGAAATACATTTTATCCCTCTACAGAACTGTTGAAAGCAGCTAATGCTCTCTATAAAATGTAAAATGTTTCAGATATAAGCATGAAAAATGGTTGAGCTCAGACTAAATATTAAAACTGTCAGATTTTACTACAAGCTATAATTGCTTGAATTCAGCCAGAAGTAGATGCCAGTATTTTTTCAAATATCACCAGCACATTTGTTTTGCTATTATTTCTCCAGTAATTTTTTCTCCTTTTTACGCTTGGGCAGACTAGTTTCTTTCTGGAAGAAGTATTTTCAAAAAAGCAATAACAGAAGGAGTACTTCTGCACTGGAAATATTCAGTGCTCTACTGTGAGACCATGAAATGAAAGACTGAGTTTTGACAGGAGAACTGGAAGATTACCTGTGGCCTTGAACAGGCAGAGAGGAAAGAAGAGGGAGAGAGGATGAAGAACCAGGAAAGAGATGACAAGGTAAAATTGCTCACCCTCACTTTCCAATAATCATGCTGCCTTAACAGCAAGGCAGCCTGTTGCAGCAACAATGAAGAACTGCGTTCATCTCTTACCCTTCTTCAAGTCCAGTGTGGTCTTCTACTCTTGATCACATGCTTTGTCATCCACTGGTCAGAAGACTTAGTTTTATTCAGTGATACTCTCTGCACATTGCCCAAGATGTGAATAGGGTGCCTGTCACCCTTTTTGTGCCAAGACCCAGCAAACTACACCACAGAAACATCAGCTTTCCTTCTCCTCAAGGTGAAAGATCAGAGAAATCAGAGGGTTTAACAGACAGAAACTTGTGTCAGAGATCTCCTCAGTCTTTTCACCTAGAAGGCTGAGAATGTGTGAGTCTATTGGGAAATGAGTTAAGGCCTTTTGTTGTCTCTTGATCTTGCAGAACTTTAATCTAAGTGCAGCAAACATGTCTTGTGATACAAGAGATGTGGGTTATCCAAATTCTTTCAGCATTGCACAATAGTGCACAAGGATGATGAAAAGTCAGAGGACTGCTACAGCAATAAATAGACAACTGAAGAAATTAGAAGACAAGTTCTGTACCCATGCCTTTTCCTTATGCTGAAATACAGCTTAGGTAGTTATGAAAGTCCTATGAATTAAAGTCTTTGGTGCGTATGCCCAGTAAAATATATTTCATTTATTTTTGGAGGTAGGAAATGGAGAGAAAGACATAAGATTGCTGAGATATTTATGTTTGCTGCTGGTAGATTTCTTGGCCAAAAGAGCCTTAGCATCTCTCTAGAATAGAGAAGTAACTACAGACTTGGAATTCTGCCTGTATATGCTCACAAAAATCACTTTGCTTCCAGACTCATGGAAAACTGGATGTAATATAATTATAATATTTTGGATCAAATTTTTAAATGTTAACTCAAAAAAAAAAAATCAAGTTTTTTTCTTGAACTTGACCGTTTTGCAAATTCCTTCAAACAGTTGTGCATGCATGTGCATGGTAAAGTATGAGAGATTTGTTCCTGTTTGTGATCTTTGCATTATTCAGCATTTACAAAACACATCAGATCTCTATTTCACTTTTGTTTTAAAGTGCTTCTGCTTCTCCCTAATTCAGCCTGAACTATGAAGGTCAGCCTAATGGGTTCACTGACCCAAACTGCAAAAATTCCACAAGCAGCAAATAAATGGGATTGTCATAATGTTTTTTTTTCCCTGTTAGAGTTTTCCAGTCACAGACTTAACATAATTAGAAGTCAGTCTCTTCAGAGCCACCATGAAGAGTGTATGTTCATGGCAAGGACCCTTCTTGTAGCCCAATGAAAATATAATATTATATAAAATCAGATTTAGTCATATCTTAAGTACAGAACAAAACCAGCTTTGTTTACAAGCTGCTGGGGTGGGTCAAAGTAACTCAAGCGACCTGCTTCCTCTAGAGACAATGCACGAGTTACAATGCATTAATTTGAGAAACAATTTGGCCTTTAATTCTTTTCTTCTACTACTATTTGCAGACAGAGAGGTGTTTAAACTAGATTGTGAAGACTGTAGTAGAAACTCTTGCCTGGGTTATAATCATAACACATGCCTCTAAAGTAAACCTACATTAGCACAATTCAATGTGGTAATTAAGATAGAAAAAGGCAGCACTAAGCTGCATGGCCTATCAGATTCCTTGGGGAGAAAAAAAAGGACTGACGTGACTTGAAATGTGTCCAAAGGGTTTAGTTAGCCTTCAATTAGCTGCAAACTTCCTCTATTAAAATGCATAACAAATACCAACCTACATGTCCCTGAACCCTTCATTATTTAAGTCCTAATTTCAGATGGTTCTTTTATTATAGCATATATCCCAAAAGCTAGCATTGACTTTTAATTACTCTGTACAATCATTGCTGTCAGGTGATAAGTTGGAAGGACAGAAGACTCCAGGGCACATCTGGGTGAACTACAAGAGCTCGGCTTTTAACCAAAAGCAAACAACAGTACAAAGGCAAACATTCTAGGAACAATCCACAATAAAATGAAGGCTAAATGGTCATTTCTCCTTAACCTTGCATTTTACACTTGCCATGAAATCAAGAGTTTATTCAAGCAGCCAGGCAGAAGCATAGAGAGTGGGAATGTGAAGTAGAACAGAATATGAATTGTACTCAACTTGCACTCCCTCAAGTTCAAAAAGGACACACACATCTCTTTTTTTTCCCACATTACTGTTATTGATGTTTTATTAGAAAGATCATGTTGGGAGTTGTTTGCTGAATATTTCCATACTGTGCCAATATAATTAATATATTGGGCATAGTGCATCAGGCAGATTTTAATTTCTGTTTCTCTGTATATTTTAATGCAGTTTAGTGTCTCCTGGCCATTGTCCATTGCAATCGTGTCTGTGTGAGACTTTGAAGGTGGGTGGAAACAGTTGATTAGATTTTGAAATTAGGAGGTGCTCATATGTCCTTGGGTGGTGGTGACTGCTGATTCTAAATTAGAAGGACACAAAACAACCATCAGTGAAAAAACCATGGTCAGAAGATCACAGAGCAAGTAGGAAGCTTGCTGTATCACCCTGCTCAAAATGAGAGGCCTGCTATCAAGAAAAGCAAAGCTGGGAGAAGACTAACATGAATATTATCATAATATTCATAGATATAATATTATAGATGAGCAGTATTACATTGAGTATCATATTTTATTGACTTGTTTTCTGTACTTATTGGTTGAAGAAAAAGACAGAATGGAAGAGCTTGTTAAGCTTATTTTGAGCTTGTTTTCTTGCATGGGGAAAACATGAGTAGTACTCATAGAATCATAGACCCATGGGATCATAGAATAATAGAGTGTGTTGGAAGGGACCTTAAAGATCATGCAGTTCCAATGCCACTCTGCCATGGGCAGGGGCACCTTTCACTGGATCAGATTGTTCAGCATCCCATCCAACCTGGCCTTGAACACTTTCAGGGATTGGCATCCACAACTTCTCTGGGCAACCTATTCCAGTGTTTCACCACTCTAACAGTAAAGAATTTCTTCCAAATATCTAATTAAAACTACTTTGTTTCAGTTTGAAGTCATTTCCCCTTGTTCTGCATGGTCTTGTAGTCTATCTCGATCATTCTTGTGGGCTCCCTTCAGGTACTGGAAGGCCACAATTAGGTCATCCCAAAGCCTCCTCTTTTCCAGGCTGAACAGACCCAGTTCTCTCAGCCTTTCCTTTTAGAAGAGGTCCTTCATTCCTTTTATCATCTTGGTGGCCCTCCTCTGGACTTGCACCAACAAGTCAATGTCTATATCCAGACAAGAATATATTGTTCATAAGAATATATTGTTCATGTATTCTTTTGCTGTGCACTCTGAGGTGCACCCTTTTCCCCTTTCACAATGGGAATCTGGAGGGGTTAATATGCATCTGAAGTGTATGATATGAAATAACCTCTTTTTTCTTTCCTGTCTCTCAGTGTAACTATGATGTGCCCACTGCATGAGCAAGTCAAACACAAAAGAATTGTACTGGAAACAGAGACTTTTAATTTTATTTATTTCATTTTATTGAAAATATTATACATATTTTGAGGATCTATGCAGAATGATCTTGTTAATTGTACATAAATGTCTTCTGGAAATCAGATACTTCTTGTTTAGAAAAGCACATATGAAAACTAGCTTCCTACTTGCTCTGTGATCTTCTGACCATGGTTTTTTCACTGATGGTTGTTTTGTGTCCTTCTAATTTAGAATCAGCAGTCACCATCACCCAGCAATCCCAAGGACATATGAACACCTCCTAATTTCAAAATCTAATCAACTGTTTCCACCCACCTTCAAAGTCTCACACAGACACGATTGCAATAGACAATGGCCAGGAGACACTAAACTGCATTAAAATATACAGAGACAGAAACTAAGTAACAGAAACTCCTTTTCTTTCCTTGAATATTTTCAAAATAAAATCTACATTTTCTAATGGAAATTAATATTTCTAACTGTGGTGCCTTCTCATTCTGCACTTTAAGGTGGCTACAGTTGTGAAGCTGAGGATCAAGACTGGTGCAGCATTCAAAGAATTTTTTTCTTCCCAATTTGCTTGTTAATTTCCTGGGAACTTTAGTTGTGTTGGGATTCAGTTATGAAGAATAGACACATTTTAAACAGTTCCATAGCAAACACCGGCATATGTAAGGTGAAAGAAGCCTGAAAATGTAATTAACAACAGTCAAATTTTGCTGAAATCTCAATTCAGTACTGATACAACTAAGTGCAGGCTGTATTCCTGTGCTGAATTTGGTCACGAAACATATAATAATAGTAGAAGAAGGGTCAGAGGAACCTGTAAAGTAATGACATTAGATCATTCAAATTTATGCAGCAAGTTGGAATTCCTAGTTTGAAATGTCTAACCATCTGAAATTAGTACCACTGGGGGCATTTTTTGAATACTCAGAGGTAAGAAACTGTCAGACGTAAGCTTAAAAAAAGAGATGCCAAGTTAAGGTGCAGGAAGTTACTAAGGGAGTGAAGAGGTGGATAAATACCACTGTAATACTGTGCATTGCTGTAATATAATTACTTGTGTGTTTTAAGGTTAATATTCTCCTTTCTAGGCAGGCCAAACAGGAATGAGTTGAACTTAAGCCTAAGGTAAAAGTCAGTCACTGAATAATATTGCTTTTCTGATAGTGGAAATTCAAAGCGTAATGTTTATTAACGATGCCATTAACCCACAGCAGACAAGTACAAATCAACAGAATGAATATAACAGTGCCTTCTGTTTACCGATGAGGTACAATCCCATTTAACTACAGGTCGATTGAGAGTGATTAGGGACAAAAGTATTTTTTTATAAAACTGCTTAAAACAGTGTATTTAGGTAAAGCTTCAGGAGGCAGGCATTAATCAGAAATATGAAGAGAGTGGTCTGTTTAAAGCACTGCAGAACCAGCTCTCCTACAAACAAATTGGCTGTCACTATGTAGCCAGGCAAAATAGTTTTGGCTGCACTGGCCCCCAATGCCACATTGTCTTTTGCTAATAATGTGATTAAATTAATCTCAAACGGAAGGTAAACAGTTTTGTGTTTTAAATAATTCAGAGGACAAAATTCCAACAGAGCAATTGGATGAGTTGCTACCGTGCCTTGGCTTGATAGAGACAGACTGCTTTGACAGAACCATGGACCAGCCTTCAAGGCTTCAGAGTTAAACCTATAAACCCATCTAACTATGTATTCAGTTGTGAAGAGGTGACTGGTGAATCCTATTGAAAAATAGGTTTGGTTCTTCAACGGACTGTAGCCTCTGCCTTTGAAAGGTTTCCTCTACAAACCTGATTTGAGGATTTTTTTTCTTTTCCCCCCAGAAATGAATATGCATAATTAAGTATTAATTAATGCCCTGAATTCGGTCTAACAGAAACGTTCTTATACCACACTGGTATTATTACTGTTTTCCATCATTCAGATCTATCCTGTGCCTCATAACTGATACTAGCATTCATTGTATAATTGATCAGCCAGAGGAAAAGAAAATAATGGAGGGAAAAAACCCCAAACCAAACAAAACGAAAAAGTAGAGGTTCTGAGAGCTTAAGTTCGGTTCCTGGAGTTCCCCAACCCTTCATCCATGTCTAGGAGTCTTGTTGTTAAAAAAAAAAAAAAAAAAAACGGAGAAAATAATTATAAGTGGTCATTATTGGTATTCCACTAAACTAATAACTCACTGGACATTTCCTCACAGCATTTTTATTTATTTTCAACAGGATAAACAAGTCCATCTCCCTCATGCAGACTTGTGCTGCAGACCCTTTATCAGCTTTGTTGTCCTTCCCTGGACATGCTCCAGCACCTCAATGCCTTTCTTGTAGTGAGGAGCCAAAAATTAAATACAGAATTCAAGATGCGGTCTCACCAGTGCCAAGTACAGGGGGACAACCACTGCCCGAGTCCTACTGGCTGCACAATTTCTGATATAAGTCAGGATGCCACTGGCTTTCTTGGCCATCTGGACACACTGCCAGCTCATGTTCATCTGGCTTGCAGCTGAACTGATCCTATTCAATGCTTTCTTCCATTTTGACAATGAACAGATAGATACATTTTTAAGTCAGTTTACCCTTACGCAATAGGACTTATATAAAAATTATTTCCCCAGTTTTATTTTTACAATGAATTGTAACTGCACTAGATCATGATGTATAGCATCTCCTGTTTTCATTATCTTTGTTATGCAGAATTTAAAGGAAAATATTGCTGGAATCATAAAGTATACTTAGTTGGAAGGGTCCAAATAAGATCATCAAAGTCCAGATCCATATTCTACACAAGACAGCCACAAACCCTTCTAGAACTCTCTCAGGCTTGGTGCTGTGATCACTTCCCTGGGGAGCCTGTTCCAGTGCCCAAACACCCTCTGAGTGAAGAACCTTTTTCTAATATCCAACCTAAACATCCCCTGACACAACATCAGGCCATTCCCTCAGATTCTGCCACTGGTCACCACAGAGAAGAGATTGGTGTCTGCCCTTCTCCTTCCCCTGATGAGGAAGTTGTGGACTGTAATGAGGTCGCCCCTCAGTCTCCTCTTCTCCAGACTGAAAAAGCCAAGTGACCTCAGCCACTTCTTGCATGACTTCCCCTCTAGACCCTTCACCATCTTCACTGTCCCCCTTTGGATGCTTTCTAACAATTCATTCCTATACTGTTGTGCCCCAAACTGTACCCAGTACTTAAGGTGAGGCTGCTCCAGTGCAGAGCAGAGCGGCACAGTCCCCTCCTTTGAGCAGCTGGTGATGCTTCGCCTGATGCCCCCCAGGACACAGTTGGCCCTCCTGGATGCCAGGGCACTGCGGACTCATATTCAACTTGCTGTAGACCAGGATCCCCAGGTCACTCTCCATGGCACTGCTTTTCAGCATCTCATTCCCCAGTCTGTATGAACATCCAGGGTTGCAGTGTCTCCAGGTACAGAATCCATCACTCATCTTTGTTAAACTTCATACAGATGGTGATTGTCCAGTCCTCTGTTTTGCAAAGGTCTCTCTGTGGGGCTTCTGCTTTCAAGGTAGTCAATAGCTCCTCCCAATTTAGTATTGTCTGCAAACTTACTTAGTATACCTTGGAGTCCTGTGTCCAAGTCATTTATGAAAACATGAAAGGGCACTGGGTCTAGAATGGAGCCCTGTGGAACCCCACTAGTGACCTGCTGCCAGCATGATGTCACCGTATTCACTATATGCCCTCTGTGCTCGACTAATTGCTCCCCCATCTGATGATGTGTTTATCAAGCTGTGTGCTGGACATCTTATCCTGAAGGATACAATGACAGACAATATCAAAAGCTTTGCTGAAATCCAAAATGATTACATGACATGGTTTCCCTTGACCAACTATGTGGGTTACATTGTCATTACAAGAAATTAAGTTTGACAGGGTTGACTTTTCCTTCATGAAGCTGTGAACAATGACTGCATTGTGTATCAGGTGTTTTTCAGTAACTCACAAAATAATCTCCATAATTTTACCAGTCATTGAAATGAGACTGACAGGTCTGTAATTTTCAGGGTCCTCTTTCTTGCCCTTCTTGAAAACTGGGACAATATTATCCAGCTTCCAACCAATTGCAACCTATCCAGATTCCCAAGACTGCTCAGAAATCACTGAGAGAGGCCTTGCAGTGACGTTTGCTAGGTCTTTGAGTGTTCCCTGATAAATCCCATCAGCACCCATGGATTTATATGGATCTAGCTGGAGCAGCAGATCCCGCTCAACTGGAGGTGGTCTGGGAGTTTATCATTCTCACAGCTGAGGTCCTTCATCTTAGAGCACTGGGACGCCCTAGGACCATCTTCAGTGTTGAAGGCTGAAGCAAAGAAAGCATTAAACATGTCTGGCATGATTCTGTTTGTGGACTGACCATCATCTTCATGTGAAGGGACAATGTCATTCCTGCACTCACTTTTGCTATTAAAGTATTAAGAAAAATTTCTTGTCTCCCACATCTTTGGCCAGCTTCAACTCCAGCTGAATTTTCACTACACAGATTTCCTCCCTACAGTGGCAAGTAGCATTTCTGTACTCCTCCCATGTCACCTGGCCTTGCTTCCACTGGGCATACCCCTTCTTTTTTTGCCTTAGCTCAAAAGAATATCTCTGTCCAGTCAAGCCAGCCTTCTTCTTTGTCTGCTTGACTTCCAACATTCAAGAATTGCCTGCTCCTGTGCTCTTAGGAGGTGATACTTAAAAAGTGACCAGCTCTGAATTGACCCTAGCACCTTCAAAAGGGTTTTACCAGGAGACTTTACTGACTAGTTCCCTGAACAGCCTGAATCTTGTCCTCATACCCAAGGCTGAAATTTTGCTGGTACTTTTCTTTGCTGGCACTCCTGTCAACAGAGATTTTAAATTTGATTTCTTTGTGGTCGCTCTGGCCAAGATGACCACCAATCATCACTTCACTGATGGGATTCCCCTCTTTTAATAAGCAGCAAATAAAGGAGGGCATCTTTCCTAATCAGCTCCCCTATTGCTTTGGCTTTGCTCACTTCCTTGCTATCTTGCAAATAGTTAGCTGAATTATTTTTTCCATATTCTTCTGAGGAATTGAAATAGCATGAGTGGTTGTCAGTTCTCTGACTTTTCTTTTTTTTTCCTAATTCCATGACCTCTTTAAAATTTGACATGAGGTTTGTCTTCTAGCCTACCAGTAGTTTTCAAAGATAATCAGAAATGTTTCTGAGATTTTTTTAGCGGAACAGCAAAGCCTAGTGAGATCAAAAATTCTGAAGCATTGGATACTTTGAAAACAACCAGAAAATGGACAGGAAAGCTAATGTAAAGAGTTGATGTTGGACTGTCTTAAAACAGCATATTCTGGTAGGTGTATAATTCTAATTGAGAATTGTATTTTTTTTATTTCAACTGTTTTATATTTTAAGAATTAACTAGAGTGCTTCATAAAGTAATTCAAAATGTCAATGGAAAGAGCATTTCACTCTCGCTTAGGCATTTCCCATGGTCCAAGGGTATATACATGAAAACCAGAGCTGGAAAATAATTGCTTTGTTTTTACTGAGTTTAAGAACATATGTACATAATCAAATTTTAATAAATGCATTATACATTTTAACTGTTTATGGGACACAACCAAGATATTTTGTTCATCAGCAGGAGCTGATCAAAAAATTAAATTTTAATCCTTAATTTGTGAATATTTTTCCATAATTTTACTCCTTATGTAGTTCTTTATTACTCACCTTCTTTCTGAATCTAACAAATAAATATGAGAAGTGAATATATTCAAACTTCATTCAAAAGCATGAAACACATTTTAGTCAATTTGTTTGTTTATTTACCACGTAGTAATATGTGTGCAGCTAATGGTCCTTCAAAACTGTTTTGTGCTGAGTGATTAGCCAACACAACTGGAAAACCTTTCAAGGTGGCTGGATTTTCAAAGTTTAGATTATTGCTGCTGTTGAACACTGGACTCCTTTTATGTATCTCAAGCTGGACATGCAACAATTGACTTGACAATTTCCTTTTATGCTATCTAATTTTAACCTGAGAGAGGACAATTGTGAGTGCAAATTCCAACCAATGGGCTGCCGACTTCTTGAGGATAGTATGATTTGTAAATCACACAATTTCTCCCATCTGCATCAGCTCTGTGTACTACATAGCAGAAACAGGTTCATCTTCTTGGAAAGCAATTTAAAAGTTTTCTCCATAAGGCAATCATATTACCATATTTATTTGCTGCTGTATTTTCTCTACCTAGTTTGCCCTACTCACATCTATTACAGATGGTGATGCTGCAGAAGAAGCAGGTGGAGGAAGAGAGCAACAGAAGAGAGGGCAAGGAAAAAAGTTATACGACATTTTTACTTTCTTTCATCAAACCCTGTATTATTGGGGGTTAAGATATTTTACTGAATGAATTTTTATGTGCTTTGATGCATCTCTAGTCCCAACACACTTATCTGAATAGGTATTACAGACTAAAAAACTGATTATTTTCTGTTTAGCCAAGTGAACCACAAGAGGAATAACTCTACAACCTGAAAGGCAATGGTCTGAAGAAAAACAAATAGCAGAAAGTAATCATGGAAGGGGCAAAAGGATATCAGCCATTCTACTAAGGAGGAAGAAGTCTTCAATTAGATATCTATTCATTGGTAATGAATGCCAAATAGCATTAAATAAGCATCTAACAGGATATTAATCACATACTTAAGGGCTAATTGCAGTATATTAACAATTAATGGCCCTTTAAGAAAGCAGATATATTGTGGAAAGCAGTAAGTGTTAATTGAAAGCTATTTCAGGAGCTTTATTTTGCTTTTCTTAATTGGACAGTGACATAATATATTGCTACTGAGTCCTTCTGTCCTTAGGCTTTGAAGTAGTGCAGTTGCCTCTATGCTGCAGAATGCTGGAGCAGATTTCAAACAGTTGTGTTCCAGGGAAAAAAAATCAAGTGTTTTTCATTATAATGGCCTGCCATAATCCTTACTGATATCACATGTGCTTCTTGTCCAGTAACTTCAGTTCACTCCGCAGGGATGATGATTTAAGAGAGTTACTCTACGTTTAAACCTGTCTTCCAGCAAATATTCACCAGAGCTGCATCATCCCCAGAAAAGCTACTGAGACTTGAATGCACGTGCAATGATTTGCAATCATAGTTTTTTTATCAGAAACTCTAANCCCACACCCCCACACCCCAAAACAGTAAACCAGTCTTTAAATCAGAGCAGGGGAAAGAATGGAAAAGAAAGTGTAAAGTGAACAAAATGGGACTCTAGTGAAAATAAAGCACATGGGGCAATTCTTCAGTTTCTCTAAGTTAATTAACCCAAGGTGGAAATTTTCCCCTGGCAAGATATAAATTTTTGTGTGGAATTGTTGAAAGGCTCTTTCCTCTCAGACCAGGCTGTTACATGCACAAACAGTTCCCAGTGTGACGCCACTCCAGGGTGTTGTGTTACACCCAGGATGATGGACCAATGCTGCCATCAAAAGAAGTTGCTGCACTCTTCAGCTTGGTCTCCTCATCCTCTCACTGTTCACTCCTGTGCACCAGCAAAACTGTTTATGTTGTTAGCTTGAACAGCTTGGACACCTGATCCAGATGAAATATCATGAAAGGAGAATTAGTTTGAACTCCGGTCATTTTCCCCAATGAAGTTAAAAAAATCCCAAAGGTTCTTCATCTAATGTGGCATGACCAGATTTTTATAGTGACAGACTGAAGCTCAGACTTCAGATTAGACATTCTGTGTTCCACATTTATTGCGAAAAAATTGCTGATATAGCACCAGCTCTCTGCAAATGCTTTCTGACTCTCCATGATTCTTGCAGCAAAATAACAGTATTCAGTGGTCAAAGAAAGACACAATTTGTGTTGGGCACATGCTACTCCTCAAGTGGAAGACATGGAAGGAAACAATGTGCATTAATTCTAAGAAAATGCATTTTTAGGGGTTTATCACTCCAATTCCAAAAGTTTAGTTAGACTGTTCATTATTCTCATGCAGTAGTATCACAGCACCAGAACACAGCAGGGTGCTGTATAGAACATTTTACATGTCTGTTGAGACCAATTGTGCTGTACAGGAACTTACAATCTCACCCATGTGAGGATTTTTTTTTATCTCTTTTTAAGTATGATGGCTGTCACATTTTTACTTCAGTAAAAGAAAAAAGAATAGAGAAAAAAGTCCTCGCCACCAATCTCTTGCATATGGATTTGTAAATGAATTACTGAAATAGTAATATTCTAAGGTGGAAATTTATTTCCATCAGGTCTACAGTCATGAGGTGGTCATGAGTTTAGACTTTGCTTAGACATGCTTCTAAGCACCTCTTCTCCTACCGCCTTTTGACTTGTACTTCATGAGATATTTTAAATTGCTTTCCTTATACTTAGAATTGGGTTCTGGACTTTTCTCATTTAGTGTTTTACATTATTTAATTACATATAAATATATAAGTATATATAGATATCTATTCTCTTTCCCAAAGATAAGTTTCATCTTAGATTAAATATTGAGGTGGTGTGAATAGGCACAATTACTGGAATGTTGGGAGCATTACACAAATTTACACATACTCCAGATACACTTTTTTTATTCTACATGGTTAGCAATTATAAACTATATAATATCTCAAAAGTACCTGCCCAATATTTTTAGTCAGTTTCAGTACTCAGAATACTGTTTTGGTTTTCCAATTTTCAAGTGCTTTTCTGGACTGATAGACAAATTATTTCAACAGTAAAAAACACTGGAAGATGCAAATCAATTTGGGGGTTGGGGTTTGGTTTTTTTGGTGAATAATTGTAACATACTACACAGGTGTAAAACAAAAAGATCAGCCAAATTTATAAATATATTTAAAAACTGTTCCTAAAACTGTGTTATAAATTTTAGGCCAAAAAAGTGCTTATGCACAAAACAGTGCACTATATTTTATACATATTAGCATAAAATATTTATATTTTTATTAACTTTATACACTATTGTTTATCTATACTAGAAAATTAGACATCCTGTGAAACTGAAGGAAGCTTCAGGAAGCTAGAAACTGGAAAATATATATAAAAAATTCAAATTAATGTGTGTTGTGAGCCACTTCATCTCAGACCCAGATTTCTGTATTGCCTGACAAAAAATCCCAGGGGTGCCCTCTGGTATTCAGAGATGATTAATCCAGCTGTGGACAGCTGGGCCTCACAAATCTACTAAGCATTTAACACTGGCACAGACTGCATAACCTATTGCAAGTCAAGCTTTAGTCAGTAGAGCTTCAGTAGTGACGCCAGTGAGAGAGCAGGTGGAGAATGAGGCTTCATTAATATTGCTTACACCCAAAGACAGCTTTAGACAACTGCACCCAACCTGCCTTTCCTTTTCCAAATGAAATCTCCTTATGTTTGCTGCCTGGACAAGGATTATCCATTATTGAGTCTTCCCTCATGCAGACTGTCTGATTTTCTCTTGCCCCTATCCAATTTATACTCTTCCTTTATTCAGTCAAGCCTATTTGTTATCCTTTAGAAGGCAGTGTACCCTTTAGAAGGCAGTGAGGAGGAAAGATCACAGTGGACACAAGAGCCACGGCTTAGAGTCCCTGAACCCAGGGTTCATCAGAAAAGACAATTCCATTCCATAAGGTGAAATGAGATTGTACTTATTAGGATATTCTATATTCTCAGTGAGTTTTGAGGGAATGCCCCATTTTCAAATTCTTTGGGCACTAAAATATGAAAAACCTTCTCTGTGAAAAATCTAAAAATAAGTTTTAGAAGCATTTAAGTTTTCTTGAATGTGAATGGAGTATTCAAAGGGACTCTAGAAGACATGTTTGATACGTAGGCATTATCCTGAAAAAGGAATAAACATAATTTTCCTGAGTTTGTTTTTGAGAACTAGAGTGAAGCTGAATTATTATGGATGAAGTTTTTCACAGAAAATGCAGTGTGAAGTCTTCTTCACCTATATATAACACTTCAAAGTAAATGGATTATGACTCAGTCATGAACAGAAAGCAAAAACTTTTATTGGTTTTCTCATACTTCCTCAATAATGAATGGTGCCACAGTCACCTGATAGTCAGATCTTACACTGCCTGTAGAATATCAGGAGATATCTACTATCTAAGGAATGAGCATATAATAGTGGATGTAAAATGATCATGATTTAACATTTGCAGTTTTCTATTTCACTTGTCTCTTTTACATTTTGCTGCAATATGATGTATTTATGCAGGATGATGTATTTTAAAAAAAATGTATTCTCCAATGAAATTATGCAGCACTTTTAAAGCTTTTGCCTACAAATTTAAATATACAATATACAGATAATAATAAATGAAATATCTCTTCTTACAGGACTTCTGTTACTGTTGTTAAATGCTCTATACAGAATTGTATGGTAAAGGAATGTTGTTCTAAGTGTTCTTGAAAATAAATGCTAAAATTGTACAACCTCATGAAAAACAACTAGGATTATCAAGCTTTATCACAAACAAGTTATTGCAAACAGATTATCACAAACAAATCAGGAGGATTAATACTGATTTATCACTAGCATCTTTCATTTTAACCAAAAAACCTCACAACAACAAAAATCAAGAAGCATCTTTAAGAAGCATAATGTCATTTTAATTTTTAACTCTGATGGGACAGAGAACATGGGGTTTGAACTCCTAGACACTGTTCATACAAGGAGATATATATATATATAACTTTTTATGTATGGTTTTTATGATTCTGACTGACCACCTTTGCTTATTTACTCCACAGTGACTGTATCCTTGACCTTGCATAACATGCAGATATCAAAACAATCCATTAGCTACAGAGTTTGCAATTTGGAAGACAAATGTGAATGATAAGACACACTAGGAAACTCAGAGAATATGATCACACTAAATTACATTTCTTTCTTTATGTTGTTGATTTTGGTTTTTATTGTGATTCCTCACAGAGATGTGATAGACCGAAGGTCAGTGGAGTCCTCTGAAAGTAGGTTGCAGAAATATTAGTTATTCTCGTGCTTTCTTTTGACTACAGAAGGTGAAGCTCTCAATGATCCTGTATCTTGCTTTTAGAAGAAAGGTAAAGGTTAATAATGAAATGTGTTTTATTTGTAAGATGAACATTTCCTACAATTTCAGCAGCAATATCAATTTCAATTACTGGGGAAAGTAAAAAAGCTTTAACAAAATTCTTAAAAATATATCAACAGTTATAGGCCAACTGATACCTAATATCCTATCATCTAGGATTTTTATCTGCCACAGAGAGAGAGCGAGAGATTGAGAAAGAGAGACAGCATAAACCAAACCCCAGTTCTAGGAGATTAACATATATGCTTCAGCAATGATTGTGAATAATTTTGCTAATCTCAGTTATTTTTTACATGAGAGATATTAAATAATTATCTTTTATATTTTCTTGTTGCTGACAACTGCCAAAGATTCCATTGTCTGCTGAGCTCTCTAGTTTCTTACTTTTAACATTGACCAGTAACAGTTCAATCACCAAATCAAGTGTTCCCAAACTACAGTTTGCAAAGGCAAATGAAGGAAAGAACTAAAGTGGCAAAATAGCTAATTTTGCACACTCTGGACATAGTTTTGTCTGTAAATTTTTATTAATTTTATTATCCAGTTCTGTTTTCCTCTAACTATATAATCCTAAAAATTACATTGAAATCAAAGGGATCACTTATCCACTGAGCTGGAATGTTGTGTACTTTATCTGAGAATTTTAATTTTGAATACTAAGTCTGTATGTGGTTCCAGCTACTAAGACTTATCACAGATCAGTATTTTTGGCTATGTCATATTTTCTATGTTTCCTCTAGAAAATATGCTTTATTATTATTATTAAATATAACTTGTGTGGAAACTTATATTAAATAAGATTTTTGACAGCAAGATTTTTGTCAAAATAAGAGTTTTCACCAAAGACTAAAGATTAGTGACAATGTAAATTATATCCATGCACACTTGCAAGAGCACTTGTTGTTCCACTAGGAAAAAAACAAGTCAATAGTATTAACAATCAGGTGCCAGTCAAAGAAATCCACATAAATGAATGCAGATTTCCCAGAGATTTCTTCTTTTTCCCCTTCTTCTCTATTCTGAGGGAAAGGTAAAAAGCTGGTGCAAACAGTATGTCTGCATAGCTGCAAATGTTTCTTTATGGCAATGGAAGTTGACCTCAGTTTAGAACTTCAAGGCATTATTCAGCTTACTCTGTTTTCGGTTTGTGGTGATGTGCTCTAAATGAACATTTTCTGTCTTGATTCACCACACAGATTCTGCAGGCTTCATCCAAAAGTTATGTTACTGGCACTCAAAGATATTTTTTAGAATTTCTCATGTGTGCATACATGCAAATCTGTGTGCTGGGACTAATGAACTATCCACTTAAATAGAAGAGGGGACTCCATATGCCACAGTGCCTAACCTTCAAGGTAAGTTTGTCATTGTTATTAAAACTCCAGTAAAGAATATTTAGGGATAGGCCTGTGAGTGATGCCATTCATCTCCTACGAAACTTTGATGACAACTTCTTTGAGGTAAAAAGCTGACTTTTTCTTGTTCTAAAAGAACAAGAGCAAAAGTACACACATACAGAGACCCATTTATGAAATTAATTTAACTGTAGTAAACTACAGAAAGCAAGTAAGTCTAAAGATTAAATGTTTCCTGTGATCCGCTGAAATTAATGAGGGACCAGATACTTCATATCTGTACAACAGTAACACTTTCTCATGGCACTTAAAGTGAATATGTGAGCTCATTCTTTCTGATGAACAATATGAAGTGATGATAGGAACTAAACATATCTTCTGGCAAACTTGATTGGAGCCTGAGACATCTCAAAGGGGATAGAGAAAAGTCAAATATAAGTGGACAACAGGATGACAGTCATTGAAAAGCATCAGTTCATCTAAATAAGAACAAATTGTATATACTCTGTTAACTTACACTTTTCCTAGCATTTAGTTTTGAATACCAAAAAGTGACAAAAAATGCAGAAGCTTTGACCCTGCTCTCTGTTGCCATCTTTCCACCAGTTTTTGAGATTTCTTGCCAGAGCTCTCTGAGGACAGTTCACAGGGAGCAATACTGGCAATCTAAACACCAGAAAATCAAGACTTGATTTGCTCTGGAGAAAGATATGAAGTTAGAGTATGTTTTCTTTTACCAGTGACATTCTGTGAACAATAAGTTGAGGCACAGATATGCAGTACACTTGTATTACACTGTAGCTGTCCAAATGTATATGGCTCATCCCACAGTAGGCATGATTAACATACCTTCACTGAGATGTAGCCAAAACAAAGGCATGTGACACTTATAAAAGTCCACAATTTAGGATATAATTAATGTTGAATTGACTTGAACATGAATATAGTGTAACTAAAAACTGTACATTAGCATTTTGTAGCACTGTGAATATTTTACATATTCACACATGATCAATATGAGCACCAATGAGAAACGTGAAAATTAGTGTAGTTCAACATAAAAAAGGTTCAAGTAACAAAAAATTGCCAAAGTAAAAGGCAAGTGCATGGCATTGCAAACAGGCAGGCATCCGGTTGAACACACAGGAAAGATGGCTGGAAGGGCAAATGACAAGTTCTTAGGTATTATCAAAATGATAGCTCGATGCGTAAAAATATGAGGCCTAAGTGAGAAAAATTAATAAGCAAAGACCACTAAGGACTATGGTCATCAGTTCTAACTAAATTATATCAGAGCTTTATATTCATATATAATTTAGTACATAAGTGTTAAGATCAACAATATTATATATATACTGGTGCAGACTAAAATTATGCAAGAATTAACCATTTGCAGGGAGTGTGCTAAAAAAGGACTGAATTAATAAAGTTTTGAACTTTAAACTGTCCTGTTCAATCCATCAACTAAAAACTCACACCATAGTGATGTCTGAGTTCTTGTATACACATACCTATACCGAAGGGTTCAGGGAGACAAAATAGCTTTCACTCAGGTTCTTTCTGGAAGTATGCAAATTTTGCAGGGGAACACTGTACTTATTGTATGTAGTAGAGAAAGTGTGAAGCAACAATTTATATGAGTGAGGACTAGAGAATTGTGTGGTGACATGCCTCTTGGAGCATTAAAATTCATGAAAAACAGCCTGAAAAAAAAATCCCTACTGTTTCTGTTAAAACAATGTGATTCTACACATAAAACAACAGTCCTACCTATTTCTTCCCTAGCCTTCATAAGGAAAATTTCCTGGTCAGAATTTCACCTGATCTTTACAGAAATTGCTCATGAAAAGGCAGATAGCATGACTGGGAACTTTTCAATTTCCCATTGCCGTGGGAAAATCAAGGAGTGTACCAGACTTGGCCTTGAGGAGATAAATAGATAGAGACTGTTTTTCCCTTCATGGTTGGAGAAAACAGGTGAATTTATATGGCCTTTGAGATGTTTTTTTGATTATATAATCTATGATTTGGAATATGATGACAACATACTTCATAGTTACTGAAGGAAGTCTAACAATAAACTACGACAAGTAGAGGCAGAAATGCACAAGCGCAGAGAGACGAATTGTTGGTGCAATTCTATTCACTTCAGTGGGACTACATCAGGAGATGAAATTGTCCCTCAGCATTATTTAAGGTTCAAAGAGTGTATTTAAAACACAATAAATGGATAACACCCAACCTGTGCTCTTTACAACTAAGTTTTCTTGCTCTCATGGGGGATGATCCAGAGTTAGCGAAGTGTTATAACCTTTCATTTTTCATTGGTACTAACATATATCCGTATGTACCCAAAGTACTCTATATGGGAAAATCAATAAATGCATTGCTTAGTGATAAATGTTTACAATTTACTTCTTTGTTGCTACAATGTCCTAGTAAAAACACTACCTTTAAAAGAAATTGAGGTTACACTTAGAAAAAGGAAAACAATTCATTCTGTTTAAGTACAAAAGTATGCTGTAACAAATATTTTTTCTTGGTTTTAAACACTAGGACATACGAGTATTTTGAAAGAATTAAGACTGGCACAAAGGAAGGATGGCTAAACATCAAATTTTTCATTGCCTTTTGAAAGGTGTTAGGCTGAGGATTGTGTGTTTAAAGCTGAGAGAAAAAGCAGGCCTGAACCTCACTTTCTCTTTGAACCTGTGATTTATGTGTGCAACAAAGCATATGAATGAATTTAATTGGTTATTCTGTCCCTCTGTCTTAAAAAAATCTTTCTTGCTGATGAAATATCTTAAAAACTAAATAACCCAGTGTCACCATATTTTATGTGAAATCACAGCAGAGATTTTCATGTTTCATTTGAAAGACAAGACAACATGATATGCACTTACAATGTGACAAAGAATTCCTCTGACTTCTGTATATATTCTTTTTTAATTTGCACAGTCAATTCGTTATTGTACAGTCAGGTGATATGCCACACCAGAGAGAAAGAAGTAACTCATTCTGTCTCTTTCCCTAGGTGATTTCTTTAAGTTCATAGAGTTGCTGCAGAACCTTTTAATATTTTGGTAACTCTGTGGCATAGTGTTTTTCAGTGAAGTGTAAACAAGGGCAAAAAGTGTAGTCTGATTCTATGAAAATTAAAAGTGCTGTAGTTACAACTTTTTATCCCATAATTTGTGCATCATACAATATTCATCAGTCACTTAAGGACCGTTAATTATAACTCTCTTCACAATATTTCTGTCTTTTGCATAGGCAGTTTTTCCCGAAAAATAATATATCTCACTGTAAAAAACCAAAGTTAATCTCTGTGTTCCCATCCTGACTATGAAGTATAGCTTCATCCAGACACTTGTTAATGCAGTGGGAGTGTACAGGGCTTGTTTTGGGCCATGGAGACACTCCAAAATCATCTTGTAGAGAAAGCATAGACTAGGATAAGGCTGCTTTATTCAAAGACTGCTTCTGAAGCACTTCTTCTTATAGTAATGTCTTATAATTTTTTCCCATCTTCCCCCATTTGATATAGAAATATTGCCATACATATTGCCCCTTTCTCAAACAAGGAAGGTTGATTTACATAAGGTCGATGAGAAAAAGTTGTGTTTTAAAATTTGACACATTGCAGATTTGTGTCCTGTTGCCAAAAAAAAAGGTAATTCAATTTTTTCTCATGCTCCAATCCACTGGAATATGCTGGCATGCAAGAGGCTAAAAGATAAAGCTATCAGAATTTTAAGGTGGTCATGCTTAAGGAAACTCTGGTCTCTGTTCATTGTTTTGTCATTTTGCTCCAAAATGAGGCACTTCACGAATGATGATTGCCTTTGAATAAATCATTTTGTTTAGCAAATTTTGAAGCCTCACCATGTTAAAGCTAAATGGTAAAATGAAATCCTATTTTTAAGCTGGTCTGTAATTGTCAATGAATTTGAGAATATTACCAAAGGAATGTGAAATCAGATAGGCAGGTGAAAAATATAGCAAATCCCTTAATTCAGACTGACAAGTGAATATTTTTCTTATAACATACTTCTTATAACATACTTTCTTATAAGCATACTGTATTTAAACTGTTGCCTAAAATGGGAGAAAAGAACTTTCCAGAGAATATTAGTATAGATAAAATAGAGAACAGGTCCTTTATGAAAGTGCTTTCACAATACAAAAACAAGTTAAATCGATTAAGAACGATTTCATTTGTAGATAACAAAAGTTATTGTAAATGATAAATAATCATCTATAAAGGATGTCTTATAATAATTTTTGGCTTGGTGAAGTAAATGTCTTCATCAATATTTACAATGAAAATAGTATGTTTTATGGATCTTGGTAAAAAATTGGAATGATGTGAAAATGTGTGGAATGTTAGATAATGATTGGAGTTGCTTTTGGTCTAAAATGTGGATTCCTGTGAATAACTGAAGCTTTAATATAGCCAGATACTAGTTCAGACATCAGGAAATAAAAATGTAGGTCATAATTGTGACAAGAGTTGCATTCTCAATTGCAGTGACATTGAGAGGGATGTAAGGGTCGAAATAGATAATGAAATGAAGAGTGAAATAATGTAACCAAAAAAGTGAGCATAATCCTGGGATATGGAAACCAAAAAAATCAAATGGGAGAAAAGAGTCCGCTTCACTAGTGGCATACACTGAAATATACTCTTACTGAAGCACTTCTGTGTAAAGATGTTTTCTCTTCAAAGAAAACTCAGTGTTGGCAAGAATTTTACATGAAAGCCACGAAAGGATATTACAAAAACAAAAACACAAACAGAAAAATCAAACTTATTTCACAGCACTCCAGTGAACTGCCAGGTTGGTATTATTAATTAATCAGTCAGTGCAACTCAGTCCTGGTCTACAAAAAGTTTTGTGAAGTGGATAAGATTTAATGGCCAATATAAGAAAAAAGATGATATTGCGGTTGAAGTCTGAAATGAAAAATATGAGACATCACTACAGTTAATTGCTAGAAAAAGCAGTACTAAAATGTCTCATCATTTCTGATCCAAACCAAAGGAAACTAAGACCTGTGAGTTTTTGGGAGAGAAATATGCTTGACTAATTAGAAAGGAAGATCACAGGAAATTGTTGTTGGGCTTTTCAAATTAACTGCTGTCCTCCTACACTTAGAAAAGTTGTATCCTACATCTGCCATATCATTCTATTTCTGATTATGAAACTTCCAGCCCAGCACAGACTATTCTCTATAGTTAATTTTATTTTAATGGTTGAAATTTCAAAGGTAGTTTAAACAGATCTTTGTGTGCCAGATTTTTATCAGTATGAGAACTATTACCATAGGTTGAAATAAACTATATGTTTTTACTAGTATGAACAAAATTCTCTGATCTCTTTCTTTTGTCCATCAGCATTTAAAAATAAAATTTTTATTCATATTATGACATTTTTCTTCTGGAGAAGCCACAGGAACCAAGTTTGTCCTCCATTAACAATGCGTGATGAGGATTGTACTATTTCACACACACACACTCAGGTGCTGTATGATTGATATTCACAGTATTTAGAACTTCCCAAAGAACCTGAAGTCTGCAAAATTGCTAACTTCCTCCAGTCTTTCATGCAAAACCCACTATTCTTGTTCCTCCCTTTTTTTCCCCACTCATTAGTGAATGCCCTAGGGTGGAATTCTTCCTGCCCATTCCCCTACCATCTCAATATTCTGGATTTCTCTGCAAATCCTTTCTTAGTAATGAGCTAAAGTTGCAGCATGCAAGAGCAAATTTGTAATTAGTAGGGCATCCAAAATACAATGAAAACTTTTCTTCCTCTTTCACTTTGGAGAGGAAATAACCAAAGTCAACACCATCACTCATGCACATTCAATGACACAGCACTCACCTGCATATTGAGATAGATAATCTGTCAGTAGACTTTAGATACACCTATTTAGAACATGCAATTACACTGTTATCTTTTATGTTTAAAAATCAGACTTGGAGCACTACAGAATGAGGCCTTTAACACTTAATCAAAGAATGTGAAAGTACATTCTTTTGTATAACAGGAGATAATAGTCATGAACAGTCACCTCCTTTCTATATCCATAACACCTGCAACTAATGAGCTAAAAATAGCTCTGTTGTGCAATATTATGCATGTAGCAATTATCTTGAAGGAATTTTATTATATTCATTCATATTAATGGAGTAGTTTTCATTTATAGGTTTGTAAACATTTCAAACTCTATTACCTAGCAGCATTATTTCATTCTGTTGACAGAATATATTATCTTTTGTTTTATAGCCATAATGGAGTGCAGAAATCAGAGGCGCATAGCAGATAAAAACTCAGTCTTAATTATAAAACTGAACTTGAACACTAACAGTATAGCAGCATACTCTCCTCAAAGGTCAATGCAATGGATCCAAAACCTGCTTGTCATCCTTAACCATGAGTTGAATCCATCCTTCTCAGAATGCTAGAAGTTCATCACCATAGTAACCACTTACCAAATTGGAAAAGTTAAGAATTGAATTGTCTATTTGGAGAATTTATTTAATTGCAAATGAAGACCTTTAAAAGCCTACCTCACCACTGAAGATACTGAAAATCTCCTGTGGATACTCAAAAATGTGAAAGGATTATGTAGGAAAAGTGTAACTGAGAAGGATGAAGAGGGGAGTGGGAGGTCATTTTTCATGATGGGTCAAAAAATGAAGTTTATTTAAGTTTTGCAGAGGATTGAATTCTAGGACATCAGCAAAAAGTGTAAAAGTGACTCAGAATTGCTCAGGTCTGTTTAGGCCCTTGCTGTGGAAGCACAGCTGCAGCAAAATTAATCTTGTTACAACATTTCCTGACTTGTAGTAAAGTTTCGCAATGTGTTTATGAACACTTCCTAGTTGATAATGATTTTCTGTTACCAATTTTTTCTCCAGTAAGTCTGTTGAAGTTAAAAAAAAATTGAGGAAAGAAACTAAACTTGAAATTGTATTAGACCTGGAAATAATGCTGTGCCAGACCCCAATTCTTTCATGACATAGAAAATGTTTGGTAGTTTCAAAAATAGTTAAATGAAAGCTTATATTTTTATGTAATTTGAATGTAAATTTCTGGAGAGAAGTAATTCTGAATGAAATTATCTTATTTTAAAGTGGCAGAAACTACCAAATCTTTCAGATGTGCCCCATTCATTTCAGTGAGAATTCTACCCTTTGAGTACTTCTCCCAAAATAAATATTTTCACAGTTCAGATTTCCCAGCATTCAGCACAATCAAACCAATGAAAACAAATTAGCCCACTGGGGATATGGTTTAGAGGTGAACACAATGGTGCTAGATTAATGGTTGGACTCAATGATTTTAGATGGTTTTTGAAACCTAAATGATTCTATGATTATATAATAATCTTGACATTCCAATTATGTATGCCAGAGAATCAGGAAAACTGAGTGTCTTTGGAGGCTGGGACCTCCAGTTGTTAAAGCTGCTTTCTATAAAAGGACACCCCTTATTTTAGTTACTGTGTATTTAATTCTATTTTTATTCAACATTCACACTGAAAGAGAAGATGTTGACTTTCACTTGTTTGTCTATGGTTTATTTTAATACTATCACAAATTATTACATCTGTAGCTCCCTTAGGCCAATAACAGAGTTAAAAGCAAAACAAAATACTTTGATAAGACATGTTTTCAATAACCAAAAATCTTCTTATTTTACAAAATCTTTATAACTAAGCTTAAATATTACAACTCATCCCTAATTAGTTTTTTTAATAAAATACGTTGGTGAATGCACTTCTGTGCAGTTGACCTTTAGTTACTTCTGATTTATATCTAAAAGTTAGTCTCCCATTTCAATTCTCTAATTTGGTAGCTTAAATTTTCAAGCACTGCAGAGAGAGACAGATTTTACAAACACCTGTCTTCACACAAGTATTTTAAAATAAAATTTATAGGGGGTTGTTCAGTTTGTTTTCTTTCTTTGATGGAAGCTGGTAAAATAAATCTCTATTTTTTTGCCACAATCCATAATAAAAGGAAAGTTTAAACAACTGTGTTGGAGTTAATCAAGCAAATATAACTGAACAGCTATTCTGTAGTTATCATTAAATTCCTTACCTTCCACTCTCTTTCCATCTGTTGCCTGTTTTCTATTGTCACTTGTTAAATACACAAAAAGTATATTGAGAATGGGACATGTATTGAATCATTGTTCTAGCTAAAGGATTTTAGCTATTGAATTTCAGCTGTTAAACATTTCTTAACCAAGATAGTTGGTACCAAATACATTGACTATCTTCTTTCACTATTATCATCCTACTTTCTCTTTTAAGCTTAGAACTTGCTTCATACTCAATCTTGTGTACATTTTTAGTGGAGGAGTGTAGTAATTATTAATCAGAAATACCTTGGTCACTTGATTTTAGTTTTCTTATTAACCTAACCAGGTTTATATTTAACTGTTGAAAAAGTAGCAGCAGTTGTGGCTTTCTTCTTCAGTGAAAAATAAGCAAAATCTTGTCATCTTAAAGTGCTGCTCATACAATAGGTAAAATAAAAACTGGCACTTGTTGATCATTAATCCAACAAATGCATGAAAGATTGAAAGAGAACAAAACAGCAGTGCCATTGGATGGTTTATTCAGTTGTTTAAGAAGGTCCTTAATTTAAAAACTTATATTTGTTATTAATATAAAATATCAAGGATAAAGTAATTTTTTCTGTTCCTCTGACTTGTCAAGATTTCAGTCTCTGACTCAGTTCCTGTAACAAATTCTCTCTGTAATTCTTTCTGAAAAAACTGGGAAAATATGATCTATATTGTTTTAAATGTGCAATAATTCTGTAATACTGTCTTAAGCATTTTATAACATGATTCCCACATCTTCTAATGGTTACTCAAATGTTTTTATTGTATTACTGTCATTTTAATCTGAAGGTTTCCAAAGTCAGATTGAAACAAGCAATTGGTTGGACACTGGTGCTGGATACAGTTCCCTAAAATGAGCCGGCAGAAGTAGAATCGGCTGTAGGAGGAACCTGTACCACCAGTTAAGTAAGAACAGAAAAGATCAAAGAGAAGCAGAGCATTATGAACGTGTAGATAATACCAGATGCCTTTGTCCAGGAGAGAGGAAGAAAAGGACTCATACTGCACAGGAAGGGAATGAGATAGAAGCCAGGATGGGTTTAAAGGTATGCTGCTGATAGAAGAGACAGAAGAATGGAAAAGGTAGGAGACTAATTGTGTCTACTGAATAAAAATGCCAATCTCTCATATGGCACTTCAGATATATGACAAATGCTCTTCAAAAGAGATCAGCCTCCTAACCAGGCAGCAGGTGCATTCTTCCACTGAAAGAAAACACATAACAATAGAGACATCAGATTGCTCTAGAGACACTTGCATGACATTGCTTGTTTTGATAAGCAGCTGCTCTTAGTGTTAGAGAGCTCTTCTATGACATCAGTCAACAGGAAGGGTGAGGCCATTAGACAGACTGGTAGGATGAAGTTCCTGAGGAAAGAAACTAGAGAATCTTTCTGTTCACACAAAGCAGTGTGTTTACTATATGAATCTTTGGTTGTCACATATATATATATATATATATATATATATAAACCTCTTTCCCTCCCCTTTTATTTCATATTCATTTTGGATGATTTGTCCAGTGTTAGTTGTGTAAATCTCCCATTTTTATAGACACAGTCATCTAGGTCTGCATCCATAGGAAACTACCACATTTTAGAAAATGAGCCTTTTGTAGCAAAGGTGAAGCAGTTAAAACTTCTTCTGGGACATGCCTGCCACTTCTTAGGACTTAAGGAAAATTCCCTTTTACATTGGGTGAGGGTGATGGAAAGGTCTAAAAGCATGCATAATCCCCAAAGGGATTAGAGTGGGTAAAACAAAAAACCTTGGTGCTATGAAAGCACTATTCAGCAATAGCCAAAACACCAGCGTGTTATCGAGATTGTTTTAGCCCCAAGTGCAAAGCACACTACCATATGGGCTGCTGTAAAGGCAAATGATTCCATTCTAGACAAACTCAGCACTGAGGGCAAGATGTGATATGTGAAGGTGTAATATTCTTAACGTCTCCTGTTGTATGTCTGGCATTCTGCCAACTACTATAACAGATGTCCACCCTGGGGACTTCCATTCTGTAAAATGCAGGAACCCTCTTCCCATTCTGCTAAAAAACTGTGTAGTGCAATCCTAATGAAGAAAGCCAGAAATTTCTTGTCCCTTAACCTTCAGGATACTCTCTCCAGTGGCAGAGCTACTCTGAAGGTTTTCCTACACCCATGACAGGAAAGAGGGATAGGGAGCAGGTCATCATAGCTTCAGCTAAAAAATGTCACTTTTTAACAGCTAAATGTTATATCTAAGATGAAGAATGGATGTTGTTTTTTGGTTTTTTTAACTGGACATTTTTCTAAAGAAAATATTTACATCCTGCATCCCTTTAAATGTCACTCAACAAAAGTAAACTACATAGGTTTTTGTTTTCCTCACACTACATTCTAACCTGGTCTTTAATTATCTGCAATCACTGAAGTCACATGAGTGTGTACTGAGCTTTCATTAACTTTTTTAAGTTTGCCAGTGTTTGACAATTGATCCCCAAACAATTATACTGGCTTTCAGTGTAATTACCACTTTCAGTTTGCTCTTACAGACACTTAGTATACCACTTAAATCTCCCAGGTGCATGTTTTTTGGAGTTATTCAGAAGGTCATTACTTAAGATCACATTGAATCATCCAATTATTTGTTCCCAAAAGTAGAGCACTCGGGATCAAGAAGTACAGCATGTGAATGTAATCCCTGTTGAGTTTTCATTTTTCTACAACTTGAGTATTTATTAGTAGCTCTTTCTCAAAGCCAGAAATTTACATAATAATTTTGATTAATAGAGAACCTCTCTGGTGAATCCTGAAGCATTTCTGCTTACTTTACCTTCCACAGTAATTCAGGTCAGACTGGTGGAGAGTAGATTTGCAAGGCGTTTCATTGTTATTGTTGTTACTGTTTTCCTCTGCAAAGGGCAAGAAATTGATTGTTTTTATCTGGCTGAGAACTCCCTTAGTCAGGATAGGTCCCCTGAATTGAAGTCTTCAGTCTATGCAATAGAAACTGGATACTACTTACACCAATTTTCTACTAAACCACATGGCACAGTTGCAAAAGTAACATCAGTTAGGCAATAAAATAAAGGTGGGGTGGGGAAAAGGGTTCAACCAAATTCTGCAGGCACATTTTCTGTTTTCCCAAGGTAATAGCCACTTGGTAATAATTTCAACAGCATTTTAAGGCAGATTGCCTATACAGTTCTGTTATCAGTCTTAGAGGTCTGTTATTCAACTCTGTAGTTTTTCTTTTGATCTGATGTATTCTTAGGACTATTTTATCCTGGCATAATTTCTTAATAACCCTCAGGTTATGAAGTAGTTCATATTGAACCATTGTTTTAATTCCACCTGCCTTGTATTTCTTCTTGCTATCTATCCTTTAAATTGAAATTACTTCATGTTGCAGGTCTTCTAGTTACTGTGAAACTGGCAACATTTCTGGAATTTCTAATTGACTCACATTCAAAGGTTTGACCTACAAAAATCCTCTCAGTTTTCTCCAAATAATTGAGTTCTACCTTTTGTAACCTTTCTGTCCTCTCATACTTGAACTGCACCATACAAGGTCCATTTACGTTTCAGTACACATATGCTTATTCTATGTTTTACATAATGAAAAGACTGAGGTACCGAAACCTTCATCACCACACTTTTTGCTAGCAAGGCTAGCTTTCAGAAATCCCAGGCCTCAGAGACCAGAGGGAAAGACTGGAACAAAGAAGGTATAATCCTGGTAGATAGATGGATCAGGTCAGATTATACTTAGACAAACAACACACATAAATCCATGAGCCCTGATGCGATATGTGCTGAGGGAGCTGGCAAATGTCATTGCCAGGCCATGCTCAATAATATTGGAACAATCATTGTAACTGGGAGAGGTGCCTGAGGACTGAAAGAAAGTAAATGTCACATCTTCAAGGACAAGAAGGATGACCCAGGTTGCCAATTGCCCTTCCCTCAATCCCTGAAAATGTGATGGAGCAGATATTCTTGAAAATCATCTCCAGCTAAATGAAGGACAAAAAAATCATAAGTAGAAGTCATCAGGGATTCAACAAAGGGAAGTCATGCTTGACCGACCTGATAACCTTCTACAATGAAACAGCTGGTTTGGTTGATGAGAGGATACCAGTGGATATTGTATACCTAGGCTTCAGGAAGGCTTTTGACAGTGTCCCCTTTAAGATCCTTATAGAGAAATGAATGAAGTATGGGCTGGATGAGTAGACGGACAGTAGGGTGTGTTGAAAACAGGCTGTCAACATCATCATAACTGCAACCATAGACAACTTTGTCCTTTCTGTTTAGCTTTTCCAACACTTCTTTTTTCATAAAGATCTCTCCAGATTAGTCAAATGAATATGACTCAAGAAAAAAAGTCTTATTGTTCATGCTAAACATGCTATTCATGCAAACTAAGGAAGATTGTGGCCTAGAATAATTGAGTTCATGTAGTTTTTGCAATTTTGCAACTCAGGTATAGTATAGTATAGCTATATTGAGTTAGTTGTGTGGATTATGAAATTCATCCTTTCTTTTATACTACATTTCCATTTGTGCAGTATATAATATTTGTCTTGCGTGAAAATATAGAACAGAGAGAAAGAAAAGAATAAGGAAGGAGACCTTAACAGCACAAAAGAATTTACATTCTAAGTTGTCAGAGACCAAAGTCTAAGTCTATTGGAGAGCTCCTTTTCTTGTTTTCGATTTTATCAATAGTTTTGGATTTTGATTTTTGCTGTGAGTTGTTTATTTTCTTGTCCACTTTGTTATACAGGTATGGGTTCTTTGGGAGCAATTCAAGATTTCCCAGCAATACATAGTGCTCTCTCTTTTTACTGTCATCTCATGTCTTAGCTACCCATGTACATACATTATATTAAGATCATGTCACTCTTGTGCCAGCAGATGCCGTTACCACTGAGAAACCATGTGAAGTATCATCAAGAACCAGCATAAATCCCATTGGGGCTCAGGTTGGCTTTGATTCCCGGGAGTATTCCACTGACCTCCATTTTACCAGTGTCCTGTCTGTCAGATTTTTCCATTATATATACAGTTTGAAGATGAAATACATGCCTTAGATTTGAATGTAGAGAGATCAAAATGTACAACCAGCATTGCACCCACTCCACTTCCAAGTGACACTGAGACTTTACATAAAACTGTAAGTCATCCTCTTGAAGTTGAGCAGAAATGTCCAGCAAAGTAATGAGATGAGACTGCATCAATATATATTTCCCTAAGAACTGACTTTGAAAAGAAGATTGCCTTTCCTGTTCACTTTCTTTTAAAAAGCTTTCCTGAGAGCAGTGGCAAGAAAGTGTCACAGAGGAGAGCAACCAAGGACACAAGCCGCTGTTGCAGTTGCTGCAAGGGTATCAGGACCACCAGTTTCAGCTGACAAAATGAGATCTGGTAGACAAAGACGCAGATGCTGACAGCTGAATCCTGAGCAAGGTTAGGTGGCTTATAAACTCTGTACGGATTTGTGCGTTTCTAAGTATTTTCTTCCTTTTACATCTGAGTTTGCCTGCAAAGCTGTGAATCTAAGGAGGATTTAGCAATGATTAAGGTAGAGATAACCAGCCTTTTAGCAAAATGCAAACCAAGCAATTTGCAGCTTAAACAACATTCTAGTCTTTACCGACAGTTAAATTCTTTATTTAGAGATAAACTAGGATTTTTTGAAGACACTTAATTTTGATATAGTCTATAAACCTATTAACCATAGAATAATTTGTATTCAGGAAGAAGACTTTAAATAACAAGCTGAGACAATTAGCTGAAGCAGAGTATGAAAGAAAGCTTGTATCAATGAATTAAATAAATCAGGATATTTGGAATGAAAACAATATAGAGAAATTATTCTTATTGAAAATGATAATTAGACATGTCTTTAACTGAGATGACAGCTGACACAAATAAGGCTGACTGATGAAGAAATGATGAAATTATTTCATATAGGACATTTTACTCTTACGGATTTATAACAAGATTCACCATACCTCAGCAATAGAATTTGCTTAATAAACATGCATCTAATCACTCACAAGTATTTCTCAGCTCTTATATCAGGGACTTCTGTCTCTGTTTAATTTAAGTGAATACAGAAAGATTGGCACATCTAGATCTTAAAGGTTTAGCAGCACAAAAAATTCTAATACATATTGCTGATTTTTTTAATGGCTTATAGTACTAAAGAAATGTCTGACATACAAATAATCAATGTGGTTGATTGGCAGACAGAATTCCCTGTAGCATGCCAGAAATATATTTGTTGTCCTTGTGGTCTGAGATAGTGCAGCATTTAGATTTCTGATTTAGCAGAAAGAGGCACAACATTTCAATACTGCTTAAATCACAAACCAAATAGACTGTGCATATCAAAAGGCTTATGGGAATGCTCTTTTGTTTGCTTTGCTTTGCTTCCCACAAAAAAGGACTAAATTGTAATCGAAATATCCATTGTATGAGAAACTAGTAAAGGATAAATAAAAATATTTTGACATCACAAGGATGGTGCTCAAAAAGAAATGTGATATGTAACTTTCCTCTGTAGGCTTATTATTCAAGGCTGTGAAACCTTCATATTGGTCTTCAAACCGCATTTAGAAACAACTTGAACTTGGTGCTTGGTTATTACCATGAAAGTTTGTAACAAGTTTTATACAACTGTAAAACTTGCAAGCATTCCCTAAATCCTCATGTTTCAAAAAAATCATGATGATGATTGAGGTTTTTTAGTTTTTAATATTATATTACTTTTTTTTAACAACATGTGGCCTATCAGAAGAAACCTGCTGGTGTTAAAAAGCTTGCAACATCCTCTTTTGCCCTTGTCTTCCAAAAGAAAGCTTGATTTAATCTCTGCAGGAACACCCACATCTTGACATGGCAGTGAAAATTACTCCAGCTCTTTGAGATAGAACAGAGAGTAGCTCAGGGAAGGAAAGCCATCTCAGAAAAATGTTATCTGCAGATAATTTGAATTCATTAATTTCAGTGCCCAATTAGTATTAAAAATCACAGATTGACAAACTTCTCTCATCACCACAAAAATAAGAGAAGTGTCAATTTGTGAATTTCAGCAAGAACCATGAATATTTTCATTGTCATTTTCCCTTCCCCGCATATACAGGGGTGCAGGAAGTCTGAAGGTCTGCTTACTAGTATACGAGAAAAAGCTGGTGAAAGAAAGACATGGCAGGACCAGTTATACTGTACTAAAAATAATAGAATTTCAGCACAAAATGCTGACATACTGGTGACAAGTTTTGCAAGAACTGGTTTGATTCTTTAAAGTAAGCAAAATTCAAAATCAAATTCAGATATTTTAGCCTGAGAGTATGTCTCAAAAATATAAGCTTTGTAATAACACATATATCCAATACTATGCATCCATGCTCATGGCATATAGAATGCAACTGTGTGAGAGGTGTAAGCCATTCTGTTGGTCTGAAAATGTTTTTACTTAGTGTTTTTAGAAGCATTCATTCATCATTCTACTCTTTTTTTCAGGCAGAAAAAAAGCCAAAATCTTCTCCTGTGGAAGTGTCCTCAAGAAAAGTTTTCTCAAAGGAGTAGTTGTTAGTAGAATTCACTTTTCTCTTTGAAAAAATATTATGCCCCATTTTTAAAAAACTCAGAGCAAAAATGAGTATGATTTAAATCTCAAGGGGATTTTTAAGAAGAAAATTTCACTGGGGATATTCTTTTTTTGCTTGGCCAAATTTAAGACATTCGAGTATATGTTTAATGTATTTTTATTGAATTAAATTTTTAACATTAATAGAAAATATATGCATTTGAGAACAGGAATTCAAAAAATGAAAAGAAAAAGGAAAAAAGCTTCTCTCTCAGACTTCTTCAGAAGCAGAAAATTCTTTTCTAAAACCTCAGTTAGGAAAGCATTGAAATGTGTTTGTATGTTCTCTACTGCACTAAATCCAAAGGCAACAACAAATACAAATCAAACAGAAGTCCTTGAAAATATGTCCTTTTTCTTTTTTTCTCACCATAAATTGATTGCTCCCCAGCTATAAATGACAAGCTGGGTAACTACAAATGTATTTAAATTTGATTATTTATGGAGCCTATAAAGAATAGGAAAACTGTTGACAGCATTGATCCAGTTCAAAACAAATTCCAACAACAGAACACAATAAATCAAAGACAGCCATGACATTGCATAGTTCTTTAGAAATGGCACTGTTTTATTTGAAGTTCTCATATATTTGCAACATGATGTGTGAACTATTTATATATTTTTAATTATATACCTAATAACTGTACATGTATAAGATTGAATATACTTACAAGTGTCTTTCAGGTATTCAATAAATACATTTTTCATATTTCTACATACTGTGCTAAAATAACTAATAAGATTTTGTATATCTGCCTGCAGAAAATTTTAAAGGATGCAAAGTCCAGCTCCCCTACCACACATTCTGGTAAAAAATTGTATGCTCACTGACTTAGGTGAAATCGCATTTAATTTTCATTGGCATCTGTGTTACTAAAATCTGTTTCTGTTTATAAAAAAGCATTATTTGTCTGTGCCAACTACACTGTCAGGGCCACAAAATGCATCTGAGAAAACTTGTAATTACTGGCATGGTAATGTAATTAATTAAAACAATAATCTTAATTTAATATATGTTTTAGTATTTTCAGTACGCATAGAGTTGCAAATGCATATTAGCTTCCGGGAAAACAGACTTGTTTTTCATACATTGAATTTTCTGCTTCTAATTAATGTTACTTAACAAAACTATTTACGAACTTTTAGTTTATGCTTCTTATAAGGTCAAATTGTTTAGACAAAAAAATGTACATGTTTTCTTATTCTGTTCTTGCACAATTTAATTTTGGTTTTTGAATTTTTTAGTATTGTTTTCTCCTAGTTCAGAAGGAGGGACCAGTTATCACTGTGTGGGGGTGATAAAAGCTATGTATTCTACCCCCTCTATTCATTTCCCAAGAACAATGGACCATTTGCAGCAGCTGCCCAGGGAGCCTTTAGCACCTTCACACCCAGCCTGNGCCTGAGGGGAGAGCCCAGCCGGCCGGGTACGACAGCACCACCTGCTGTCCGTAGATATAATCGCATTTCTGCTTTTTGGGGAGTAGCCAAGAGGACCTTTTAGAGTGTTTTGCCTTGTCATTTGGGGGTGAAGGGGTTTGTTGCAGACTGTTATATATATATATATATGTATATGTATATGTGTATGTGTTGTGGTTAAGAACTGTGATCTTTTCTTTTACATATATTTTTCCTAATTAAAGTTCTGTTCTCTAAATTTAAAGGAGACGGATTATTTCTTGGCTAACATAGATATCTTAGCTCTCCCTTGAACTAAGACATGCTTTCAACATCATATCGCTATGGAAAACATAGGGCAATAAAAAAAAGCTATATTGAAAACAATTATGCTTACAACTTTTTTTGAATAAAAATAAATTGTGAAACTAGCTAAAGTATGATTATTATTGCTGTGAAAACTTTTAGCCTTTTGAAATAGTATAAGTTTATATTTTTACTTTCTTTTTAATGCTGAAATGTGCAAATGAGCAGCACAGAGCACATTTTAAAGTAGAAAAGCAATAACTTGGAATGTCTGCAGAATAGAAGATATTTCTGAAGGAAAAATGTCACATGATATTTTTCAATAATAATAATGTCTTATTACACAGTACATGTCAAAAAATACAATAATTATATCAACCACCTCAAAAAGAAATTTTGCCTTTCTGCTTAGTAACAACTGAGTGATTACTTCAAGAGGAAACTAACTTCCATCTAAAAGTAACTATAGTAAGTGACATTAATAGCATAATATTATTTTCTCTAAGGAAAATTAAAAACATTAAACATTCAACTACCTGTACAAATATAAATATATTTATCCTTCTGGATATACTCAAAACAATTCTGTTTTTGCAGAGCCCAACATATATCTACATTCAGTAAAAGCATTATGCTGGCATAGAAATATTTTATATCCTATCAATAAAATTTCTGTTGCAAAAAAAGAAAAACTTGCAGTGTGGAGTGAAAATTAATTTGCACCTCAACAGATGTAAGTGAAGACAAAATTACCCATCTGCCAAGTAAGAAATTTCTTTAAAACAGAATGAAAAGTGTTAGCTTTCCTTAAAACTGAATTTACACCTTGCTTTTGTGGAGGAGTGAAGGCAATGAGGTCACTCAGTCTATATTTTCAGGGCCCCTACACAAATCTTCACCATCCTACCAGACATCTTGTCATACATGCAATAAACAGAGTCCATAATTAGAGTTTATTTACATGTGCATCTATGTGCAATTTAGATATAGGTGTTATTTCCTTTTAGTTATAGAATGCTTCTTTAATACAAATTGTCCACAACTTTGATAATTCTGTCATACTTTTTAGTATGCATTGATACTGGTCATTCAAAGGAATCTTGTAAAAATGGGAAATTACAGGTCTTGCTTTTACAAAACTTTATTCTCAGAAAGATTATTTAGGGCCATGAAATAACTATAACAAAATCTTCAACCAACTCACTAAATGTTCATCTCTCTGCTCTGTGTCTACAGTTTCAAAAATGTTATACCTGAAAGGCAGAACCTAAGCATAACCTTTAAGCATTTAGGTAAATTTCAGTGACCTCCGAAGTATTTCCTTTAGCTTGAAAACTGTGATGGAATCAGCTAACTTTGATACATCTCCTTTTCCCCCAAGACAAATATAACTAATACCAACAGTATCTCTATCTTCATAGTTACTGTCTCCTATCTAAATCAGCAGTCATCTCCAAAGATCTCTTAGTGCTGATTTGGTCTTTGTGGTTCTTTCTCTACACAACACTGGAATTGTCAACCACACTAATCTCCAGTGAGTTCATATTTCTGAGTAGTGCCACATCTCCTTGGCAGTAGTGCATAAGTTTAGATTTGTGGATAGCTACTGCTTTAATTAAAAAGTTATGCTGCCTCTTAGTTACCTCTTAAGCTGTAGCAGCTAAATGTTTTTTCTTAATTAAAACAATAGTATTTGCATGTCCAAACCACCTATCTGGTATGTAATGCATCTGTCACTTAATGAAGTGAGTGTATGCATCAAATTGCACTCCCATCTTCCTCCAGGTGGGATCCCAACATTTCCTGGGTGCAACTTGAAGAATCAGAAACTCCAAACTGGCCAAATTTCCAGTTTCTTGTGGGAAATCTGGGATAACCATAACAGCCTTCAGTCTAAACTGCCCTAGAGCTATGGGCATGGGCATCCTAGGCTCCCCAACACTTTGACACAAAAGCCAGCAGACTATCAGTTGGCTCTATGTTACAAGCTTGCCCATATTCTGATATAAAGAGTGTCAAACAGAGAAGAATCTATTTTTGTAGAAACATTTCAGACCTGAGAAGGGCCTGGGAGACTTGTAAAAGGGCAGCATGTTGGTAGGTTTCTCCTATGATAGATCCTCACAAAGCCAGGCACAGACCCTGCGGGTAAATCAAAATGTCTGCAACAGACAGAAAAAATCTTCCTCTGCTTATGGACACCTCATGTTTCATGTCCATGTCAGAAACAGTGAATACCAAACACTTTGCTTGTCCCAGTGGTGAATGTTGGAATGGTGAATTGTTGTAAGACAAAGTACAACAATTTGAGCTAAGTATATTATTTGATGGACACACTACTGCTTTAAACTTTTTTAATGTGTTTACATCTGCTTCTTTTTAAAAAAATAATATAAAAAAACATTAAAAATAAGGGAACTAAAGATTTATTTGCCCAGATGGCTAGACTTTGAGCCAGGCAGATGGAAGATAGCATATCCTGCCTGGATTTCTGACAGATTTTTGGGGTCCACTGGCCTGGGAAAGCTGTGCCAGATAGACTATGAACCTCATCATATTTCTCCAGGGTAAGTAGCCACCATGGCTGTCCTAGGTTCAGTCCAAACTTCAAAGATTTCAGGAATCCTCAGAGTAACCAGAATTCAGCTGTCACCTCCACAGCCTGAACCACTACAGGAAACTGAGGACTTGGAATGACTTCTCAAGGCTCTTGATTTTTAGATAACTCTGTCTTATGGAAAATTTGAGCACTTTGAACATTTCAGTCTTCTTCCTAGTGAACTTATCCTGCGGTTACTGTCCCTGAGCATCACTCAGCATCTGCAAGGACCTTGTGAATATATTTTGCTTCTGAAACAGCTATTTGTACCTTGAATCTCCGCCTTAATGTATTCTGTTTAGCCATGCTACTCACTGGTGTATTTCAGCTTTGCCTTTGAATCAGTGATCATAAATCCTAATTGTTAGATAGAAACATATTTTTCTAGCTGCTGCTATGCTCCTATGTTATCAGTAAAACGGCTCCCCTTCTCCCTGGAAAGAGCTATTGTTCTTACTTGGCCTAGAACTATCAATTGTTCAAAAGAAAAAAAAAAGGCACATATGTATCATCATCATTAACATATTCATACAAACATATGTAGAAAGGGAAGACATATATCTAGTTGGAGAGGCAAAGGGAAGGAGAATATGTGCCACAAGACTGTACATGTGAAAAAACTATATAAGATCTTTTCATCAAACTACACTGGCAGAGGTTACATTAAGGGATTCACAAATTAAACCACTCAGCATTTCTAGAAAAACTGTTTGGAAAAGAGAATGAGGCAGAGAAATGTGATATATTTGGGAGGTTTCTTTTGAATTTTCAGGTGTTATGTTTAGAAAACAATTAAGGACAGTTAAAGCATAATCTTGTTGAATAGGAGTAGGCAACACCAATTACAGAAAGATAAGGTTTGACACATATTTTTCCTTCAAATGCAGTCCAGTTCCTGCAGCATTTTGAAGCATGCGCCTGACTCAGAGGTGAGGCAAGGCTTAGGAGGCTCATAGTGAAGAACCTTTCCCATCCAGAACTGGAGAACTAAGGAGCATGAGAAGATGCTTCAAACGTTTTGTTTCCCTCCTCAGGCACATGGAAATTGCTCATTGCAGATAGTTTTGACATCGTTCACATACTCTTGATCCAAAAAAGGTGCTGTCAGGGCATTATTATTTTTTAAATAAAGTGATTGAGTCAGAAACTGCCCAAGATTTTATAAAGTTGATGTAAATAATATCCCAAAATATAGAGTTTCCTACAACATTTAGAGACAAAAGATTTTCCCTCTGGAAATAAATGTTTAAAACTTGGGGGTTTTCTACTGGATATCATTAATTCTGACAAAATCCCAGTTAAGACTGTCATGTTTGGTAATTTGTTCTTGTTTTCAAATGAAATATTATTATAAATAGTGTATATTTTAATAGATTTACTACTAATAATGATAGTAACAATGTGCTATTATTTTTGCTAGCAAATTTTTTCACAAAATAACTTCAAGGGACTTTGTTTCTCCTAAGTGTAGTAAGACTAAGTCTTTCATTATATACATGATGTCATATATCAACAGAAGTATTTATAATACATATATGAGTATGCAGAATAGAAAAATAATATTTTTCTTTACTAGACAGAAATAGTTTTAGTGAAATATTAACAAATGTGTGCAAATGCATACTTTCAACATGCCAATGTAACTTTTCCTGGGATCTCTATTCATACTCATATTTCCACTCCAAATAGTTTCGACTGGGAAATTTCAGCTTTCTAGAGAAATACATAATTCCCAATTTCTGCATTATTCTATGATCCAGTGTTCTCCACTCCAGCAGTGAGTAGCCAACACAGCTCTAAAAATTGCTGACTAAAACTCATATGATGCCATGAATGTAGCAGGAATTATCTAAAGGTGTTCCCTAAGTAATTGGCCAGGGCTAGAGGTCTTCCCTTGGAAATTGGAATTGCAGGCATAAAACACAGCTTGTATATTTGCCATAGAAGTTTCAGACCTCCATGCTCAGGTTTGAATGTTAAGTAATAATGTTGCAAAAAGTCATTAGTTCCTATATATGATTACTGAAACGACTTTCAAGGCAGCAGCCTCCAGAAGTATCAAGGCTCCACATGTAGAAGTGTGACCTTTTCATGTAACGGTGGTGCTACCCCTTTAGTCTGCTGATTTTGCTTCTGGACTGCCTAAATGAATCTGTTTGCTCCTGCTTCCCTTACATTTCTTCCATTTTTTACCAGTACAATATAATACATCATAATACTACATTGCATAATAATATTAATAAAATACATAATCTAAACAGTAGTGAAGCAGTGTGGAACACAGAATGTAGACATCTGTAGGTGCATATAATTTATAAGTCATTATAAACATGGTGTATAGTCAGATTTTAAAGAAATTGAGGATTGGAGTTTTAGTCACAGCATTTCTACAGAGCTTTACGGGGTGACTGTCCAACCCAAAGCACCAGACAGTACTGTGGGAATGAAAGAGATGTTTCAGATACCAAAACTGGTGCAATAGGAAAAATGAAGTCTTAATAAGGATAAAATAAGAAACAGAAAGGAAGAAAAGAGAAAAAAATATGATTATACTAGGAAAGAGGAGCTGCAGTGAAGCATCTGATGAAATACAAGCTGCTCTTAATGGTAGGAAAGCAGAGTAAAGCAAAAGATTGTGACAAAGTAAAATATTTGTGTGCTCTTTGTCTCTCTTCCCTACATAATATGTCTTAATTTCTCACAACCAGTTTTGTTTCTCTTCCTGAGAAAATTGTTAGTATTGAAGTTTGAAATTCTAAACAGAGATGAAATGTGTCTTCAAAAAGTTACTTGGAACTAGAAATAAGTTTCCGGACAATTATATGTTAATATTTTCAGGAAATAATACCATATCATCCACATTTTATATGGCAAATTATGAAAACATTTTATTTCAATAAGGCTGATACATAATGGTTTTGACTATTTTGTTTCAGCTGCTATGACAAAATCAAAAGAAAATATTTATTCATTTTCTTGTTGAAATACAGAATAAACTTATTTCTGCCCATGAAATATTTTATTTAACTCAATCAGTATTTTTTAATGGAAAAGATGTTTCATACAAATGTATCTGAGCAGATGCCATGCTGTATCAGAGGGGGGATGTAGACACATTTTTGGTTTTAAGTAGCATGAATTCAAAGGGTAAAATTATCATTGTACAGTCATAACACTAGTCTTGATACCCATCTTACACGGCTATGAAAAATGTTATATTTAGACTGATATTAGCACATTAGTTTAAAGGTTATGTTACACTTGTGATCTTCAAGATACAATCTACAGATGCTCAGCTGATGCTAAGCATTCAACAAATAGCTGAGAATAATCTGTAGTTAATAGACTTATGTTTATTTTATAAGAATTTCACCAGCATCAAAGATATTTTAGGCATTTATAAACTGAAAACAGTTGAAAACCCACTACCTATGCTGTGCCACAGTGACAGGCATCAAGATGTCTTTCATTGAGAAGTATAGCATAGCAGCATATACACAGACCACTACCACATTATATATGATAATATCTCACAAAGGAGTACTTTTCCCAAGTGGTTTTCCACCTTAAGGTAAAAGATTTGAACCATCACAGTCTTCCATACATAAATAAGTTTAGAAAATTAGATCCAAGTACTAAAACCATGTGATCAATATTAAAAGTAAATAATTTTTTTAAATGAGAAAAACAAAAAGAAGAACCAAAAATGTATTTCAAATTCCCTAAATATAGATCAAAAATACAGGACATTCTTGGAACAATGAAATACCAAAATATTTGTAGCTACACTAACATTGTTCTTCCTGACTGGAAATTCTTACCTTTATATAGCACAGAATAGTCTGAGTTATAATAGAAATAGAGGAAAATACAAGATATAAATAATAGATGCAGTAAAACTCAAGACTGCCCTCAGCAAAAAACAATATATTCTTGTATACATCTTCATTAAGACAGCCCAAGTGCCAAAGATGATACCATTTGTGGAATTACATCCTGACCCAGATGAAAATTTTCTTGAATGGGCCTACACAAGTGCTAACTTAAAAAAGGCTACTCACATGAATCATCAGAGTATGATTTGTCCACAGCACAGCTGGAAGAAAATTCATCCCTCAGGAAAAAAGTCCTGACAACTTCAGCTTCTTATTCAAAAGTCTTCTCTTCTGTCTTTCTTTTGCCTGACCTGCAGGAACTGGTGATTTTTAATTTGGAGAGGCTGGGGTAGGCTATCTAAAACACTTTTGGCATTCTTTGACTGCATAGCATTAACAGTCTTATAATCTATAATTCATTTAATCTATATTTTATTTTTTAAAGGTGTTAGACCACTGTTTAGATTGAAAGCATATTGTACACTACTACTTCGTAACTCTATAGGAGGTGGTATAGGAGCTTCTTGGCCTGTGCCTATCCTAAAATCATATGTCCTTCATTACATGGCAGCTCTGGGAAGTGACTGTCCTAAATTCACACAGAGCATATTGAAAGGCTGTCTAAGTCTAAACTAAACCTAAGCAGTCATCAAGATTTTTGATAAGCCAAACCACTGAATCTTGTCTCATCTTCTGCTTGCTCTGTATTCAAGCAGGTCTTGGCAAGTGTCCTGGATTAACAACAAATTCCCATATGGATTTCTGATTCTGCTTTCTGAAATTTAGCAGCTTGAACTGGAATTCAGATGACTTTTACTGAATCTGGTCATATTTTTTCCTTCTATCAGTATTCTACCCATCTTTTCCTTGTGCTGTGCCCACACCACCTGCTAATCCATCTGGTCTGTTTCAGTGTATGTTGCCTATATCCCATAGTTTACTTGCCTAGCATTCAATAGCTCTTTATCTGTGAATGAAGCCTGCTGCCTTCAACCTGCCAATCCTGCAAACCCTTAACTTGTTCTCCTTCTTATCATGATCCTTCTCTATGTAAGATGGGTCAGTAAGGTTGTTAGCCTATATTCTGATACTCAAATGGCTCACCCATGTCATTGCCTTTGTGAGGCTGAAAGCAAAACCAACACAGATATTACCCACATTCTTCTGCAAGGCACCTATATGCTCCCTCTTTTGAAGAACAGAAAAACACTCTGCGCACCTTCTTTACTCTTGCCTAAAACTGCAGGTATTCCCCCAGTCTCTTCAGGCTAGATTCTCTGTATGCTCCATACGCTTTCTCTGTTCTCTCGCCGAGACCTCTGTGTTCCCTTTCACCCATCCTTATTAATTTCTCCAGTAGATTTCCATTCCCCTCTCTATGCATTTGACACAAACCACTGTTCCCTAATATGTCCACACATTCTCTACACAGTCCTTTTTTTTGTTATTGTTTCACTTACAGCAGGACTCCCTGGATTTTCCATTTCCTTTTATTCTACTCCCAACATAGCATCACAGAATCAGAATGGTTGAGGTTCAAAGGCACCTCTTGAGATCACCCATTTTGACCCTTAGCCTGACCCTGTTATACAAGAAGGATCAGCTAAAGCAGGCTGCCCTCTTGTACTAGGGAGCCCATAACTGGACTCAGCACTCCAGATATGGCCTCACCAGAGCTGAGCAGAGTGTGAGAGTCATCTCACTCAACCTGCTGGCAGTGGTCTTCCTAGTGCAGACCAAGACATTGGTAGTCATTGCTGCAAGCGCACATTGCTGGCCCAAATTCAACTTGAACACCAGGACTCAGGCCTTTTTCTGCAAAGCTGCTTGCCAGCCAGTCCTCAGCATGTCCTAGTGCATAGAGTTACTCCTCCCCATATCAGAATGCTCCTTTTCATCTCCATGTCTCTTTATCTCACCTTGCCTTCTAGTGTTATGAGAAAACACTAAAATGTGTTGTAAGAGTGTAAACTGAGAGTTGAGACAAGTAGATACAGAAACGCCGGAAACTATTGTCCCCTTGTTAGATCTGGAATTTGCCAGGCACTATGGCAGCTGAGCTAAGAATAAAAGAGTCTCTGCAATTCCCTCCGGTTTTTCCAACTCTTTTAGGGTCTGAACACTGTTGTCAGGATTTGTCTGCAATGTTGCAGTTGCTCAGAGGTTGTAGCTGAAACTAATAACTTGAAAACATGGCAGAATTGCCAAGACAGATCACAAGGTAGTTTCAGGTCTTGTGCCATAGACTGTCCTTAGCTTGTGAGATGCCTTTCTGACATAGTAATTTCACTAATAGTTTCACTCTGACATTGTTACTGCAGATCCATTTGGGACCAGGCAATAATAGTATTATTTTCTTGGCAAGTGGTCAGAAGAGCAATTCAGAACAATTTATTAGAAATTGTGTGTGGAGACAAGACAGAGGTCATTGAACTAAAAAGTCACCATCTCACTTCTAAATATATTTGCATGTTTCCATCATCCAACCTAATTTTCTGAAAGGTAGTCTGTAATTTCTTAACTTGACTTTGCTTCATTTACCAATACTAATCATAATATCAGCTATCAGATATCTATGCTGAAAGCAAAAACAAAACCACAAAAAGAACCATATGTTCCTCATTTTCTATCTGTTATCTCAACATTTGCAGATTTTACAGGGCTGAGCTCCAAGTGTGGGAACATTATCTTCCTTCATTCCAATGGATTTAACGTGTACCTTGCTAAAAGTTTGCTTTTAAGTCTAGCTTCTCCTTATGGACTATTCTTTTCTGTGTTTCCAGCTGATTAAGCATGAAATATAAGGAGAAAACTGAAACATTTATGAGCATCAAGAGTGAAACTAGTCACAGGTAGAACATGTGTGTGTTTGTGTGTATGTATACATGCTTCTTCTAAAATGCTGGATATAATAATGAGTTTGATTTGGACTGGGTAAAATTTTTCAGTATCTCAAGAGATGATGCCACTTGTTCTGTTTTTGAATTCCTAGTTTTCTATTTTCTGCTTTTGTTTGGTATAAGCAAGTACAGTAATTAAGGGTATATGTAAATGACTGTGTAAATACATAATGCAACCTCTTACATTTTTCAACTCACTTCGCTTGGATCCTCATTCAACACTGTAAAGTACAACACATATTCTCAGAGATCCTAGCTCGAATTGATCTACATATACAGACTCATGTCAAACTATTGAGAACCACTCTTTTGTCAGAAACAATCAGATTATTCTGCATGAACAGATCCTCAGCAACTATCATTTAGATACAGTAGGAGACCAGTCTGTCTGTTCCCAGTGTGTATCACAATATAACTTACATTTCTTGCCTGCCATTTTGTACTTCAGCTGATACTTGGCAGCTACAAGGGTCATAAGTTGAGATACAGAAACATGATTCCAGATAATTATTGCTCCAGCAGCTTTTCTTTTTGGAAAAGCCACAAAGGGGAATCACTGCTATGTGAAAAGTCTGGTAAATACCCATAGGTATCAAAAGATTAAATTTCTATACAGAATGTATTGCATTAAAGCTTAAATTTCTATACAGAATGTATTGCATTAAAAGGATTGGTAATACAAGAACATTTTTGTGCTAAAATATAAGTAAAAGGGGATCTCATATCACAGGCACAAACTCCCTGTAAAAAATGAAATTCCAAGTGTAATTAGAAAGGCTGTGAATTTGATCAGTCACTCTTTTGAGAACTGACTTTAAGTGAAACAACCAATAAAGGTCAGAAAGCCGAGAGAAGGAGCATAAAAGGCCATGCTCATACATCAGAGCAGTGAACAAGAAAATAATGAGATGCAACCCTGAAAAGAGGTTAAAGAGAAAGCCTTTGTATCAGGATCTGAAATGCCATCAGGGATGAAGGCAAGAAAAATGTCATCAGCTGTGGTACTCTCTTGTGTTTAGAGAAGCAGGACTCTGTATATTCTTTGTAAATATGCTGAGAAACCTTAAGACTCCTTACTGTTATCTAAGTAGCTATCTCCCAAAAACTAGTTATATGCTTATGTCAAAGAAACTATACAGTCACAATTAAATTTAAGTATAAATCAGACAATACTAATTTCAGTGAAATTTCAAACAAGGCAGTAAAACTAAGCACAAAACAAAATATTATTTATCTTCTAGGAAAACACAGCAGTGTTTGATCTTTGGGATGGCAGTCATTAGAGTGTAAAAGGTTAACATGACATCATACACAAATGATTTAACAAAAGTATTTCTGAGTCTAAGGAATTTTTATTTATTATTATGGCAGATAACATTTGCTGTATTTGTTTAAGTTCTTTAGAAAGTGACTGGGGTGAAACTTGTATAGATAGAAGACTTCTGGTCTTCTCACAAAAGCTTCACACCAAAGTCATCACTTAGATGTCCTGGTGTCTCAGGTTCCTGCAACAATTTCTTGAAAGGAACAAAATGATATGTCAGAAATACATACCCTTTTTCCAAAACTTTGGTGTGCCAATGGGTTTACTATCGATAGATTCGTGTAGTAATCTGTAGGTATTTCACTAACTAAATGAAAACTATAATATTACAATGTTATATTTTGGAAGAAACTCCACATATTTCAATATTAGTCACTCTTTTGAGTATTCAATTTCATGTTTTCTGTGACCATCTAGTGAGAAATTTCCAGAGTAATTTAACTAAATTAATCTAAGTCTTATATTGATTTGTCATTTTCCATACACCAAAATAGCAGAGAATTTGAATGTTATAAGAAAGATTAGGACTGGAAAGATGGACTATAGAGTGTGTGAAAAACAAGCTAAGCTATCAAGCTCAAAAGTTAGTGGTTAATGCCTCAAAGTCTATCTTGGCAGCAAATCACAAGAGAAGTTTCTTGGATATTGATGCTGGGTCCAGTGCTGTTCAGCACCAAATAAATGCTACAATTAATGGGACTGAACTCACCCTCACCAAGCTTGCAGATGACAACATACAGAGAGAAGAGGTCATGTGGAGTGTCATCTCGGGCTGGGTGCCAGGTGTCAACCAACACACTATCAGTCCACCTCCATGAGCAGGATGCAGAGCAAAAATGATGGAAAGCTTGTGACTCAAGTAAGAACTGGGAGATTACTTAGCAGTAATCTCAGACATCATAGGCAAAACAGATTCAGCTTGAAGAAATAAATTTGATTTATTGTCAATAATAATTGTAGCAGAGCAGGACAGTGAGAAATAAAAACAAAACTAAAAATACCTTTTCCTTACCCCTATCTTCTTCCCAGGCTCAGCTTCATGATTCCTAACTCTCATGTGTTCTCCCCCTCTAAGTGGTATAGGGGGTTACAGGAAGAGGGTTTACCTTTCAGCTCTATTACTCCATTCTCCCCATACTCTACCTCTGCTTCAGTGCAAGGTTCCTTCCATGGGCTACAATCTTTCACTAACTTCTCCAATATGGATCCTTCCCATGGGCTTTAATATTTCAAGAATTGTTCTAACATGAGTCTGTTTCATGGAGTACAGATCTTCAGGAACAGAGCGCTCCAGCATGGGTTCATCATGGGCCACAGCTCCTGCTCAGAACCTCTTCCAGCATGGGGGCTCCCTGGTTACAGCTTCCTTCAGGGCATGTCCACTTGCAGTAGTGTGGGGTCCTCCACAGGCTGCAAGGGGACAACGTGTGTCACTATGGTCTTCTCCATGGGCTGCAGGGAAATCTTTGCTCCAATACCAAAGTGCTCCAGCACTTTGTCCCCCTCCTTCTTCACAGACCTGTAGAATTGCTTCTCTCACATTATTTTACTCCCCAATCACAGCTGTTGCACAGCATCTTCAGTCTTTCTTAAATATGTTCTCACAGAGGTGCTACCAACGTAACTGACCAGCTCAGCTCTTGCTAGTGGTAGGTCAGTTTTGGAGCCAGCTGGGACTGGCTATGTCTACATGGAGGCAGCTTGTGTTGTCATGTCAGAGAAGCCACCCTATGGAACCCTCCTGACTACCAAATCCTTGCCATGTAAAACAAATGCAGACTGATATGACAGAAGGAAAGAGCCACCATATAGGTGAACCTTAACAGGCTAAAAAATTGGGTCAGCAAGAGTTGCATGAGGTTTAACAATATGTTACTGTGTGAAGTCCGGCACCTGGGACTGAATAACCCCAAGAAGCATTACAGACAGGGGTCTGACTGGGGCAAGGCACAGCTCTGCTGCAAAATCCTGTGGGGTGCTGTTTTAGCTGCACTCCAAAGTCTTGTACTGGGAGTTTCAAAGTGTGTATGCCTGTTCTTTGTATACAAAAAAAAATATCTTTGGCATCAAAAGTGCTGTTAGTTGTTGGGGAAGATAAACAAATGTTAACAGATGGAGATCCATTCGATAAGAGAGGAGCCTGCCACGATAAATTACTTGAACCAGGATTGACTGTTTACAGCTATCTATAATCCCTTTCTTCCTTTTACAAGATCTGGAAAGACTTTTAGAAGATGTTACAAGACTTGCAGATAACCTCTTGTCCCCCCTAGGTGGTCCAGTGTAAACAAATGTTTACCCTATGCTGAAAACCAGAGACTGGATTGCCTAAACCCTACTCAACATTAGTTAATCCCCCTCATTGACATGTCTTACCTCCTCATTAACATACCCCGTTTCTCGGTTCTATATATTGTAGCGCAAGTATCAATAAAATGTCTCAGTTTCTACCCCCAAACTGGGAATGATTAGTTTTTGACCGACCAACAATTGGCGCCAAGCGTGGGCCAAGAGCCCTGACTTCTGATATTCAGAAGTTTGCTGAACACAGCCCTTGAAGGAAGCAAGAGAAGTAAGCCTCTTGTCTGCAGTTGGCAGTGTGCAACTGAACTGAAGAAGGAGAAGTCATGCACGCATTTTCGTCATGCTGTGGCTGGACCACAGGTGAGCAATCGTGAACTACAAGTTACTAAGAAGTAACAAGCTATTAAGAAGTATTCGGGAACGTTAATTAGGGGACGGGGGTGCAGATGTCTTCTGGTCAAAGCAAGAAGCGTCTGCTTAAGCAGCACGGCTCAGAAGACCTGCCGTTGTAAAACTTATTTTAATGGCCCAACAAAACCAGCCAGGGCTCGATTTCACAAATGCTTTTAATGACTCTGAATGGGACAATGATAAACAAAAAGCAAAAACTCCCAAGCCATGGAGGACAGTATTTAAGACTCTTAAACACTCCTCCGAAACTAAAGAAAACCATCTCGGCTGTTTGCCGCAAAATTCAGCAAGAGAAGATGACACTTCCCCAGAGCCGGTAGGCGAGTCATTATCTATACCATCACAGAGGGGAATGGGGTGGCAGGATGGGGGCGACCCCTCTGTGCCGGCACTGCCGAATGCATCCATAGCCCTCGCCGCCCGGGACCCTCAGGAACATTGCTGGGACCCAGGGGGTGGCACATCGAGAGAGCCACAGGCAGCCACGCAGCGTCCCCGCAGCGAGAGCAGCAGCAGGAGCAGGAGCGGAGGGGATTATGGAGCTGCCCCCGGCAGGGCAGGGCAGGGCAGGGCAGAGCGCGGCCCGCAGAGCTCAGGGAGCAGGAGCACCAGCGCCGGGGAGAGCGGGAGAGCCTGTTGTGCTGCCTGCTAAGGACTTTAAATGTCAGTTCATTTGGAGACTTGGTTTTCTCTCTGTTTCTCACTGTTTTCGCATCCAGAGGACACCGCAAGAACTGTTTTCCAACACCCAGCTTAAAACTGAACTAAACAAATGCAATACTCCATTAATGTCTTTGGTTTCTGCAGCAGCGCAAATGTTCACAGAAACGAACTCCACTCTCTTTTACAGCCTGAGTTACCTGTGTTTGTTGAAAGAGCTGTTTGTTGTTCTTTCTGTTCTTAGTTCATGTGTTAATGACCCTGATTGCTTCAGTTTTGCATATGTGTGGCAAACAGGCCACCGAGGCGGAGAGAAGGAAATCGAACATCACTAGGACACAAGCAAACCGAATCTGCTAGGCACCTTCCAAAAGCATCCCCCCTCCTCTCATCCCCCAGGTATGGTGAAGGGGGAGGCGAGACCGGGACAGCGCTGAAACTGACTACAGTGACAATTTTCCATCCTTACATAAATGATAACTAAAAATGCTTTCAACTTTTTCCGTAATGTAAGATGCAAGCCTGGATATACCAAAAGTTTATCAAATAGCCCAGACGACTCAATCAGTAGAGCACCAGACTTTTAAGCTTTTTTCATCAGCTGTTATTTCACAGGTAGAATTATCCTTAAGCCTGCAAGTTGGTATTTTCATTCTACACATTATCCATGTCAATTTATTTCTGTTGCTATAGCATATATTACCATTGAACTGATGTTTCATATTAGTGCCTTTAAAGACAAAAATTTCAACAAGTTCCTGACATGTAATATTTTTATAATACAGCTTTCTAGACAAAATACTGGAATTAAGACATATCAACAGTTTCTTTTTTGCAACTCTCTAATGAAGCTTCAACAAAATTCGTTAACACAAATTTAGATGGCTAATACAAAAATTGCATTCATAGTACAAACTTTGCTAATCTTTACCTTTGAGTTTCAACCCTTGTTTTAAGCCTTGCTTTAAATAAGTAATTATGTCTAAACTGAGTTTGCATCTATACCTTTCTGTTCTATAATAATCAGTTTTTTAGGAGAATTCTGTACTTTTTCTCACTGTTTTGGGTTTCAAGCCTAAGACAGCTTCATGTGGTTGATTTAAATGCTTTAGTTTTGCAAACTAAGTTATAGTTTAAGTTGTAATACCTTTTTTGCTAAGTTTTACAGTAATTCTAAGAAGTTACCCATGGAGTCAAGACTGGCAAACACAGAGCTATAGCCATCTTTCTACACCGTACCAAAAAAACCCAAACAAACAAACAAAAAAAAAGGAAACTAATATAAATCAGGAAATATGTCAAGAAAATAAGATAATAATAGAAGTTTGCTAATTAGACTAGTTTAAGTTGCCAACAAAACTGGTTGACCTTGTGTATGTTAACTTACTGTATGTGACGGAAGGCTACATAGAGAGAGTGAAGAGTGAATGAGATGCAGCTTGGCTGAAGTTTGAGTGAAGATTTTTATCTGCATTTTTGTGTTCTCCAGGAAAGCAGGTTAAGAATCCCTATCTGTTTCTGTGTTTCCTGTGTTTCCTGGGAAGTGGGGCCAGTCAGAGATGG
>WBMV01008990.1:1124422-1139568 GCA_013396655.1 Campylorhamphus procurvoides | reverse complement strand
GGCCGGGCCGGGGCCGGGCCGGGCCAGGAGAGGAGAGGGGATGAGATGAGATGAGGCGGCCGTGGTAGCGGGCCCGGCGCTGCCTGCGGGGCTGGGGCGGCACCATGCACACCGTGCAGAAGGACACCACCTTCACCAAGATCTTCGTCGGGGGGCTGCCCTACCACACCACCGACTCCTCCCTCAGGAAGTACTTCGAGGTCTTCGGGGACATCGAGGAGGCGGTGGTGATCACCGACCGGCAGACGGGCAAATCCCGAGGATACGGCTTTGTAAGTGCCGCTCAGGCCGGGCGGGGCTGGCCCCGCTGTGCCCCGGGGAGGGGGCTCCGCTGGGACCCCCATCCCATAGCTGGATCCCCCATCCCATGACCTGGGACCCCCACATGGCTGGGACCCCCCCATCCCATAGCCGGGACCGCCGCCCGTCCCGTCCCGTCGCTGCTGCGGGGGCTGTGCCCGGAGCGGAGGGGACCAGGGGGGCTCTGCCAGGACAAAAGCCGTGCTGGGGGTCCCGGAGCAGCCCCCCGTGCCTGCCCAGCCCCTGCCGTCCCTTTCACCCCCTCCTGCCCCCGTCCCACAGCGCTGTGTCCGTGCGGGGCTCAGCGCTGTGCTGGGATGCCCCCGCTCCCCGCATCCCGCCCGCAACTCCTCTGTCCCGGGGGGGTTTGGGAAGAGCTCCACCAGCGCCTTAAAAAAGGCACGGGTTGGAGGTGGGAGGGCAGGGGAGCCCACTTTTCCAGCAGTCCTTTCCATTTTGCCATGCAGGCGAGGCTGCGCGGAGGGAGTTGAGCTCCCGATTCAAAATAGAACAATAAATAAACTCCCCTTCGTGCCTGTTGCTGGAGTGTTTACAAAGCACTGTTGCTACAAACAAGGCTGTGCTTGATTCCAGGTGACCATGGCAGACAGAGCTGCTGCTGAGAGGGCATGCAAAGACCCAAACCCCATCATTGACGGCAGGAAAGCAAATGTGAACCTGGCGTATTTGGGAGCAAAACCAAGGAGTATTCAAACTGGTGAGGCATCCAGGAGATCCCATCTCTCTCTATTAGAATAACTTGTAAGACGAGGAAACGAGTTCCTCAGGCTGGATTCATCTGATCTGGTGCACGCTTATCTGTCCCCCATAGTTCCGATTGTTGGCTGAAGACACAGCATACTCCAATTACCTCCCTTCTGTATCTTCTTACTTGTATCTGTTATACTGGTGTTAAGCACCAAAGTTCATAGAACTGAGTTAAAGCTGTTTTCTTTCACAGCTAATCTGTTTTCCCGTTACACTCTTCATTACATGGGAATTAACAGCAAGATCCATTTCATCATTCTGCCCTTTGGTTTAATGAGCACAGTACCCAGTGTGTAAAATAAGGCTTTTTACCCCATTGTCTGTTCAATAACAGCACGTTCACACTGGTCTTTCATCTGAATTCCCATCTGCTCCTCGTGCATATCACATACGCATGTTAAATTTAACTTGCTTCTAAATGGGGCTCTGAATTTGCTCACAGGCATAGCAGATAAAATGCATATACATGTGGGGTAATTATGCCTGCAAGTTACGGATTGAACGCTACAATGGATGCCATTCATTAATATTTCTTTTTTTCTGACCCTTTTTTTAGGTTTTACCATAGGTGTGCAGCAGCTACATCCAGCCTTCATTCAGAGACCCTTTGGGTAAGTGGAAATGTTTCTTAACGGTCTGTTTGAAATCAAATTCGCGAATCAACTTCCTCATTGTTTAAAATGTGTGAAGAAAGCCTTGGCCGTCAAGAGTGGACAGTTTCAACAGCTGTTGCTAATGTTCGGAGTACTTTTATTTCTGGTGGAGATTTCAGAAGTTTTGTGCATTTGTCAGCTTTAATGTAATTCTGAAAGATCCCTCTTTATCCTCAGTAAATCGTAGTCATAATAAACCCAGTGCATTGCTCACTGCTGTGCCAACTCCAAGAATTCAAATAAATGGAAAATAGTTTCTCTATTATAGTACTTAAGGTGTCAAAACAATTAAGCAAATTCTGTTCTCATGTTTCTCAAATAAGATCTTCTACTTCCTCTGTGCTGTTTCCCACGTAATAACGCTTAGGATACAGTTTTATCCTAGAAAACAAATTGCATTGGAAACAAAGTCTGNGGGCGGTTCTCCCGCGGGGCCGGGCCGGGGCCGGGCCGGGCCAGGAGAGGAGAGGGGATGAGATGAGATGAGGCGGCCGTGGTAGCGGGCCCGGCGCTGCCTGCGGGGCTGGGGCGGCACCATGCACACCGTGCAGAAGGACACCACCTTCACCAAGATCTTCGTCGGGGGGCTGCCCTACCACACCACCGACTCCTCCCTCAGGAAGTACTTCGAGGTCTTCGGGGACATCGAGGAGGCGGTGGTGATCACCGACCGGCAGACGGGCAAATCCCGAGGATACGGCTTTGTAAGTGCCGCTCAGGCCGGGCGGGGCTGGCCCCGCTGTGCCCCGGGGAGGGGGCTCCGCTGGGACCCCCATCCCATAGCTGGATCCCCCATCCCATGACCTGGGACCCCCACATGGCTGGGACCCCCCCATCCCATAGCCGGGACCGCCGCCCGTCCCGTCCCGTCGCTGCTGCGGGGGCTGTGCCCGGAGCGGAGGGGACCAGGGGGGCTCTGCCAGGACAAAAGCCGTGCTGGGGGTCCCGGAGCAGCCCCCCGTGCCTGCCCAGCCCCTGCCGTCCCTTTCACCCCCTCCTGCCCCCGTCCCACAGCGCTGTGTCCGTGCGGGGCTCAGCGCTGTGCTGGGATGCCCCCGCTCCCCGCATCCCGCCCGCAACTCCTCTGTCCCGGGGGGGTTTGGGAAGAGCTCCACCAGCGCCTTAAAAAAGGCACGGGTTGGAGGTGGGAGGGCAGGGGAGCCCACTTTTCCAGCAGTCCTTTCCATTTTGCCATGCAGGCGAGGCTGCGCGGAGGGAGTTGAGCTCCCGATTCAAAATAGAACAATAAATAAACTCCCCTTCGTGCCTGTTGCTGGAGTGTTTACAAAGCACTGTTGCTACAAACAAGGCTGTGCTTGATTCCAGGTGACCATGGCAGACAGAGCTGCTGCTGAGAGGGCATGCAAAGACCCAAACCCCATCATTGACGGCAGGAAAGCAAATGTGAACCTGGCGTATTTGGGAGCAAAACCAAGGAGTATTCAAACTGGTGAGGCATCCAGGAGATCCCATCTCTCTCTATTAGAATAACTTGTAAGACGAGGAAACGAGTTCCTCAGGCTGGATTCATCTGATCTGGTGCACGCTTATCTGTCCCCCATAGTTCCGATTGTTGGCTGAAGACACAGCATACTCCAATTACCTCCCTTCTGTATCTTCTTACTTGTATCTGTTATACTGGTGTTAAGCACCAAAGTTCATAGAACTGAGTTAAAGCTGTTTTCTTTCACAGCTAATCTGTTTTCCCGTTACACTCTTCATTACATGGGAATTAACAGCAAGATCCATTTCATCATTCTGCCCTTTGGTTTAATGAGCACAGTACCCAGTGTGTAAAATAAGGCTTTTTACCCCATTGTCTGTTCAATAACAGCACGTTCACACTGGTCTTTCATCTGAATTCCCATCTGCTCCTCGTGCATATCACATACGCATGTTAAATTTAACTTGCTTCTAAATGGGGCTCTGAATTTGCTCACAGGCATAGCAGATAAAATGCATATACATGTGGGGTAATTATGCCTGCAAGTTACGGATTGAACGCTACAATGGATGCCATTCATTAATATTTCTTTTTTTCTGACCCTTTTTTTAGGTTTTACCATAGGTGTGCAGCAGCTACATCCAGCCTTCATTCAGAGACCCTTTGGGTAAGTGGAAATGTTTCTTAACGGTCTGTTTGAAATCAAATTCGCGAATCAACTTCCTCATTGTTTAAAATGTGTGAAGAAAGCCTTGGCCGTCAAGAGTGGACAGTTTCAACAGCTGTTGCTAATGTTCGGAGTACTTTTATTTCTGGTGGAGATTTCAGAAGTTTTGTGCATTTGTCAGCTTTAATGTAATTCTGAAAGATCCCTCTTTATCCTCAGTAAATCGTAGTCATAATAAACCCAGTGCATTGCTCACTGCTGTGCCAACTCCAAGAATTCAAATAAATGGAAAATAGTTTCTCTATTATAGTACTTAAGGTGTCAAAACAATTAAGCAAATTCTGTTCTCATGTTTCTCAAATAAGATCTTCTACTTCCTCTGTGCTGTTTCCCACGTAATAACGCTTAGGATACAGTTTTATCCTAGAAAACAAATTGCATTGGAAACAAAGTCTGTTACTTAATGAAAGTAACATTAGGTCAAAAATTGATTTTGGACAGATGTTATACAAGGCTTGAATAGTCTGCAAAAGTGGGCTTTTGTCTGCTGTTTTCAATAGCTTATACCATCCCTACTCGGTTAGAAAAGTCCTCTTTTTATACATCTAATAGGATCTGGCAGCTGCTCGGCAAAAGACAAGTGTGCTTCACGAGAACAATAGTGACTGTCATACTGCCTTCATTTAACTGTTTAATGATTGATGCAGCTCTTTTTTTACACCATTTCAGAAAGTGAATATTGATGGGGTTTTTTATTATTATTTTCTAAGAGCATTAAGAAAGTAGGTGCATTTTTTAAAGCTTTTGAGCACTGCTCTGTTGTGGGTTTTGTGTGCCTCTAATATAAATAGATGGGATTTCGGCCTTTGTCAACAGGAATACTTCATCCCTTTCCTGCTCTCTGCTTTTTGGGGCGTTTTGTTATTTTTTTTTTTTTCCCAAGAAAAAAAATTCTGCTAACAATAAAACAGAAACTTTCACTCCTCTGCCCTCCTGGCTGCAGTTGCCAACTGCCTGGGTAATCTCGTTCCGATGAGTTTATGGATATAAGAGGCTGTGTTGCCACAATAGTGCACGCCCAGTGTACGTGTGTTGTGTGTGGTTCAAACATGCCGGTTTTCGTAAGCGGTTACAGCTCTGTTGGAAAGACTCGAAGAACATCTGTCATGAGATGAAGAGTCTCATTTTTTTTTGGTGCAAGAGCCACAGCAATCTGCGTAGACAAGATGCTGCTATTTAGCAGCTCTCCTTGAGTGGGAGCTGCAGTAGCTTTTGTAGCCCCCAGTGCAGGCAGCAGCAGAACCCTTGGGATGTGAACCCAGAGGTTTTCCATGTTGCACAGGGATGCAGGAGTGAAGTTGGTGATAAAAGCAGCCTGTGGAGAGTTCTGCCACGCATGCAAATAGAGCACAGCAAAATGGTGAAGCCCATTAAGCTCCTCGTGTTGGCAGGAGCACCTTGCAGATTATCTGCAGTCCTGTGGGTGCCATTCCTACCCTGCAGCACCAGCTCTGGAAAACAGGTTTTTTTAAACAGTTTGCTTTTGGTTTCACATGCAGAGGAGTGTGGGATCGACTGATTACGTGCTCTTTGTGATCTAGATAGTTCCTGTTCCAGTTCTTAGGCATTGGTTTCATCATTAAACCAGCAGGGCTGCAGTTAGCACATACAGCACTATAAATTATTTATCAGTTGCCAAGAGACAGGAACCAGGAGAATGGAGGGTTGTAGGCAGGGGATTATATATCATTATTTGCAAGCATCAGTAAACAAGAACTTCATTGCATTCAGTCATTGCTGCAGCAGAATCACTGGAAATGTGGGTTTGGCAAAATGTGGAGCCATTTACCTGAGCACCACGGCTGGGGCTGCTCTGTGGCTTCTGTCAGGTGCTCAGTCAAGCAACAGAGCTTGGCTGCCAGTTCCCTCTCTGTTTCATCAGTAGACCAACAAAATTAAGAGCCTGCCAGGCTCCACTCTTGCATTCCCTTGAACCCACAATTTCCTTGGCCCTCTATGGGATGTGAGGATAGATGAGGAGTTTATCAGGGTCCGTCTTTGGAAGCTTCACTGAATTGCTGTTGTCTTTTTGCTCTGCACTGTGCAGAGTGGATCCTGACCTTTCCCAAATGAAGGTGGCTCGTCTGCTTTGCCCATGGTGTGGGATGTTGCCTGGTTCTCCCTCCTGCACTTCCTGTCTCTGCAAAGTGTTTGTGCCCAGGGGTTGGCCTGTGGTTTCCAAAGGATAATTGTTATGGAGCACGGGGTATAGGTGTGTGAGCTGGACTTGGCAAGGCAGGAATGAATGAACAACCGTTAACTGAGAGCAAAGCCAGCCAGTCACGTTCAGCTATCAAACCACAAAATGCAGGTTTTGGTGAAACCTGAAATGAATGGAAACTATGAAAATTACCCAAACATCAGTGAGGATTATTTATAAACTGAAGGCTTCCCCCCTGCCAGCCCCAGGCACCCAAACGCAGCTGTAAATATTGCCTGGGCTATGCGGAACAGAAAGAGAAACCATGAGGAGCCTCTGTCCTTCCTCCTGCTGTCCTGGCAGGGGAGGCACTCACACAGCAGACAGCACGGAGTCAGTAGTAAATCCTGTTTTGAAAAGGAGTTTCTAGCTTGTAACTGGAGATCTTAACAGTAATGCAAGGCAAAGGATGTGCCTGTGTCAGGGTGACTTGGATATCTGGCTCCTGGGTTTAGGGAAGCAGCATTAGGCCTGAGGGCTCAGCCTGCAACTTACAGACTGCTTTGCTTGGAGGCACCTGGCAGTGCCACAGTGTGTGTGCTTAACATGATCAGGTGATGTGGCAGAGCTGCTTGGTGCCCACCTTTTGGTCCTCTCCCCTGGGACTCTGATGCTGGAGAGAGGTTTGAGTCTGGGCAGGGGACGGGGATTCCCTGGTTCTCCTCTTTCCAGCCCTGCTTGCTGCTCTGGACACGGACAGCATATGGCAGATGCATTCCTGTGGCTGTGCCTCAGCGAAGGAGCTATCTGTGTGGGAGATCTACCAGTGGCTGAGTAAGTGACTGAGCTCTTGGAAACATAAAGCTGTCTCTCACAGCAGGGTCCAGCTCTTTCCATATCTGCACATTGGATGCCATTGCTCCAGAGACCCCATCCTTGTGTAGTTACTTGTTTTGGTGTCCCCCTGACTCTGGCCCACATTTGGTCTCAGGCAGCATCAGAAAGAGTTAAATCTTTCTGAGTTTAAAATTTCAGGCATTGGTTCTTCTGCAATTAGAAAGTGAAGAAAGTCCCTCTTTGTGTCAGCCCACCCTCCCTCACAGCTGTTTATCCTTAAAATTTCTCTGTTGGGTTAAAAATAAAAGGAAACAAACTTTCATCTTTTCTGTGGTTATGCCTGTAAAGCAGCACATGCTGGCTATGCTCTGCTCAGCTTCTGTCAGCTGGTATTCCCCTGCTCCCGCTTCCTACTGCTCACTTACCTGGAGCTGGATGGCTGCAGGATCCCATCCCAATCCCATCCCGATTCCATCCTGCTCTGTAGGTCACCAGAGACCTGGTGGTACCCTGTGCCAATAACATGAAAGCTTTGAGGGGCGGATTTCCTAAGAAATGTTCAAATCCATTTTTCAGATGGCTTCAGCTGCTACTTGTCAAGCATGGTGACTGCTGCTCAGACCAAATGCCTGCCAAGCAGAAAGAGATCCTTTATTTATTTATTTTTATTTTACTGTGTTTTTTAAGCATAGACAAGTATTTATAAGCAGATCAGATGGCTTTGCAAATTAGCTTGAACATCTACTTCACGTGCCAATGACAGACCTAAGGGCTTGGTGTGCCACTTGTTTTGGGTTTAGGTGCAGTTTGTTCGTGTCCTGCCCACAGACTGTTGCAAAAGGAGAGCATGGTCTGATACACCTGCTTTACACTTGGCTGTGTAAATGGTGGGCCAGGCTCAGGGCAGTAGTAGACCTGTTACAAGGGACAGGCTGTGGAGAAAAAATGCCACAGGGCATTCCTCTGCAGTCAGGGCACAGGCTGGTGTGTGATGGAGAGCCAGGCTGAGCTGGCTCTAGCTTTGTCTACAGCACATGGTTGTGCCATCTTCTCTGTGGCATTCCATTGCCTTTGGTGGGTTTGCTCTTCATCCTCCCCAGCACAAGGACAGCCTCCTTAGCAGCAAAGACCTGAGTCATTTCCCCTTGGTGCAGGGCCTGGGGAGTGGCAGATCCAAAGTTCTCTGCTGCTCTGGCTGGTGCCAGTAGTCCCAAAGTGGCAGATTGATGGACGCATCTGAATTTTCAGAGCAGTCCAGCTTGTACTTGAGCTCATCTTTCCTCTGCACAGCTGTTGGCATACTGGTCCCTAACTCGTAGTATTAAGCACATGCCCAGTAATTCGAATGATGAATGCAGCCCTGGGCATCCTGCCTCTGAGCTGAGGGCACCAGCCAGGGAACCAGACAGTTGTTGTGCTGATAATTTGGTAGCAAGGACACCGGGTCACTTCTAAATATGACTTATATGAAGAACTTGTTCCCCACAGATGGGAGCAAGCTACATACCAGAGCTAAATATACTCTATGATCACAAAAGATGAAAAGTCATGGAGCTCAGAGTTAAAACTGAGTCTCCTGTTTCTCAGTCTCCAAGTGCTGTAAACAGGATTTTGCTGTCCCCTGCCGTTTCCCTGTCGCCAGCTTTGAGCTCTCCTGTGTCAGAGCTGAGCTGCTGCTGGCTCTGCCCTGGCCAAAGCAGCAGAGGCTGGGAAAGCCATGCTGGACCCAGGCTCACACATCTGCTGTGATTCCAGCTTGCAGGAAGGTGTGGAGGGACATGTCTTACACATTCTAGGACAACAAAGGCACAAACAGCAGCAGAGGTCACTAACTCTTAAAATGGAATTTCTTTCTTGGCTGAGAAATTTCTTAATTACTTGTTTTATCAGTGTAGGCCTTCTTTTATCAAAAATAGATATTTCATTGCTTCTTCCATAGCTGAAGCATTCTACCTCAAAATACATAATCTCCCCAAGAAAGGGTTTTTGATAAATCAAATGTGTGGATGGTTTTAATTAAAGGTCAGTGGAACGGGTCATGGGTAAAGAAAGAAAGTCTGTTAAAAATGGAACCAGTTGAAAAATGTATATTATGCCAAAACTTGTCAGGTACTTCAGAAGACTTTAGAGATGTTTCTGCCATTGATTTCCTCTAAATTGCAGAAGAAAATTGAAGAGCTCAATTAAAGGCAGAATTCCTGGTGCTTCCTGGGTTATTCTGTCAGAGCCTCTGGTTTTCCCTAGAATCCTACTGGGTCCCTCACCCCAGTGCTGAAGGACTCAGGCTGCTGTTGTGCACTGGTGTGAAACACTCCCTGTTTTTTCTGTCAGTTAATTTCTGGTTTGGCTGTGCTGATAACCCGAAAGGGGAGGGCTTTTTCCTTCTCTGGGTAGCTGACTAGTCACGGATAAACTTCCATGTGGCTTTTTCCTTGGTGCCAGATGGCTCTTGTTTCAGGCAGATGTTATCTCCTGCTACCTGAGTGTTTTTCAGCCTGCTTCTCCAAAACTATTTTTGGTCTGGCCCAGTATGCCTTTGTTTGGGATTATGGTTCTTTTTTTTTCCTTTTCCCTTTGGGTGTGGGGGAAGCAAGATGCAGAGGATAAAGCTGAAAATTGTTGAGCCTGGCTATAACTTGTGGTGGAGCTCAGCACGTTGATCTCAGACTCTTGGTTGAGCTGAGAAAATGGATTAGATCTTGGTGATATATACTCTCATCCTTGGTCTGCAGCCTCTTTTGTTTCTCTCATTCTTTTTCCCCACTTCTTGCACTCTGGGACAGACTGTTTTGACACGTTATTCCTTGGTGGTTGCCACTGGCATGGTGATCTCTGGTCCCAGCAGGGAAGTAGGAAATACAGTCATGTACCTCTTTGGACAGACTGCTCTGTAAATCCCCTCAGAGGGCCAGAGGATGAGTAGAAGACAGGCAAATTAATTGCAAGATGAGCAGAAATTGTGTTGATTGTTTTGCTGTTCTGTGTTTGTGTCAGACTGCAGCAGGTGAGGATAAACACCATGGAGCTGCATCCTTGTCTAACTTCAAGCTGTCTGGGATAGATGAGGCAGAACCTTGACATTTCAATACATGTTTTAATCAGCTGTAGTGGGGACATTCCAGGATTTGGGGGGTTATCAGTGGCTGAAGCTCAGCCCATGTCAGTGAAGGGTGAAGAAAGGTGGAGCGGTCAGGGCACAACAAATGTCCTGATCTGCACCAGAGTGTTGGTGGGCAAACTCTGTGATCTCCTGCTGATGTGAGAGTCCTTGTTGGCAGACAGGGACCCCCAGGCCATGCTCCAGCCTGAGGCCCCTCCTCCTCATGCCTGGACCTGAATTTCTCACGTTTCTACAGCCTGTCATCGTGGCTGGGGCCCATATGATACCTATTGCCAAGCCTGCCTCCGCTCCACGCAGGTTTACTGAGAGTGGCTCCTCGAGGTGAGTGCTTGCTGGCTTGGGAGTGTCCTTCAGGAACGATTTCTTGGAGTGTGAATTACCTCAGGATGTGTGCCTGCCTCACCAGCTCCGAGGTGGTGTTGTGGCACTGCTAATGCAAGTGTGGGCTGTGCTTCCAGGAGCAGCTGTAAACTCATGAACCACTTCAAAATACATCTTCAGATCTGTCCTCCAGGCTGTGGTTGGAGGTGTAACATCACCAGGGGTAGTTTTCACATTGCTGTTGTGGACAGCTGTGGCTGTGCTCAGTACCAGCAGGACCACGTGCAGTGACAGTGTGGGTGTCCCTGTAGCAGCTAATGGGTCAACTCTAATGGAAAAGGAGGCCAAATTCCTGGGGTCAAATGCCAGAATTTGTGCCTACATTGGCAGACACAAAGGGCTCTGTTTCTTTTATTCTTCAAGGAATAAAAGGCTGGTCGTGGCAGTGGCATTTGTGTGCTGATCTCTTTGAGGCTGCCAAGAGCCCTGTGCCCCTCCTTGTTTCCCCAAGTGTTTGTGTGATGCTGTGTCCCTCCTGACAGAAGGGTGCAGCTGTCTCTCACCTCTCCAGAAGTGACAAAGCCAGCTCCCAGCAGGACTGGCAGAGATCGAGAGGGTCAGGAACTCCCTCTTGTTGTTCTCCCAACCTCATGCAACTTGCAGGAGCTGCTCATGGCTCATGCGTGGGAAGTCCTGCATGATGGGAGAGAGCTGAGAAAGTGCAGCTGAAGCACATTTTAGGTGTGCATGATATAAAATAGTGAAATATATGAAGTGATTCGGAGATGACAGCAGTTGACAAAGGCTGGTTCCTCGTCCTCACTGTTTGGGACGAGGTGTGGAGCACATGGCCATCTGACTTGTCACTTCTTCCTGGCTGCCTACCCCTGCAGAGCCACCCCTCTCTGCAGCTCATCCTGGCAGCCCTGCAGCTGTGGTGGGGAGAACTGGGTGATGGGACTAAAGGTTGATTTTTCAGCAGGCAGTACCTCACCAGGACCGAGGGCACTGGCACCACAAACCTCACCTGATGCGTTTGGACATCTCCACCCAAAACAGGCTCCTTTTATTCTGTCCTCCCTATTTTGCACAGCAAAAGCAGAATGGTTCCCTGTGCCAGTGGCTCTGTGACCATCTCTTTTGTTCTGTGTCTCACCTCTGGCTGCCGGGGCAGCGTGGTGTGGTGCCACGGAGTTCGGAGCGTGGGCTGGTGTGGTGACCACGGTGGCCCTCCCGAGTCCCTCCTGTGCCTCTGGGCTTAGGTTTGACCATGCTCGTTGTGTTTGGTGGCCTTTGCCCATGATTAATTGTAATGCCATAAACATCTCATACATCTTCTGTTCACGGGATGACTTTGGCGTGTGGTGGCCATGGCTGATCACTTGGTTGATGTTTTATAATCACACCGTGTGTGTTTTTGATGAAGTTCTCTTCTGGCTGGCAGGGCCCACCGTGGGGGATGGAGGAAAATGCAGGGAGAGAGGGAGGGAAAGGCATCTTAAAACACAGATGTGACTCATCCTGTAGAAATTCAGAGACAAGTTTGCTGATTTCTAGAAAGACAACTCCAAAACAGCTTGCTATGTTTTTTTTTCCCTTCCTTAAAGATCATCTTCAGAAATAGTGGAGGGGGCAAATATTTTAAAATTTTCTGTGGATGCTAAATGTAGCCAGCAGAGAACTTCATTGTACTGCACTGGTTTGTTTTGTTTGTAGCTGCAAGTCATCAAAGTGACCTTACCTTGGATTGTGTGTCTTGTTTTGATTGATGAGTTGCCATCTGTCCACCTAATTCAGAAGTCCAAACTGCATAATGCTTTGATTGAAGATTCTAGCTAAATTATTAAAATCCCACAGACCAGAAGAACCTTTCCTTTTACATTTACATTCCCTTCAGAAGCAGATTCTGGAGCAGAATCTGTGATTTTCTAGTGCAGTAAGCTATTGTGTGTGATGTGTGCTTGTGTATGCATTGGACTGGGATGTATTTCTGGAAACAGGGTGCAGGAGTGCTTACTGTCTTCCAAACTAATGATGCTTTTTATCCCAAGTAGCATTGAAGAACCTGAATTTTTACTTGCTGAAAAAAGTAGTGCAGGATGTTGTGGATTTGCTGTCTCTGAGCCCATCGTGGAGCTGCGACTCTGTACATGAAAGCAAAGCCAACATGCAGAGTTTCTCAGGGATGAGCTGGGAATGTCCACTCACCCACATCCCCCACATGGGTTGTGCCAGCTCTGAAGAGCTGTTGGGTGGCAGCAAGAGATAACAAGGAGTGACCTGTGGAGCTGCTCAAACAGGGTGATGCTCAGGCTGGATTGCTCCATGTCTCCCAGACTGCCTTCCTGGTCATTTGGCAGAGGGAGGCTGAGTGCCTGTGAGCAGGAAAAGTGCAGGCCCCTCCTCTGCTCCTGCTGGTGGGTGGGTTTTATTGAGTCCTGAGGACTGTGCATTTGTTTTTTGTTACATTTGTGGAGTAGTTTTAACTTTATTGAGCCCTGGAGTACCAGGAAGCCTCATAGTGGGGCATCATGTGTAGGGAGAAGCAACAGGCAGGCAGAGGATCCATCACCACTCTGGGATGCAGGCTATTGTCCAAAATGCTGATCTGATGGGTCTGCTCATCTCGTGCCCAATGGTCAGTGCCTGGGGTGCCTTTGCAGAGCCCTTCCCCAGGCCCTGGCAGGCAGGAGAGCAGCACTGCACCTCTGGGTTATTCAAAACAAAATGAAAGAGAACAAGAGGCATGACGAAGCTCTGGGTGGGACTAACCCTGCTCCTTGGAGGAGGCAGCTGCTGCCCAGTGTGAGTGTGTGACATTAAGTGCCCTTGGGCTGAACTGCTCTAGCTCTGACTCAGCTGTGCCAGCCTCAGTTTAGATCAGAGCTGAACAAAAACGGATTCAATGAATTTCTGCTGCCTCATCTCATTCTTGTTACCCACAGGGTGATGCTGGGTATGGTGCCTTTGTGGACTGAAGGGCAGTGAGGTCCCCCACTGTGCCAGGGATGGCTCTGGCCTTGGGAGATGGTCTTGCATTTAATCAGCCAGAGGTTGAGGTGCTTCTCACCATTTTCCATCCTCCCCGGTGTCCTTGTCATACCAAAGGACCCTGATTTTGGGGGCAGTCATTCTCTTATCATGCAAATTGCCTGAAGAAAAAACAAACTGCATATGGTAGTGGGAAAATGAGAGAAAACTCTGTTCAGATGAGCACTTGTTTGTGAGAAGCCTTTCTCCTGCTTGAGGAGCAGGTTAAACCATTGAGTGCTGGTTGTAAAGCAAATTGCAACAGCCCTGCAAGTGCTGGGTAGGAGGGACCAGACCCAGGTGGGCCCCAGACTTGGGTGGATGCTTGGGTGGAATGAAGGTGGCCATGTACAGTCCTGTGCCTTGTGAAGAGCCCGTGGGAGGCTTTTAAAAGTGGTTGTGTTTGAGAATGTGCTGTCACACACATCCACACAAAAATCCCCCAAATATTTGAATCTGCATAAGCTTTTTGCAGAGTTTTGCTTGAGTTATTTTTTTTCTTTACCAAAAGGAGTTGGGTTTGGGGGCAGGGGGGCCCAAGCTCTCCAGAGGATGGCTTTGGTTTATGCTGTGGCCTTACATGGTTCAGCAAGCAGTGGCCAAAGGGACCTTCTCCACCTTTTTGGTACCTGTGGCTCTGATCTGCCAGTGGCTACTGGTGACAGTCCTCACCTCCAATTTCTTAAACAAGCCCTAGATGTGTCACCCTACAGAGAACAGAGCTCTGCTGTGTGGGAAGGGGCAAAATTCCCTAGTTTTGTCTGGCCCATGGTAGTCTGTGTGGATAGACCTAAACCTTTAGGTTTGTGCACCTTTTGCTCTTGTTTGAGGCCTGACTTGACGTGGGCCCTTTGGAAAATACACCCCTTTCATTTTGCTGCCCTTTTTTTTTCCTTTTCCTCCTTATTAGCAGTTTCTAGCACATTACTGGGCACTCCTGCATTAATCATCTCCAGGATCTTTCCGCCTATGGACTTTAATTGACTGTGTCATTCTTAAGTTCCTCTGAGCAGTAGGGCTGCCTTGGGGCAGGGGCAAAGTGGCTGGGAGAAGCAGTGCTTTAGGACCTGAATGGAAAGGGCAGCAGGGATGTGACAGCTCATGGGCACAGGGGTGCCACTGCCAGGCTGGGGGCTGCTGGAATGGGCACTACTGGGCAGTGTTGCTGAGGGAAAACCAGCATTAATCCTTGTGTTTTACAACAAACACCCTGTAGCATTGCCCTAAACATCCAATGTTTTGGAAACAAAGGTGTAAGTGTGTGGTAACTGATAACAACTTCCCAAGCTGGAGGGCCCAGGGCTGTGCCAGGGAACAGGGGTCATCCCTTGGTGCTGGGAGAGGCTGTGACTCCTCAGGACCCTCCACCCACGTTTGGATGTTGGAGCCTGCAGGACATGGGAGGCAGCAAGGCTTGCAGGGACAGGCAGGGTGTGTGGGGGTCAGGGAGATGCAGAGACCCGGTCACAGCCACCCAGGCAGGGTATTCTGGGGACCAGCAGCCTGGATAATGGGAGATCCAAGCCATGGGGACGAGGGTGTGTGTATCTGTTGCAGTCCATGCTTCACCTCGCACTACTTCCACCCTTGGGGTCTAGGAGTGTTTTGCTTTCCATCCCTGAGCAGCACTGCTGGGCAGCACCATTTCCGTGGCTGACACACGTGAATTTGGGGGGCAAAAGGGGTCGTGCAGGCTGGAGGCAGCCCAGCCCCTCGCTGACTCTGTCCCTTTGCCTCCACAGACTCACGCCTCACTATGTTTACCCCCAAGCTATCATCCAGCCCAGCGTGGTCATCCCTACCCC
>WBMV01008990.1:962020-1124405 GCA_013396655.1 Campylorhamphus procurvoides | reverse complement strand
CCCAGCGTGGTCATCCCTCCCCCCGTGCAGTCCATCACGTCTCCCTACATCGACTACACGGCCGCCAGCCAAGCCTATTCCCAGTACACCACAGCTGCCTACGACCAGTACCCCTACGCTGCCTCCCCCGCTGCCGGCTTTGTGGGATACGGCTACACGGGCACGGTGCAGCCCCCCATCACCGCCAGCAACCCCGCGGCGCCCGCCACGGCCTTCGTGCAGTACCAGCCCCAGCAGCTGCAGCCTGACCGCATGCAGTGAGGGCCCTGCCCGCACCGGCGCCTCCCAGGACAATCTTACCATGGAAGGATACGACTAGGACAACAGCAAAAAAAAAAAATCAACAAAAAAAAAAACAATAAAAGAAACAAAACCGACAAAAAAAAAATCACCCCGTCCCTTTATCCCCCTTATGTAGGTGCATATCGATACCTAAGCTATTTATAGTGTTGAGGGCGAACCCCAACCCTTGCAGTCTGACTGTGCTTATGAAAATGGACTTCTGGTAAGTTTTTTTCCTTTTTTTTTTCCTTCAATATGGACAGATACTGTCTTGAAGATGTTCTAAAAGTGACTGAAATGTTTCACAGGAAAACTACAGATTCTTGCACACATCGCGGTCTGCTTCCATCACCTGTGGTCTTCTTTCCGCCCCCTTCCCCGTCAGCCCTCCCTTCCTCATCAAACCTGCAATTCTCTTATTTACTGGTGAGGTACAGAGGTACTTGGAGAACATGGAAAAAAAAAGCAATCTTATTTTTTGGTTGTACAAAAACTTTGTAATACTCAGAGATGCCTTACAGAAAAAAAAAAAGCAAAAGAAAAACTATTTTTTAATATTTATTGCGATTTTATTCGCATGAGCTGTGAATTGCAGACAGAAGAATAGTAGTAAGTATCTGCCTTGTTTAATTCTCATTTTACTAAATTATTGTATGTAGGTAAAAGTTCTTAAGTAATTGCTGAATCACTTCAACATGCAAAAGGGAATATTGGCTTGAAGGAGAGCAGAATATTCCTTTAGTCAACGCACTGTACTATTTTCTTATTGTAATTGTTACTCTGTTAAGATTATCTCAAATTTAGGTATATTTTTAAATGCAAAAAACCAACCAAGAATACTGAACATTTTGTCTACTTTGGTAGATCTTTTGTTACAATGCTGCAACCTATGGAGACATTTACAGTATTTATGTAAAAGAGATTTGGGGCTGTTGGCTAGCGAGGTTTAGGAGAGTGGAGCAAAAGAGAAAAAGGAGTTATGTCACTGAACAAATGAGTAAATGTAACCTTTTTATGCCTGTAATCCAACAGCCAAATAAAGGAAGAGAACAGGCGATGTAAGTTAAGTGCATTTCTACAAAGACAGCAATAAACTATTTTAACTTTTAAAAGTACTCAGTACTCTATGGTACCATGTTTACTGGGCTGGGAGTGTGTGTCCTGTGACAAGAGCCTCTGCTGGCATCCTGATGGGCACTGCCTGGGTGCCACCATCCCTGCAGTGTGTCCCATGTGCATGTGCCAAGGCACCTCAGGGTTTTTGAGCTCAGGGGGCTGTGGGGCCCCAGTGCTGATGCTGGGCACTTGCTGACACCAGGCAGAGCAGGGGGTGGGAAGTGCTGCTGTCCTGGGGCAGCTCCAGTGGAAGAAGGGACAGCTGGGATCAGATCACACCCAGAATCCTCAGGACACCACTTTCCTGCTGGTATTTGTTTAAGCTAAGGGTTGTTTTCCAAAGCTGGATCCATCCAAAAGCGAGTGGTGTGCCAAAGCCCTGTCCAAGTTAAGGATGGGTTGCTGGAGGCCCCTGTGATCTGGCAGGGCCAGGCAGGTGCAGCAGCAGTGAGACCCTGGCAGGGTGCTCACATCCCTGAGCCTCCTTCCCCTTAGTGAGATGGCTGCTTTTGGCTCTCCCCAACCAACTTGCTTTAGAAACTTGATTTTTCAGGTTGTGACAATTACAAACATCAAGAATGAGTTTTAAAATTGTGCTATGTGATCATGCCAGTTATCTGGTTCATCTCCATAAAGGTCAGGGCAGGACTGGTGCTGGGAAGTGCCCCGTTTTTGGCACCAGCATATGCTGCTGTTAAAGATGATGGTGCCTAAAGACATCCTGGGGAGAGGCTGATGGAGGATGAATGCAGAGGCAGTTCAGGATTGTTTCAGGTTACCCACCCTGGTGAACTGAAAGGCACACGGTGGGCATGTCTAATGTCATCAGCAGGCCTCAGAGTAAACAGCCCATCTGGATGAATGGAAACAGCTCGTTCCTGCCTTGCTTGTGTTGCGTGAGAATGCAGATCCTGGTGGGGCTCTGTTCATCCTTCCCGGGGTTTTGCTTACAACCATGTGGGTGACATTTCTTTCCTTTTTAAGTAATTACTTTCTGGATTTGCTGTGGGGCTGCCAAAGGAGTAAGAGCCGAGCGCTGCATCCAGCGCGGCGCTGGCGGAGAGCTCAGCCTGGCCCGAGACCTGCCTTTGAAGTGCTATCGGGGCTGGAGATTATTCAGCAATTCTTCTTCCTCCCTGTCATGACTCTTTCTGAGGAAGGGAGGATTTTGGAGCTGGGTGGAGGTGCTGGGAGCCCCTGGGGAGCGCTTGGCCCCAGCCCAGCAGCACCGAGGTGCCTGTGCATGGGCAGTGGTGCCTGGCACTGAACATCACCTTTTGCCTTCACTGGGGACCCAAATCTCCCCCAATCAGCAGGGGCACCAAATCCGCTGAAAATCAATTTGTTGTTGAAAAAAACTCGTGTGTGCAGCACACTCTGAAGTGAAAAGAGTGATGATTTTCCATTTAGCTGTCTAATTTCCTGAAAGGTGGCCAAGCTGCCAGGAATTGAGGGCGCAGGCGGCGCTACCAGCACCCAGCCCGCTGCTGCCAGTGCCGTTCCTGGATCCTGCTCAGCTTTGCTCTGGGCTCTTTTCAAGGAGCAGCCGCATCAAAACAACAGCCCAACCTGCCACCTTCCTGTTTGCAAAAACCTGGCTGTGAATGTGGCTGGGCAGAGGAATGAGCTCTGTGGTCCTGCTGCCTGGGTGGGAGTGGGGCTGTGGTGGCACATGGGGAGGGAAGGCTGTGGCCACCAGAAAGCAGCCCAAGTCCTCGTCCCAGTGCCAGGCTGGAAAAGTGGGAAGAGCTCAAAGGGTTCCTGTGTTAGCAGGACAAGAGTTAAATGCACTGTGTGAGCAGTGGGGTGTGGATGAGAGGTGGTGGCTGCCTCGCTCCTGACTGATCAGGATAGCACAGGGCAAGTGCTTAAATCACTTTGAAATTGCTTAAAAGTGTAATTTTAATTTTTATTTTTAATACCTCGCTTGACGGAGCATCCTCTTTTGCCTGCACTGTGTGCCTTTTGTTGCCCTGGCATGAAAGAAGCTCACCCTGGGCAGCTCAGCTCTGCTGCAGTAAGGCAGAAGCCAAGGGAGGGCACAGGCTGGGGGGTTCACAGAGCTTGTTTTAAGAGCTTTGGTGCAGCACATGGAGCCAGAGGGACATGGGGAGGAGCGGCGAGGGCTGGGTGGTTTTGGCAGGGCACCCTCAGCAGCACCATCTGCTTGGCACAGGTTCTGGGGGTGGGACTGGCCTTGAGGGGCCAGACCTTGTCCTGGGCACAGCCCAGGCCACCTCCTGCCAGCTGTGCCCACATGCCCAGTCATTTGCATGACAAATTCAAATAGTTTTTGTAGGAAACGACCACACCAGGGCTGTCAGGAGGAGTTTTGGCTTCCATGGGCTGGAGCATGTGCAGCCCCTCTGCTGTCATGAGGAAATACCACCATAAATACCCAGGCTGGGGTCCTAGTCACCATCTGGGCGAGCCCAGCCACAGTCCAGCATCGTCTCCCTCCATCCCCTCCATTCCCACCCCACAGCAGCAAGATGAGGCCACCCTCTACCTCAGGCTGCCTGTGGAGCTCTGACTAGTGCCAGACCCTCCCCACTAGCCCACCATGGGAAGGGGATGGCTGGTGAGATTTTTGCCCTTTGCAGGCACTCCCTCTCCCTGGGGGTGTCCCCTGTCAGGGAGGCACAGCCAAGGGCTCTGCTGCCAGCGGCCACCTGAACCTGCTCATGATAAGGTGCAGGAGATACCCAGCACTACCCCTGCACTCCCACCTTATCAGGGTGACACTTGGGGAGCCCCCTGGACTCCCATCAAGGCCCAGAGCTTTGCATTGGCACCCCAGCCAGTGGCCAACCCAGCAGGGAGGGTTGGGGGCACTGCCAGCCCCCATGGCCCAGCTCCCACAGCCCCAGAACCAAACCTTTACAGCTGGGACGAAAAGGCTGAGCACAGGATTTATTTGCATAGTAACTGGGCTGCTGTTGGCACTTACCCATTAAAATAGAGTTCACAGCAAAATGTTTTTACCCCCTTACATACAGGGAATGCTAACAGCATCCCTTTTTTTTTTTTTTCCCCTCCCTTCTGGCTGAAACTTGTTTTTCCCTCCTTTGTGCCTCTCTGAATCCTGCCAGCGTAGAGATTCCCTTGTTCAGAGAGTAAAAAAAGGAAGGGGGGGAAACAACAGAAAAAGAAAAAACAGAAAAAGAAAAACATAAGCCTGGGATTAAAACCCATCACTAAAATAGTCTGAATAACAAAGTCAACTGACTCGCCGGGAGCCCGGTGAATGCCTGTCACGTATCTCCCTTGGCCGGGCAGGGTCATGTGTCTCACTGGATAGTTCCTGGAAAAGCTTCTGCTCAGCCCGATAGACCTGTGGCTGCTGATAGGGCTGTGCCAGCCCCACACTCCTGGAGGGCTGTGGGGAACAGCCGGAGGGGGCACAAACTGGGGGATAAATAAATCAATCTGCTTTGGGTACCAGAGGCATTGGGTCCTCCTGTGAGCTGAATAACAAACAGCTGGAAATGGTGAGCAGGGCTTCTCCAGCATCAGTGGTCCCACCACTGGAACCCTGGGCCAGCAGCTCCCTCCACCCTTACTGATGTCTTTAGCAAGGGAATGTCTGGTGGGTTTATGATTTATTTTTTTCATCCACAAATTTTTGCAGTTTTAGCTGCGTAAATAATCAAAAAGTGGGACCTTGCACGAGGTAAAAGCAGAAGGTTTGTAAATTCGTCCCTGCACAAAGTGCCCTCAGACACATCATGTGGGACCACACAACCAGGACCATGTTAGTGGGGGGATTTGTACCTAAACCCAAAGCCAAATGACTGTTGTTTTATCCTTTTGCTGACTCCAGCAGCACAAACCTGGAAACACAGAGGTGTGACAAGGCACAGCAACAGGGATGAAGGCTCAGACAAGGCCACACAGCATGGGAGGGCAATTAAAGACCTCAGATTTATTAGCTGCGTGTCTGTGTTCAGGATGCTGATGGTGGTGATGAAGCAGTTGGAGATGAAAAAGTTGGTGATGGAAAGGTCAGAGATGGAGACACCAGAGAAGGGAAAGTCGGAGATTGTTGTCAGGGATTGAACTGATGAGCCCCAGAAATCCAAGGAGCCAGTTTTTAACAGCATTTACCCATGTAAAGCTGGAGATGGTGGCCTTTTGTAAATCATCCAGGAATATGTCTTTGTTTGAAAATAGCACTGAGCATCTTATTGCCTGTTTAACACTCAAAAGATCTTTTAAAATCAGGCTAAGCTCACTTGAGTGGTTCCCTTTCAGTCTCTCCCTCTGGATAAACATCAGGGGGTCAGTGACAGCCGTTTGCGGTCTCTGGTAGCATCAGCTGCTGTGTTTGCATGGGCTGCTGACATGTGAGCACGTGAAACAAAGCCTGAGCTTTGCAAAATGAAAGTGAAATGAAATAAATAAATCGTGCCATTAGTCGTGTGTGAGCTGGCTTTAAAATTAGCAGGTTATAGACATAAACATGGTAAAACGAGCCCTCAGGGGAAGAAAAACCATCCAAAAACCACATCCTACCTTATTTTCAACAGTGTACACTACTCTATATTTCATGCCACTTTAGTAAGGTAAACTAATTTGGTTTCCTTTTTCCAATGAATTTTATGTGTGCAAAAACATTTCTATTATAGACATTATAAATCTGATTAGAAACATGTATGTATGAACAAGCACGTTTTCTATCAATAGCTGTGTGCATTCATATATATGTGTGTGTGTGAAAGAATACAAATGAATGCCTTATTTTAGCTAGTACTTTTAACTTTTATTTCACAAATCCTGGCTGCTGAAGATGCCAGGTGAATTGCAGATTGGAAGATAATTTAAAATGAGGAGCATAACATAACAGCAATGCATCCAAATTTAATGGCTGGTAGCACGAGCTAACCTGAGGCAAAACCATGTCCTGGACTGAGCTCAGGTTTCAGTGGGCTGGGAAAACCAGTAAAAAGATCCGGTGGTGATGTGAGAGCCGTGGCTGGCTGGGCACTCACAGTCCAGGGCATCCCCCATCCTCTTGCCCACTGCTGCCACACGCACTCAGGCACTTTGCCTGTGGCTGTCTGTCTGCCTGTCTGTCTGTCTTTCTGCATTCCCATATGTTCTCTTCAATCAGCCAACCATGGGCACTTCAGCCTCAGTCTGCTCAGTCCAGAACACAGATATTTTGGGCATCTGCGATCTGGACGAAAGCACCAGTCTTGCCAACAGCTCTGTAGAGGCTTGAATGGAAAAAAAATTAAAAATATCCCATCGAGTTGGGTAAAAGGCTGCCAGGCTGCCCTAGCTGGGCATGGCCAGCACCTGCCCCAGCCCCTGTCCTGTGGGCAGGGAGCAGCCCAGCCCCAGCACTGCTCTGCCGCCACCAGCGAGACAGAACCTGAAGGAAAGGGAATAAATTGAATCCAAATGTTTATACCATTGGCACTGTCTGGGTCATGTGCCTAGAACAGCTGAAGAGAGCAGGAATATTTCCTTGGAGCTGTCAAATAAACTGCTAGAAATGGTCACTGTGCAGAGTATCCCAGTGTGGTGCTGGAAGAGGCTGGGGCTGAGACCGGATGGATGGATGGATGGAGGGATGGATGGAGGGATGGATGGAGGAATGGAGGGGTGGATGGAGGGAGGGAGGGAGGGAGGGATGGATGGACAGATGGATGGATACACACAGGAGTTAGGCCCACCTTCAGAGAGACTGGGCCAAGAGTTTTGTGCACAGGCAGAGGGTTTGGGGACAGGTTTGGAGGTCTCCATGCAAGTGAGGCATGGTGAGGACCTTGGATTCCCCCTCTCATCCTTTGCACTCTCACACATGCACAGACACACAGAACTAACTCTTCCCCTCTTCCTCAGAGATGCTGAGCTGTGCATGTGCAAAGCCCTGAGCTCCAGCACAGCCCCAGCTCCCATGGGTGTCTGCAGCACGTCCTGGCTGCTGCAGGTCAGTGTGCTGAGGTGCTTTAAAAAACCCTCACCTCAACCCACCAAGCACAGCCCGAGCCTGCTGCCCGAGAGGTCCCAGCACAGCAGTTACAACAGGCTTACTCATTTCTCCAGTGAGTAAGACTGAAAGGGAGCCCCACGGGTGCAGGGCTGGGGGCTGATAAGGAGCAGCTCCCTAATCTCCAGCCCCAGCAGCCAGAGGGTGAGGGTGATAACTCACGTGAACCCCTGGCTGGCAGCAGTGGGGGTGTTGCTGTTGGCTCCAGTGTTTGCAGAGTTGCCCCTCCTCACCTCGGGAGGGTTTGTCTGCAGTGTTGACCCCACAGCAGCTCCTCCTCACCCTCCCATGGGGGCCAGCAGGAGCTGGTGGTGGTGGCAACCCCAGGGCACTGACCCTGGGCCACTCACTTGCCTCTGTACTCAGTGCCCTGTGTTCCTCGGACACAAGGAAAGGGGACTACAGGAGGCAGCATCATCCATCTGATTGAACTGCCTGTTTGAAAAGATCCAAAGTTTAGGAATTGGTTGTAGGGAAGGCCCCAGCCAAGCTCTGTCCTCAGCTGCTCCATGGTCTGGGTGACAGCAGGAAGCCAGGAGCACAGTGAAGTCTGGCACTCCCTGATTCAGACCTGGGCCGGGATTTTGGCTCGGATACCTGGTTTTTATCTGCCTCCTTGGGGAGACGCTGGACAGGCTGGCTGGGTCAGGCCCGTGGCTGTTCATGCCCATCTCCCAAAGCACATATGGATGCTGTGCTGCACCACCAGCTTCACTGTGCTTGTCCCAGCTCACAGGGACCAGCTCCACTGTCCCCTCAATGGCCCCCCCGTGTGCCAAACTGCACATGATAAGCTCTGCTCCAAAGCACATTTTTGTCAGAGGCTAACAAGATAAAAATCTTAAAATAGCTCACCGTGACATTCGTCAGGGTCTGTGCCACCACATTTCCCACATGCCGCCGTCCTCTGTCCTCCCTCCCTCCCCGGCTTCAGCCACGAACGTCCCTGGGGGAAGGCTGGGTTCCTGAAATACAAAGCAGGACACTCCTGTCCTGGAGCATCATGGTCCCTGGGCAGCAGGGCACTGGGCATGACATGGCAGTGAGCATGGCATGGCACTGCCAGCACTGTGGGCAAGACTCTGCCTCTGTTTTTGGGGTGCCCCCAGTCCTACACACCCCCTCTACAGGGCCCCCGTCCCCATCCTTGGCTTGCTGCAGGGAGCACCAAGCCTGCTCAGCCTCTCTGAGCCTTTGGCTCCAGCCAAACACCACTTGGCCAAGTCCCCAGCAAGGGAACAAAAGCAGAGAGCCCCAGTGATGGGCCAGGGAGCTGGGGGAGGGCACAGCTCCCTGCACAGCTCCTCTCCAACACTGCAAACCAGCGGGGAATAAACATGAACCATCCCCTCACTGACTTTGCCATCGCTCCTGTCTCTGCCCAGGGATGCTGCCATGGGGAAGGCTGTGGGAGCTGGTGTTGGCATCTTCTGGAAAGGTTTATTCCAGCTCCAGGTTCCTGCAGGGTGAAGCAGCTTCTTTAACCCCTCTGGTGCCAGCTGGCTGGTGCCATGCCCTGGCCGTGGTGCCTGGGCTCTCACAGTGCTGCCAAGAGAGTGGCATACAAAGCTTTAGCCTTTCCCAGCTCTTAGGCACATGCTCCAACTCTCCCTTATTTTGTGTTTAGTTTTGGGCAGCCAATATCACGTCATATTTAAAGGCACAGTTTCAATTCATATCTATCTCGATTTTTTTCTTTTTAATGAAAAACAAGATTAAAAATAGTCATCAGAGAAAACAAACATTGTAATGCCCACTCGAATTTTTCCAACAAATTCAAAAATGCCCATGAGAGCAACTGCTTTTAAGTGTTGAAGAATCACAGTGGAGACTTTGCAGTGCAGACACTGCACGAAGGAAATGAAGCATTTTATGTAGAGAGGAAAACATGGTCCAGGTGCTACTGCACCACAAACCCCAGCTCCTTCCTGCACGTGGCTCACACCTGGCTGGTGGCAGGTGGCCCTGTTGGGATTACTGGGAAAGTCCTGCTGGCATCACCCAGCCATGCCAAGGCAAATGACACCATTTGCTCTGCCCTGCACTGACCACAGAGACACATCACAGCTCTGACCTGCACTTGGGAGATGGTCACAAGCCTCCCCAGCTCAGTGTCACCTTCAGTCTTGGCCAGACACAGTTCAGCTCTGAGCAGAGGCTGCCATGGCACACCAGGCTCATTCCTTTATTCCTGATACTAATCCTTTCATTCATGATAGGAGTAGTAAAAGCAGCTGAGGTCACTCCAATTAGCTTATGGCCCTGGAACAAGAATTTTTGCTCCCATCTCATGGTGCAGATGATGGTGGGGGCTTTGTCCATCCTCCCCATGGGGAGGCACACACTGCCTCCTCTCCCTCACCCCACGGGCTGCCATGGGATGGGTGTCAGCAAGGCAGGATGGTGGCCTGAAACCAGGAACCCACCAGCACAGCAGCTCAAGCCCTGCCACACGTGATACACACGTGAAGTCAGTGCCTCAGGGAATGGCCAAGCGGCTCTGGTTTCCCTGTGTGTCACAGGAGAGAACCAGGATGGGAGTGAGACAAGCTGAGAGCTTGCAGGGATATCAGCTGCACTAATGGGATCCTGGGGTGCAAACTGGCCCTGAGATGAGGAGCCAGCAGAGCCCACATCGACTTGAACTCAGCTCTGCGGGCTGGATGGGGCTTTTGGGGAGTTGTTTAGGCTTGTTGAGGGTTTTCCCTGGTCTGTGTGGCCTTGCTGACCTCCCTCAGCAGCACCAGCAAAGCCCCAGGGACCCACGTGCTTTGGGACAGGAGCAGCACAGCTCAGCTCATACCCTGATGTATTTGGGATGGGGCTGTGGGGAAGCCCCATGCAGGAATCATTGGATGTGACCTCCTGTGTGACATTTGCTGTGTGGAAAAAGAGAGGTTTCCCTGTCAGCAGCTGCCCAGCAAGGCAGGCAGCCCTGTGGGAAGGGACTCTGTGCTGCACCCACATTTGACCACTGGGCTCCAGAACCAGTGGTGATCTCTCCAGTGCAGGGCAATGGCTTGTCTCACCCCCTTTTTAGAAGCTGATTCACCCCAGTTTAACCAGCCCTCTGCACACCAGAGCTCAGCCACCCACTGGGCTTTCTCACAGGGATGCTCATGCCAGGGGAGAGCTTGGCTCAAGGGAAAACAACTCTGGAGAGGTGTAATCTGACTAGAAAAAAGGGTTTTTGCTGCAGCTCCCTGTGGGCAGAGTACAGGCAGTGCTCTGCAGGAGCACACAGCACAGGTTTGCTGCTCTCCTGACAGGAAGGGCAGTGTGTGGCAGCGTGGCATCACCACCAGAATGCAAAAGGCTCAGCTTTGTGCCCTTTGTGCCCCTCAATTCATTGTAAATAGCAGTGTGACATGCACATCTGCTCATGCAAAGCCATGGCTGGTGCTGTGGCCAGGGAGCCCAGAGATGGTCGGCACAGGAACCCCGCACGGGTGCCTTCTCTGCATGAGCCAGCTCGAACTTTTGGCCTGCAAGTCCTTCCTGTATCCAAACTAGCCTTTCTTGCTCCCTTCCTTGCCTGGAGAGCCAGGTGGGCAGCGGGGAACAACCTCTGTGGGTCACCCAAGGAGAGCCCTCCAGCCCCTGCAGCATCATGTCCCCAGCATGCTCATGGACATGAGGCTGGAGGGGATCATTTCATGCTGTCATCAAGACAAAATAAAGCCCTGCTGCTTCTAATACAATTTTTTCCCTGTGTAGGCCCTGCTCTTGCCAGAAAAGCCAAGTGCTGATCATTGTCAGATGGTTCACACAGAGGTTTCTGTTTTGTTTTGTTTTTGCAAAGATCCAAGATGATAGGGGGAAGGAGAGAACTTTTGTCCTCTGCTTAAAATAATTCAAGAGCTTTCCACTGTATACAGCAGGCTCAAGTAGACATTTGCATAACAAATGAGCTTCTCCCCAGCTTCAGCCCCGAGTGACCCCTGAGGCTCTTGTAAGAAGTGGCTCCATCTTCATCTGAATGTTCATTTCCATCATCTCCATCATCTCCATCTCCCATCCCAGCCCTGGGCCTGGGTTGCCTCTTGGGAGGGGAGGGCATGTAGAAAGGGTTGTAAGTTTCCTGCTTACAAAAACAAGAGTCTTGTTGTCAAACAAGACTCTGTAAACACCCTTTGGAACATTTTAGCAGTAAAACATTTGCTTGGTGACCAGCAAATAATTCCAAGCATCTTTTCTTTGCTGTAAAAATGCCACAAAACAGCTGATTAGGGGAGGTTTCTCTCCAAGATAAAGCCCATTGACAGCAGGACCAAACACACACTTTCCCATTATCAGCAGAAATGTTCTGGGTGTTCTCCACACAGCAATGCACAACCACAGGCCTGACAGTCTGTTTGGGCACAGAAAAGCCAAGCAAAGCCCCTGGAAGTTTCACAGGATTTTTGTTTTGCCCCTGAGTCAGATTAGCACCTTGCTAGTTCAGATGTATAAATTATTCCCATAGTTCTGCTATTGCTATTGAAACAGATTTCCTTGCAGAGTGTTCCAGAGAGCACTTGTGGCAATGGCTGAGGTCATGATTTCCAGCCCAACAAGCAGATAAAACTGCTGAGAGAGCCCATGGCCAGAGCTGCTCTGTGCAGAACCACATCACCTCAGGGATGAGAAACTGGAGGAATTTTCCAGTTTCCATTTGCCTTCCAGGAGGGAGAAAGTGGGGGGATAAAGCTTACGTACCTCTTTGTAGCTCTGCAAGGCATCAGGAGGGTTTTCATAAGAAACTGGATGGAAGCAAATGTTATCAGAGTCCAAACACCCCATCAATTACACCAGAATATTGCATGCTGGTGCAGAGCAGTGAGGGTGAAGGAAAGTCCCAGCAACCCTGCAACAGCCTTTTTAGACAATGACTGAAAAAAAAATGTTGCAGTTACTCATTTTGAAATGAGTTTCTGTATGAGTTAGATTTCTTTTGCATGACATCACATTGTGGGCACACAATTAAAATATAAATCCACGATCAGTCAGAAACAATCATCCTTCTCATCCCACTTTTTCTTTTAGAGTAAACTCTGCAGTCTGGCTTTTTCACATAATTGGAACAATAGAGCAAACCTCCACAAGTCTTTGTAACATTAAACATACACCCTCTGCACCTGGTCTTTGTCCTTTCTGGGCTGCCCCTGAAATCAGTGAGTCACTCCAGCTCCCACAGCTCCAGGTGGGATGGCACAAATCCCTCCTCCTGACTGTGCATCCCAGTGGGAGAAACTGCTCACAACGCCCCAGTCCCACCAGGGCAGGGCTGAGGACTCAGCCTGGGAGGCAGTAGGAATGTGGCTCTGCCTGGAGAGAGTAAATGGTTTGAGGTGCAACCAACCTAGACTGCATTTTTTCGTAATAAACTCAAAGCATCACAAAGTATCACATGGAGGTACAAGGTAAAACCCAGGAAAAAATCTCCTGAGTAATTTTTCTTGCCTCTGTGGGACTGGGATTTGTTTTGGTGGACCTTTGGTTTGATCTGGTACCTTCCACATGCAGCAACTTGTTCTCATCAGTGCCCCCTCTGTGATTTTCAGTGCCACCAGGTGACAAACCCCACAGCACCAGTACGTGCTCCCCACAGGTACCAGTAGCTGTTTAAACGGTCACCAGCTAAAAAAAGAAAAAAAAAAATCAGCAACAAAAGACCCACAAATAGTTGACTCTGTTCCCAGGCAAATAAAAAGACTGGGTTTGGATTGTCACTGCTGTCCCTTTGTTTACTGAATGCAGTAACGAAAAAAGGCAAGGGAAGAAAAAAAATATTCCCTGATAGGGACAATTTATTGTGGGCAAAAGCAGGCTGGGACATGCCCGAGGGAAGGAGGGTCAGGCTCCGTGCATATCTGCTGGTGACGGGAAATAAACGTGCCCAAAAGCACTTAAAAAAAATAAATTGAAAGGACCAGCCCTGATTGCAGCAGTTAGAAGTGATATATTCTTGGCATGGAAACAAAAAGCAAATTCACAGCAGGTTTGGAGTTGATCTTACTGGCTTACATGGGATTTTATACTTAGGTAATTCTATTGTTGGCTGGAGCTACCTGATTTATGCCTGAATAAGGTCCTGATCCTGCAAACATTTACTTATGTACTTTAGTTTTACCTTTGCTCCAAGACACCCTATTAATTTCCCTGCAGTGAGGACAGTGCCTGTCTGCAGAGCTGGGGCCTTTGCAAGAGGAAAATCTGTGTTGTAATGCCTGAAATGAAGAGGAAATTCTGCAGTGAGATGTGAACTCTCCCAGACTGTGCTCATCCTGCAGCCTGAGACGCTGCCAGCCCCAGGCATGGACACCCAAAAAATTGCCTGTGCAGCCCCTCTAACCCACAAGATTTGGGAAACAGTGGGGAACACCCTTAGCACAAACCTGCAGCTGCATCGAGCTCTGAGTGAGTCTCTGCAACAAGTCACACATCAGGCAGTGGTGTAACACTGAGTTCATTCTGATGCCACCCTCTCCCTTGGGCAGACCCTCCAAACTGGCTGCTAAACAGCAGAAATCATTCGGGCTGGTTGTTTCCATTCAAGAAAGTGGGATTTATTGTTAGAAACGCCGTGTTTGCCCAGTACCCTCCCTATCAGGCAAGATAAAAGAGAGGGATTGATCCATCAAACACTGCCCTTGGACAATGAAATGCTGGGTTTGCTTCAAAGTGAGCATGAGAATAAAAACCTGTCGGAGGTGAGAGGAGGAGGAGGAGCAGTGGAGACAAGCCATGTGCCCACACGTGTGGGGCAGACAGCACCTTCACCCCTCCAGCCAGAGCGATGCCCGGTGGCGGCGTGTCCAGCAGAGCTGCCTTCATGTGCCCATCACATGCTGCTAAAACCAGGCAAATGAAATAAAAAGGGGCTGTGAGTCCTGGAGCAGCTGCTTTCCTCACTGCTGCTGCCAAGCCTTCCCGAGAGCACGGCTATTCCCGGCGTAGGGGAGAATTAATTTGTTTTACAATGGAGCGGCGGGCTGGGCAGGCAGTGGGGTGTCTGATGCAGCGGGCACAGAGCGTGGGGAGCCAGGAGAACCACCTGCAGCCAGCCCTAAGGATGCTCCAGGAGGCTGCAGGGGGGCCCAGAGCAAAGCCCCTCTGGTACAAATCCCTGATTCTTCCCAGCTGGGACACCCGGCCGAGGCACACCAGTCCCAGCCCAGCGACCTCCACCCAGCAAAGCTGAGATGATGCTGGTGGACCACGGGGCACTGCAGCTCCCACACGTGAGCCGTGGGATCTGTCCCCTCCAGACACAGGTGGAAAAGGGTGCCAGCTGCAGACACGAGCTGCTGAGCCTGTTATCCCAGTGTGAAGAGTTGTGATGAGGGGCACTGCCTGCACCTCAGGGTCAATTAGTGGTTCCTTTAGGCTGGGAGCGAGGGGCAGTGGGGAGTGCAGACCCTGCCTTCATTCCACATCCCCCAGAGCTGGCACACACCCTGGACACTGCACACAGTGAGGAACCTCTGGGCAGCCACACTGTGTGGTCAGAGCAGTGAGGCTGCAGAATGGGGCTGGAGACCATTCCCAGTGCATTTCTGGAGCAGCTCCCCTGAAATGGGCTTTGCTTATGCTGTAGCCTGGAGAACTGAATATTGCCTCCCTAGAAAGATTTAAATGTACATAAAATTAGAAGGAGGAAGTGTTAGCTAAAATTTCCTACTTTTGGAAGGCAGCCGGTTCGTTAGCATTGCTTTAATGAGGCTCTAACCTCACTGTAATGCTTTTATTAATGCTCGCTGCTTATTGAGTGCCAAGTGCTTGGCTCCTCTCCGACAGCCCGGCTGGTCCACAAAGCGAGTGGTTTAGGGGTCTTTTGAAGCAAAACGTGAGCACATTTACACCACAGGCGGGACAAACGACAGTTGGTGAGATGAGACAGCCCAAAACTCAGCAGATGGTGCCCAGAGCAGGCGATGCAGCGAGAGAGCGAGAGCAGGCTGGGCAGGAGGGGACACAGGAGGGAACAAGTGAAGGGACAAGATGAGATGTTAGTTATGCCACCGATCCCATCGACCCCATTCGGGCCAGGATGAGGGCAAGGACAATGAGCAATGACAAAACATCAAGGCTTCATGTGCTGGAGATGTGGTGACAAGGGAAGACATGGAGAGCTGTAGGATCCAGGAGGCAGCTCCCAGTAGCTGAACACTCAGCCTGTTGTCCCCTCCCTGTTGCTGACCTCTGTTGAGGTCACAGCTGCATCCAGCCCAGACCTCACCAGAGAGCCTCTTGGGTCCAATGTGAATCCTTAATCCAACCAACTTCCAAATACCCACAGCACCCATACCCTGAAAGCCGCTGTGTGGAGCTGGTGTGTCTCAGGGAAGCACAGGAGAGGATGGAGTCACTCCTCCAGTCCCTGTGCTCTGCCCATGCCCTTGTCCATGCCCCTGTTGGCTGCAGACGGGAGGGAAGAGACTTTGCCCCCCTCAGCCCTGCCCACCTAGTGGAGCCCACCTGCCTGTGGGGTGATGCCCAGGCACCCTGGGCACACCTTTCAGATGTGGCTGTGGACAGAAGGACAAGGATTACCCCAGCAGCTGCTGGGAACACTCCCCCCACTCCCCCACCCCTCCTGGGAGGCGAGGTGAGCATATGCCGTATGTTTCTCCTCCTGTTCCTCGAAACACTCTGAATAGAGGGATTAAAAATTCCCCACTGCAGCCTGAAACAACAGAGCCAAGGCTCTGGCTGATATTCCAGCACAGCAGAGAACAGGTGGGCTGCTGCTTCTGCCGTGAGCAGGAATGGGAACAGCTTGTTGGAGAGCCTGACTCTGCCTGCGGGGCCACCCAGCCAGAGCCGAGGCATCAAAGGCATGCCCTGCCACCTCCCTGCCCTGGGCTGGCATCTCTCTGCCACCTGCCTGCCCCAGGCTGGCCAGGAGCCAATGCTGGTTCCCAGCAACACATCCTAACCTGCATCATGGCACGTCCCCATCCACACACCCACAGGTGGGTCTTGCCCAGGCTGAGCCGAGGTTTTCCTGCACACACGAGGTGGGCAAAGCAGCAAAGAGCTGGACTGATGCATGGACCCACTGGGAAACCCTCCTCACTGCTCAGAGGGGCCTCTGAGCAGGACCCCATGCCAGTCATGGAATCACAGCAGGGCCAATTCCAACCAGGAGATGGGTCTGGTGTCCCACCACTGTCCATGGATGATCTCAGAGACAGTGAGTCCTCAGCAAAGAAAAGTTCAGTGCCATATCATAATCTTGGCTTTTCCTCAACTGAAACAGACACGTCATTTTTAGGCAACAAAAAGAGGGAAGAAGATAATCCAGAGAAAACAGGAGAAGCCAGAAGGTTGCCAAGGCACAGAGCAATGGGCTGGGACCAGCTGGGTAAAACACAGGGCAGAGCAGGACAGACCAGGGAGAAAAGCTCCAGTTCTTGGTGTTTTCTTCCTCAACTGCAGGGCAAACCCACCAAAATACAAAGTGACTGGACGAGAAAATTTACAACATATTTTTTTCTCCATGTAACCTGACAGATTCAAAGCCAAACATGGAAATTTCTCAGGGTGCTGATGTGCATTTTTCCTGTTAAAGTTTCTCTGAAAACTGGCCTGGTTCTTCTGAAGGAAAAAAAAAAAGAGAAAGAAAAAAAAAGGAAGAGGATATTTTCAAGTAAAACTAGTTGGGTGCAGCCATTTTTAAAGTGACTGCTATAGGCAGTTGGGAATTTAGAATAATCAAAATGCTTTGGCAAATGTTTTTGGCCAAAATGTGGTGTGGGTTTCTTTTTTTTTTAATAAGATTTTGATCCAATGATCTAAATTTATCAAAATTCGGAGTAAAGCAGAATCTAGGAATGAAAAGGGCAGAATAAAATAGGGCAAAACAGAATGGCGAGTGCTGTGAAATTGTCATCTGGAATTTGCAGCAGCGTCTAAAGCTCACTCACACCAGACACTAAACGCTTGTTCCAAGCACAATAAAATAAGCCCCAGAATAAATCTTTTTAGTTTCTACTGGCCCCATCCAGAGCTTTCCCACACTGACAGTGAGACCTTGCAGGTCTGCTGGGGCTGAGGTGTCACTTTGCCCACGTGAGCAATGTCATCCCGGGGCACGGGGGCTGCCAGCCCAAAACACCACGTCCTGATTCCCGTGGAACTTGATATTTGAACGGATTTTATCCAGATCATAAAGCAGAATCATCCTGTCCTAGTCCAAGCCAGGAAAACAGGTTAAAAACTGAGCACAGCTGTAAACAAGATGCACATTGGCAGGGCTCATCACCCTGGCAGGGGTAATTAATGGCTCTCAAGTTGAATCAAGGTGGAAGGTGGGGATTTGGAAGCCGTGTATCCATGGCACACTTCCCTGCTTTGTCACATCACACTAAACACTCCATAAGAGCTCCCTTTGAAGAGGAGCCAAGTCTGTCCTCGCTTGACAAGTGATACTGCACTGGGTTCTCTGAGCCACCTTCCAGTTGTGCAAAGGATTTGTGAGGGGTAGGAGAAGAGCAGGAGTGAACAGAAAGTGTTGCAGCTCAAAGAACACTACGAAAGACAGAGCAGTAATTAATTATTAGGATTTGTCTCTTTTTGTTGGTGGTGGGACAAACAGACTACTGTATGGGTAAAATGTATTATGAAGGTGCCTGCCTTCTCTGCAGTTTTGGATATGTGTCATTAAACATCCAAAAATCATTTGCCATCTCCCCAAAATCATGAGATTAAAAAACCTAATAGTAACAAAGGGTTTACTTTTGTGTCTTTGCTTCTGAGTTGTTGGTCTGCCAAGTTAATTTCAATAGAAATTCAGTTAAAAGAAAATAAAAACAGGGAAGGTGAGACTTTCCCATGATTATACCAGAAGTTTAGTTTCCCAGGAAAGCGAATCTGTAATGTGATGAGATCACTTCCAGCTGATGAATCTGAAGTTTGTTTTTAGAAGGCTAAAAGCAACAAAAATATAAGATTAAGAAAAAAAGCAGCACCCAAATGCAGATCACTTGCATATTGGGTATTTGGGCCCAGCCAGAGCACATAGAGATCATGCCATCTCCCCTGCTTCCCAGTTAGGGCAAAGTGACACTGCTTTCCTCACAGAATTCATACTTGGGGAGAGGTGTGAGTGGGGACTGATCTGCTGCCTCTGCCAGACAAGGAACTGCCCAATTTTCTCCTCGTGGCAAACCTGTGATTTGCCCTCTGGTGTGACCCACACCCCAGTCCAGGTCCCACTGCAGGGCTTTTCTCCTGGCAGGCACAGAGGAGTGCCTGTCCATCCCACTCTGCCTCTTGCATTAGCACAGGCTCATGGAGGTATCATCTTCCTCCTGTCTCTGCCAGCAGCCCCACCCTGTGCTGCACCCCCAGTGCTGCACAAACAGCCCCTGCTCCCTTCCAGCCCCTGCTCAGCTCCTCCAGGCAGGTGTTGTTTGCTCTCCCATCTCGGCTCTTGTTTGGAGAGGAGGTGACCACAATAGCTCGGCGTCGTTGCTATTGATTCCCAGCCCCGGTTTTGTTGTGATGACCAAGTGAGTGGCAGGTGGTTGGTTCTTTGACTTACTTTCTGCTGGCTGGGGACATCAAATATTTGTTTTCCAAAATATTTGCAGCAGTTCCTCTACAATTAACACCATCAACTGAAATGCTCAAAAAGGGTGGGGGAATCCTCCCATGCCTTCATTCTCCTCTGAGCTTTGCTGAGGTGACCCAGATTCTTGGACTTTGTTGCTTTGCCATGGAGAGCATCTCATGGGCAACACATATGATGGGCATCCCTTTGGTTTCACTGGAAGGTGCCCACAGGAGTGGACTCCTGGTTCCTAATCCAGAGCTTTGCAGCTCTTAGGGAGCAGCTTTCACTAACATGATGCAGAGCACTTCATGGACTCACTAAAGCAATACTATTGCAGCAGAACAATTTAGGCCTTGCATTTCAGGAACAAAAGTGCCTGAGGTTATGTGCTAATTACAGACTACTCCTATCATTCTAGTTTACATTGCAAGACACAATCCAAACCACCAGCCAGAGGAAGAGTGTCTTATCTTTGATGTGAGGAAACTCCAGCTGTGATTGAGCGTGGATGTTGCATTCAAGGCAAATTTAGGGAAGCCTGAGCCAAGACCTCCTCTGTAGGAGCTACACAGACTGTTCAGTAGCTGATGTCAGTAGCAGAGTCACCGAGTGAGGTGTCCTCATCTGGGACCTCCAGAAGAGCACTGAATCCCAGGTAAGTTTTCCCTCCCTTAAAACACATTCACATAATGGCCATATTTCAAGAGCAGAGTTGGAATTTTGGAGACAAAATTCTCCATTGCTGAGATGTGTAAAGACCTCTGTGCTCTGAGGGACTTGCAGTGTCTCCAGACATGGCAGAGACAGCGGGAGAAGGGTTCTCTTCCAAGCAGGAATTGTTGCTCACTGCTGCAATAGATATTCAAAGCCACAGCTGAGCACAAGCTTTGCAAAAGGGAGCCACCTACACAAACCACGGGACTGCTTGGGACTGAGTGCTGCATCCAAAGATCTGCCAGTGAAATGCCATTACCTGCAGGATGAAATATGGGATGGCAGAAGATGGGTCCATCCAAGCAGGCAAGTGTGGGATAGAGACTCTGGTGAGGGGGTGTAAGCCATAGCAGTCTCCTCCCCAGCTCCCACTCTTCCTCATCCCCTCTCCTGGATGACTGACAACAGGCAGTGGATTTCAACTCCTATTGGTCATTGATACAATCAGAACCACAGAGCTTGCAGGGTCTGACTCAGTGCTAAGTGCTTTTTATTCTTCAATCTTCTAGGCAGAGACTGTGCTTTTGGCTTCATATACTTTGCAGTTTCTCTCTCTTCTTTCTTTTTTTTTTCCCTCTTGTAAAGACTTTGCTATGTCAGAATCTGTCAAACAACTCCTTGTGCCATGTTTTCACAAGAATCCTACTTGCTGGCCAGTGCCAAGCTCCCTTTTAAACAATACTCAGTGAAGCATTGCACTGCCTGTGCTCTGCTCTTGCATGCCATATTTAGACAAAAGCCAGGGAATTCCCTGCCCTCAATGAGGGCTTGAATGAGTGCATTCTTCTCCCACCTCAACTAAAAATGTATGTGCCCACATCAGCCAGGCCTTCCAGCCAGCTTTATTTTTAATTTATTCCACACTTTGATTTATCTACCTAGAAATTAGAAATTAGAAAGGGAGGGGGAAAGGAAAATAGAAAGAAAACAAAACAAAACAAGTGAATGTCACCACTGACACATATTTAATCCCTCTGAGTACATTCCCAAAGAGACCAAAACCCAGGAGCAGTGGAAACAAAACCCCCAAACCCCACACCACCCCCAAACCCCACACCACCCACCACCCAGCTGCACAGCTGGATCATGGCCACAGGTGGCCTTTGGTGCTTTGGCCCAGGGTAGGCAAAGAGCAAAGCTACAGCCGATATTGATGGAGATTTGCCAAGGGGGGTTCTGGCAACACACGAGGAACCAGAGGAACCTGAGTCACTGGGGCATCAGGTTCCTGTGGAGTATTGCAAAGCCCCCATCAACAGGACACAGGCAGGGTGAGCAGAGCCAGAGCTGGGAGCTCTGTGACTGCTGCACACACAGCCCTGCACGTTCGCATTCACATGGCAAAAGCTGGAGGGTGAGGGCTCTTTCCTGATGCTGCAGAAGCCAGTGGGGCTGCAGATCCTTCTGGAGCTGCTATTGAAACGCTGCATTCCAGAGCACTCTGCTAATCGCTTTCAGCCAGCCCTCCAGTATCCCTGCACTCACTGATGTTTAAATTCTTTGCCATACTTTTGTTCACAGGGCATGGGCCCCCCAGATTTTTTGACATGTGGTTCTTCTGCTCACTGCCAAGTCTGCTGGGAGAGGATGTCAGCCTCACAGGACCAAAACAGATGCTGTCCATGCACTGACTCTGTTGGAAAAGTAGCAGATAAAGGCCTGTCTGCCCTCCTGCTCTGCCTCACAAACACTAAAAAATATTCATTTTATCTGCCCCAGGAACCTACTTAGGAGAAAATTTGAATTCTGAAATTGAGAGTCAGAGCATTGTCAAGTACAGAGTACATAGCCTGAAACATGGAATGAAATACTCAGAAAAACAAGGCAGAATTTGCACTAGATTTTTGTTTTCATATACATACATGCAAATATATCTCTAAAATCAACTACAGCTATCTCAAATATATCCATACTGCTGGTAGTGATGATGGGAACCTTACTGCAGACAGGATGCAGACAGGCACCTTTTAACTGCTGTCATTTAATTCTGCTCCGTGTGGCTTGAGCTGACATCATAACTGAGACATCACTCAAGCCCTGACTAGCCCGGTGCTCCTGGTGTTATTGCTGCTGCTGGGAGCATTCTGGGGACAGGGAGAGAGGAAAGAAATGATATGGACAGAGCTGTAGTGTTATGAAATGTACCCTTAGGATCATATGTTCAAAAGCACTCAGTTCCCATTTAGGAACTTAAATGAAGTTGGCAGGATTTCAGAAGCGCTCAGCATCTATCAGCTCCTACTGAGAACATGCTGAGCTCTTCTTAAAATTGTCAGAGAAAAACAATTCAAAGATAAGAGCCAGCTTGTGGCTCACAATTAACATCATTGTACGGGTCTGCAGAGCAGTTTGGCACGAGCAAGAATAGCTGCTTTTACAGAAGATATTGGATGTGAATCCACATGTCCAAGCATGGGATCAGGTCTCTAAGCAGTCACCTCACTGGCTGCCTCCTGCAAGAGCCCTGCACCCCGAGGAGAATTTCCCACTTTGTGTTAAAGTGATTCCTTCACAGAGACGTTTTGCGTTTCTTCAGGTCAAAATCCCATGTGTGGAAGGGCAAATGTGTTGATTCCAGAGGAGCTCCTGCTCCAGCTCAGGGACTCAGGAGAGAGGTTAGACATCGTGCAATCCATTGTTGCCAGACTTTACAAACTCTGGTCATACTGATTTGCCTCCTGACATCTCGACATGAAAGCAGAACAAGAGGAAAAAGCATAGCACTATTTTCCATTCTGACTAAAACAAGTAGTCCAAAATACGCATTAATTTCATTTGCCACTACTCAAACATAACAACTCATTATGATTCATTACTCCTAAGTATTCTAGCTCATTTTCTACAGCTAATTAACCTCGTAGGCAACAATTCACTCAAGAGAGGATCACTCTATTCCCACGGGGAAGGCTGCACTCTGCCTTCTTCTGCAGGAGTAGTAGTGCTTGCCATGTTTTGGCCAAGGGGCACTGCTGCTCTTTCTCTCCTGAATTTGCTGAAGAGGGACAGCCTGAGAAGACTCCTTTAGAAAGAGATGGAGAGTTCTCCATGCCAGTGAGCAGCATGTGCCCCATTCAAATGCAGTCTCCTTGGGAGCAGGCAAGGGCTGGTTCACCATTGCTGCAGCCACTGGAGGTTAACAAATACTTGTCCTTTGCACAGCTGAGCTGAGCTCAACCAGGCAGGAGACAGGAGGGTGAGGAGGAAGAAAAAGTCACTAATGCTCATCCTGGAGCAGTGAGAGGGGTGGTGAATGGTGCAGCTCCCTGGGACGATGCCCTGTCCTAGGGAAGCCAGTGGCTCACACAACTGTGTGTGGAGTTTGCACAAGACCTTTGAGTCTTTCTCTTGGTCTTTTATCCCCTGCTCAGATTTAAACATCCTCTCAACTTCTCATGTATCTTTAGACCAAAGAAAAACACCATTAAAATGCCAAGGAGGCTTTCATGACAATTGTTTTGTTATATTAAACCAGCTCCTATCCTAAACTCTGCTTCTGTGAAATTACTCATTGGGCAGGACGCTTTAATCCTGAATTACTAATGAAGTGCTGCTGTCACTGTCCAACGATTGCTGTTTTCACAGGTCAACCACAGCAGGAAAGGGAATTTTAACAAAACACTGCTTGACCCCAGGGATTTACAGGCAGCCGCTTCTGCATTAGGCACCATGGTATAAAGTCACACATTCTTCATTATAGAAGGCTTCTTCTTAAGCCCCAGTGCTGAGACCTGAGCACTGCTGCAGGTTTGGAAACACTAAGTGCCATTTCACTCTCCCATGGACACTTCACTGGAGACTGCAGGACAGTCACAGCCTGAGCGTCACCCAGTGAAACCCAAGAGCTGTGTCCATTTTTAGAACCAGCCTGCCTGAAGATAGGTTGCATTATCTGGGCAACACGTAAGGGAACAAGATGAACTGCAGCTCCCCCAGCCACTTATTTACCTCCTGTTCAAACAGAGCCTCTGCAGCCCTCTCTGTTCCCCTCCCGTGCACCCACTTACCCAGCACCTCGTGCAGGGCTGCCACTCTATTTTTAAAGGCTTGCTGCTGGCTTTCATCTGAAGCTGCCTGATTCTTCTTTTTTTTTTTAGCTCCTGTACTCTTTAAACCTATTTAAAACACGTTGGCAGATAAAAGTAGTGAGGGGAGATATAGCAAATGCATAATGGTTGGCATTGCAAGTGGAGATTAAGGCAAGAGATACAATGCAAACAGAATAAAAATGAACATCTAAACTCAATGATTAGGGCCAAACAGCAGCTGTCCTTGCTAAGGGGAGCACATCCCATGTACTCAAGGGGGGGTTATTTGAATCAAGACTTTAGGACTTGTGCTGGCAGCAAACACACTGGGGTGCTCACAGTGAGGAACAGCCACTGACAGCTGCGAGTCCTGCCAGGGCATGTGGTCCCTGTGAGCCATTTTGGAATTGTCTGGGGTTTGCCAGGGTGTTAAAGGCTCTGCTGGTTGCAGTTCTGAGCCACCATGAGCAGCAATGCAGTGTGGACTTGCACAGTGGGAAGGTGGGAGGGTGCCAGAAACACGTGGCATGAAAATCCACCGTCCCCACCCAGAGCTGCAGCTGTGCCCCAAACCAGGATGCACCGAACACCCCTGGACAGGGACACTGGCTTCAACCTTGAGCCTAAAACCCTCAGCAACTCTCAGCAGCAACTAGAAGGAGACTTGAGGCCATGAACACTGACAGGACATCTCTGAGAACTGGTTGAAAGGAGGACTCGGTAACCCTTCCATCAGATGCTGATGGGCCCTTTTGTGCCAGGAAAAAGGATGTGTGCAACAACAGCAAAAGTGCCTGGAAGGATCCCAGAGCCTGGGTGAAATGGGGGAATGTTGAGTGGCATCAAACAAAAGGAGCAGTGATTTAATCTCCACAGATGGGGAGAGGGGAGCAGTGTCAGGCAAAGCAGGAGGATGAGATTAGCGAGGCAATAAAATGAAAATGAGCAAGAGGTGGAGCGAACTGTGCTAAGAGGAGGTGGATTACAGGGCTGGCAGATGGAAGGGGAGCAGGCAGCCAAACAGTGAACAAAACCCAGGTAATAAATCTGGAAAAATTGTCATCAACAATGTGAAATACCATTTTCAATCGCTTTTGTCCAAGAAGGTAACTGGTTATGGCAGAGGGATGAACAGAAGAACATACAGTGCAAATGGCCAGCAAGGTGTGCGTGGTTGGACTCCAAACTCTTGCAAGACAGCCAGAATTCCTTCTGACACATGGATAAAGCAGGCCTTTCACACCAAAAGGTGAAAGAAATTGCTTCTTTCTGGAGGGCCTGACCATCCATTTGCCTCAGCCTAATGCAGGAAAGCGACACATCGTCTCCTTTGCTGCTGAAAGGAGCATTTCCTCAAGCCTGGCTGGAGCACATTAGGCTGGGTATCTCAGTTCCGGATGATAAGGCAGCTTTTATCAAGAAACCCTCATTAATGCAGTTCAACTGGCAATAGGGGATTGATAACAAGCAGACATTTGACCGCTATTTAAGTCATTAAGCCCTTGACCACTGAATTTTTGGAGGATAATCTCCAGAATATCTTTGGTTGTGTCATTTTAGAAAAGCCATGCTGCAGCTTTCCAGATCTGTCATCCCTCCACAAATCCCTCAACCTTCCACCACCCCAGGCAGGTCAGTGCCTGCTGGAAACGTGTCTATCATTCCCCCTGTCTCAGGAGAACACTTGAAATCATTTATTTGTCATTGCACTTTGAGCCTGGGAGAGAAATGATATTATCTGGGCACTTAAAAAAAAAGAAGGGAAATTAATGGATGAAGATAAGTAATTGTCTTGTGAGCTTGAGACCTCTTTGGGGCTGGGACAGGTTTTTGCTCTGCACTGGTGCCGTGTCTGGTGCAACAGGGTTTGTGTCACAGTGTTATTGCAAGGCAAAGGAACAGCAGTGATGGCTCATATGGCACTGCAAACATCTGTGTGGAATAATAAATACCTGCTTTGAGTTGACAACTTCATGCCCAAACATGGGGCACAGTTAGATTAATCCCATTGCTGCTGAGCTGGGTTACATGCCTGCCCCTTCCTAATTCCCAAAATGGATACCTCTTCCTCCTATTAAGCTTATTTAATGACTCTCTAACCTTCAGCACAACCAGGACAGGAGGAAAGCAGCAGAAGGGGTGCAGTTTAGAGAGAGGGATGGGATCGAGGGAAAAGCAGGGAAAGCTTTGGTCAGGAGATCATCCAAGAGCCTTCTTGAAAATCCCTGTTCCTCTTAACTATCAGGAATAACACACATTTCTACCATGCTAAGTGCATTTGGGAGCTTTTGCACTGTGCTTAGGCAGTTCTTGGATAGACTGTGGGAGTTAAGTGCAGGGTATTCAATACTCTCTGGTATATCCCAGAGGTCAGGCTAAGGGTCCCTTCAGAACTAAACCATAAATTTATCAAACTATTACCAAACACGGCCCCCCAAAACCCCCTCCAGTCTTCCATTCAACTTCTAGAAAACTCTTAAATAACAAGATCTGATTGCTGAAAGCTAATAAAGAGGTCAAACCCATGAGGACTCTACATCTGACTCTGGGTTTATGACACCCATGCTCCCTGCCCAGCCCCAGGCAGCCAGGGAGACTCTGGAAACAGCATTCCCTGGAGAAGTCCAGAGCTGTGGCCAAAGGGACTGGGGCTCCTGACTCCACAGGCACTTGCTCCTCATGTGACCCCAAAAGCTGCTGTATTTCACATGCTGTTCCTCCCTCTCTCCACCTGGGATGTGGGGTAGCTCATCCTGTTGCAAACCATAACTAAAACCACTGTCTAAACACAAACCCTCTTGGCAGCAGGGGAGGAGGAGTCCCTATCCAGCACAGAGAAGTGGGGCTTGAATAAATTGGGCTGGAAGTCACCCAGGGGAGCAGGCTGGAAGAGCAGCTCAGGAGGGGGGTTTTAGGGGAGGACACCAGCACACAGCACCAGGCAGAGAGTGCCCAGTGCTTTCTGGGCTGGGATGTGCCCAAATCCAGCCCAGGAGGCTGCACATGGTGTAGCTGAAATCAGTTGTGTCAGGTCCTGGCACCAGGTGTTAGGAGGAGCCGATTTGCACCACAGGATTAGCAGCAGGATATACAGCACATACTCACTGCAAAACTGTGATTATATCAAAGCTCCATCTGTCCTCAGGCTGGAGCTTGGAGCTATTAATGGCTACTGGGGGAGAGGTAACAATTTCTTTCTTATTACCACTTAAATAAGCTTCCCACACCTTGAAACACACAACTTTCTTTAATGATGTGTGTATGCATACAATTTTTTTATATAGGTAATATATACCCATCTAGAGAGAGGGACATTTGCACAGATTTTAAAACCCAGAATATTTAAAATGCTGTGTTTATCCTCTTCTTTAGAGGAGCTCAACTGTTCTCTGCTTGGATGCAAATACACATACTTCCACCCTAGGTATCTTTGGTCAGAAGGAAAAGATAAATAGATAGTGTATTTCAAACGTCACACTTTCAGCTGGCTTTATCTACCTTTGGTCAAGAATTTAAAGCTTTGCACTGGACGCTTTGCACATTTTAAGCTTGAGCTATAATTCTCTTCTCCTGACAAGAATTTGCTGCTAACTGAGCCTATCTGTGACATGGGAACCAACAGGCTGAAGCTGAAACCGAAGTTGTCAAACTCACTTCACTTATTAGTTATGAAATGGGAAAAAACAGTAAGCTGTGGTGTCACAAGGAAACATGAGCACAGCGGTGACACAGCCTCTCATGCCATGTCAGCACTAAAACCACTGTATAGATTATTTGGAAAGTAATAAACACCCGTCTCATGATTCTATTCTGGGCTGGTCCTGTGACAAAAAAAGGGGAAAAAAAAAACCCTTAAACCATCAAAACAAAACCAGAATCTGACAGCCCAAGGCAGTTTGAATCTTGTCCCACCAGCCATCCCAGGAGGGCACCAGTGCCCAGGACACACAGGACTCCCTTGAGCTCCCACCCCCGAGGTCAGCACAGATGCTCAGAATGGCTCTTTCTAATCTGCAGCACGTCAAAACTTATTAGCTGATTTTATTCAATCTCTCTCCAAACATCTCTGAAGTAACACTTGTGTTGCTGTATCCCAAAATAGCCGCTCAGCATGAGCTTTTGGCAGCCAGCACAGGGGCTGGATGAGACCCTGGAGAGTCGGATTAAGAAGGAAACTCACAGCCCGACCTGTTTGCCCTTTTGACTTGCACAGCATCTTTCCAGCCCCACACGGCCCCCAAACCTCATTTACCTTAGGAACATTTCAAGCATCCCTGCTCCTCTGGCTGCCTTGAGCTCCAAACTTGGCCCAGGACAAAATCCTGCTTATAAATAACTCCAGTGGTAGGAGAAGATCTGCACCGGGATCAAAACTGTACAGCTGCAGGAACCTCCCACCAATGTACAGCCCTCCTGACTCTTCCTATGCCACAGGCCTTATTTCTGCTGTCTGAGAGGCGAGAGATCCATGAGACAGATGTACAGAGCCCCTGCCACTGTTAATTATTAAAAGCATTTATCACTGAATCTATAGCAATGGGCGGGTGGCAAACCTTTCCTGAGCCACGAAATTTCCATGCAAGAACTTCTCAGGAGAAAGGGACGGAGGAAATCAGAGCATGTTTTAAATGTAATTTGAATTCATATCAGTGACTGTTTTGGCAGAGTTTTAACCTCTGACTACAGAGGTTTACAATTGAAAAGACATCTGGCAACTGGCAATTTTGCAAGGTAGACAATTTAAAAGACATCTGGTAACCGATGACTTTTCAAAGCTAGATGTCCATTGCACACATTCAAATGAGCTCGAAAAAAAGCACGGGCACATCTGGTGTCATGAATCAGAGCTCAGAAAAATCCCCACTCTCCTTGCAGTGTTGTTGGTTCTGCCAATGGTGAAGTGGAAGGAGGGTGAGAAGCAGCACAGACCTGAGCTGGGAGGCTGGAGGGACAGATGGGCAGCTGTTCTCCTGGGCTGAGCACTCTGGAGCTGGACTGAAGGAATTATTTCCATCCCAGAGGGAACTATGGTGCCTTCAGTCACTGTTTACTATCAGTTGGGTATAAGCAATGTAATAACACCCATGAGTGCCTGTTCATCCACCAGCAGAGCCCCCAGGCTGCTGTGTGCTCTCCCTCCAGGTCTGGGTGTCCTGCTCCCACTTCCCATCAGATCTATAAGCAAAGGTGGTCCTGTGATACAGCAGGTCTATGGCTTGGTCCTCAGCCCATCCTTCCTCTTAGTGCCAGACCAGCAGCCTGGCCCACCTTTCCTCATCCTGAATATCACCTTTCCTCACCTACCCATAGAATTATTTGCCCCTTTTCCACAGAAGAAAAATGGTCAGATTCAGCCCTGAGTCAAAAGATCCTCATTTGGCCCCTGGTGTGTTGAGAGTGTGGGTCACACACCAGAGCTGGAGCACAGAAAATCCTGGCTGTGTAAGTACCAGGGAATTCTGCCAAAAAGACCAGGGATTTTTAGTGTAGTTGGCCCTTGGAGAATGTTTCCTTTGACCAAAAAAAAAGTATATAGAAAAAAATCCATGTCTTGCAAGCTTATGAAAGCATGGCCATGTGCCACAGAGCCTAATGGGCTGCCCAGTAATGTCCCCCATCATAACTCAGGAACATAATCTAAGAAGTCATCACTCCCTCTTTATTTATTTAGGTTTGTTTTAAATAAAGCCATTAGACCCTTGAAAAAAGCAGCCATTACAGACTATGGAAGGAGTTTTCCAGAGCTCTGGGGGTGCTGAGCAGCCCCTCACAGAACCAGAAGGAAAGTTTTCCACAGTGAGTTTTCCATGTTATCCCTGCACAGAAGAAAACAATGAGAGGGCAAAATTCTGTCTTTGATAGTGTGGGAAAAGGGTCTAGTCTCAACTGACCAAGGTGTGAGTTCCCTCTTCCCTCCCATCCTTCCCAAAGGGAATAAACCATCCTCTTTATTTTAGGCAGATGCAGCTTCCCTCAAACTTGACCAGAAGTTTTGCACATTCCTCTCTAACCGTGTCCATGCTGGTGGAGATGCCACCAGGGTCAGCCCCTTCAGAGCTGCCATGCTCTGAGCACACCACATTACAGGTGCAACCTCAGTCTTTCCTTCTTCACAGGGACAAACCTTTCAGCTAGACAATCACATTTCCCTCTAGCAGGCTGTTCCATCACCTGTCCAAAATGTCACCAAATTACAGACAGTGTGACTTGTCTCCTGAGCAGGTCTAACCAGGAAAATGACCTGAAGCCCTGCTCACCAGGGTCTGTTTTATTTCTGTTGCATTTGATGGGAACTGTCTGGCTCCAGCAAGGGGAGGCTCTGCCCTGTTTCTCAGCTGTCCCTGCTCTCCAGGGTTCAGGCTATCTGCAGATATTCCTGCAGCCAGGCTGGCTTAATTCCAGCAACTGGGAATGAGCTTCCCGAGCCATCCCCCCCTCTTATCACTCATTGCCTTAAACAAGTTTGACCTTTTGATTGATTTGAACTTTGGACACCATTAAAACACTTGTTCTAGCAGATGAGGTCAGTGCCTCAGCTCTCTGCCATGTGTAATGGGGCAGTTAATGCTCCAGCAGTTTGAAATCATGGCATATTCCCAGCAGTGAGGACACAGAAGGAATCAAAGCTCACCAGAGATTGTCCCCTGACATCAGGCTGGGCCAGGCTTATGTTGCACAGTTTCAGCTTTCAGCTCCTGCCTCGTGGTTACTTCTTGTTGTACACATTGCAAAGAAACAGAAACCCTTCAAATAGTCTAGAAGAGGTTCTTAGCCCTTGATCTTCCTCTCCTCCCTATCCTCCCCTCATGACTTCCTGAAGTTATCCATGCAAAATCCCTGAAAATGCCTCCTGCAAAGGATGGTTGTGTCACTGCTGACCTTGTGCAGAGGTTTCTAATAATGAACAATGACAAACAAAACCTCAGCAGTAAGAAACCATTTCTATGGCATTTGAAATAGACTTGGAAGGAAAGATATTTTGTCTAAACAAATAAATATTCCTCAAGCTGTCCCAGGCCAGAATTTGCAACATCACGCAACATGTCAGACTTGGAAAGGAAAAAAAACACCCAAAACTGGAAATGGATTACAAAGACCAAGTTAAAAGAAATGCAAAAACCAACCACACACGGGGAAAACCACACTGGAGCAAACCCAAATCTTTTCATCATTGTAGAAGTATTTTATGTTAATGTGAAGAGGAATTTATTCTTTTATTAATGCAGGATTTTTTGCTCTGCCATCTCTGCAGGACTCAGTATAGACAAATAAAAGCACTGTCATTGACTTCATCACTCTCAGTTTTATATAAAGGAGTTGGACACACAGTAATGGGCACTTTTTGGAACTTTGTGACAAACAGGAGTAATGACAGGCCATTTTTATCCCTCCTTTCAGAAGAACGCTTGTGAGTTTAAAAGACCTGATAATGTTTGCTTATTTACATTCACCATTTTAATTACGGTTGCAAAAATTACAAAAGAAAATCTCAGTTGTAGAACTGAAATTTATAGACAAACCTAAGCATTGACAGTTTTTCTTCAGTGGTTTGTACTCACAAGTGGGTCATTGTGTCATTGCTGTGAGAGGGCATGGCTGTGAGTGTGATCTCTCAGATTGTTAGGACACTCTCAAAAAGAAAGACCCTGGATTGGATCACTTCCAAGGATGCTGCTATCACCGTCTAAATACATGGGTTGGTGCATCCTCTGCCAAGTAAAACTTTTTTCCTGGTGTGTAGATTGATTTTGAGCTGCAATGAATTCCATTTAAGGTGCATGGAAATCTGGATTAAGCTCATCACAGCATTCCACTTCAGATGTACAATCCTCTGGCTAATTTCCTAATTATTAACTTCCTGTGTTGCCCCAAACCTCTGCAACTGCCATACCCCTTTACTTCCTGACAACCCTAGTAAAGAATCTGGTGTTCCTGACCCAAAACATGTCATTCCTTCAGGGAAATATGGCTAAACCTCAAGTCTGAGGGGTCTGATGGTCAGGATGCACCAGTCACCTACAGCAGAGGGTCAGTGATGCTCTGCACCTCCAGCCAGGGCTCTTTGCCCAGGGTATCCCAAAGCACTTCCAGGAAGGGCACAGCCCTGCAACACCAACTGCATGGGAATACAGAGGGAGGGAGGCAGGAGAGCAAAAACATTGCTTTTCAGAGCTCATCATTCAACACTGACACACAGAAAATCCCCCAGAGGCTGGCAGGGCTCTGAACCCACACCAGCAGGGAGAAGAAAACAAATAATCTTTTCTTAATTTAATTTTAAGAACGAGCACACAAATATGAGTGCCTATAAATTTTACATAGCAACATTCTGTCCTTTGGATCATCTCTCCAGCCTGTTCCCATTTGGAAAGTTAAACAAAGCTAGTTATCTTGTAAAATATTAATTAAAGTAAGTATTGTATTGGGTCCCATGAATCACTTGGTGTTCAATATTTGCAGTGTCACCATGGTGAGGAGCTGCACCCAGTGACAATGCATTACTTATAAAGACTAGTGAGCTCAGCCACTGCTACTGGCCTCCCAAAACATAAACCTGGCACGTGGATTATGACAGCTCAGAGACCATAAAATGAGGTTTCAAGGTCAGCATCCCTACTTGATGTCAATGCATGGCTCATGTCAGCTGTAAAAGTTCATGTTAAAAATACAGAAATATCTCCAATGCACACATTGACTGAGATCAAATCAGAGTGAAGATGGAGCCTTCCACAGAAACCTGAGAAAATAAACTAATGGGATATAATATGAAGTGTGAAAGCTCCAGTGACCACAAGAACAAAAAAAAAAAAGGAAAGTAATTTGAAAGCTCACTAAAATTGGCCTCTGTGCAGCCCAGTTTCAAGACACATCTCTGGATCACTGGGGAAAGTCTCTTATAGATTATATTTCTTGGAAAGGGCTTTGCAGCACGTGGTGCTACATTCCCAGAGATCCTATGGAAAGCAGTCTCGTGTCTGGCAAAAATGCCACTAGTTGTGCTTGTAGCAAATTTGGATCCAGGTACAAGGTATGGACTCTGTTTAACTTTCCAAATGTGAGCATGGGGAGATGATCCATTCACTCACAGTCTCTGCCATGTGGTAGCCAAAGTGGTCTGTACAAAGTGCCTCATGTGGCAGTTTGGACACATGTGTGAGCATTTCTGTATTAAAATCCATCACAAAAAGAGCAATTTAAAACTGTCGAGCAAAACATCTGGATCAGACATTGCCCAGGCTGGTGTTTCACGAGGTTGGCTCTCCAGGGCTGGTGTTGGGAGGAGGTCCTCAGTGCCCTCCCATGCTCTGCTGAGGTAACAAGATCGAGCCATTCCCTGGCAGGAACCGTCTGACCAGACAAACCCCCCAGCAAAGCAAACCTCACACTCCCCCCCTCCTGCCCTGCTCCCAGCCCGCTGATTATCTCAGATCATCAGTGTTTTGGATGACCGAATAAACAGGATTATCCTCTCCCAGTGCCTGTTAAGTCAAAACTGTATGGCGATCCTATTAGTGGATGGCAATGGTGTGAGGATATCCAAGCAGGAGATTAGCTTTTGCTTGCTCTGTGGAGCTGAAAACAGCACCGGGAAATTTTTAATCTCCATGAAGGGGACACTAGAGCTCACAGAAAGAAAATCAAATTCATCTTTATTATCCCTCCCAATCAGCTGCCTAGATAGAAAAAATAAATAAAAAGAATTATCCCAGTGGACAAAGTCATAACCTTCTTTCAGTGATACAGCACCGGCTTTGGGATGCCACTGCAAAACATCTTACATGCAGAGCCTTTTTCATCCAAACTGATCCCAGGATGCTTTACAAGGGCTGCATGCAAATGGCACGTGGGATTAGCAGCACTTTACAGTGGCTGCCTCCGTTCCCACTGAGGGCAACGGGAACAGAAGTGGGACTCGAGGTTGAGTAAAATGGGAACCAGGCTGGAACACGGCCAGGACACTGAGCTCAAGACTCGCATTCATTTGGAAGCTGCTGCCACAATGGCCCTATTGATCAGCACTTTGGGTTCACGTCTTGTCCAAAACAATGTACCAGGCTACAATAGGACATAAAACGATGCCATTTAAAACCTGTTGGTAATTCGTCACTATTTATTTTTCAAGCACTCAAAGATAAAAATATTGAAAGAACAAGCAAGGGGAAATACCCATATCTAAATTAAAATCTTCTTACATAAACTATCTGGATTTTAACACAGGGCAGCATGCATGAAAAGCCAGCCAGCTCCCAGCCCTCTCTTATACATGCGTGCAGAAAAATAAATTCCTTCAAAAGAAGCTTTGAAGAGCATAATTAAGCATGAAAGTAACCATATATTAAATTATACATCTAGTAAAAAAGAGTCATTAGCCCAACAAATGGGCTGTTAATGATTTCAGGTTTGCCTAAGGCCACAAACTAATAAACTAGTGAGCTGCTGTTGAAAGCTGCAGCCTGGTGTCACAGTGCTCGCCCACGGCTTAGGGACTGCAGGAAAACCTAAACCAATGAAAAAATTCACAGTATTTTGGACAAAGAAAGTTTCAGATGGATGAAAGCCCTGCTCTGAGGCACCGGGAACTCCATCACTTCTCGAGACTCCTCATTTCCACCGGGTGATGGGATTGCAAAACATGGGATTTCCTAAGTCCGAGTAGAGCAGCCAGAACAGCCCCTTCTAAGGCAAGAAAAACTCCCCAGGATGTGTCCTGGCACGGACCATGCCCAGGAGAGCCATGAGTGTCTCCCTGTGTGTTTGAATTCCACTGCCAGTCCCTGCCTGGGACACCTCCCTGCTGTTCCTGACCTTGGGAGCTGCCACCTCTCTCCTCTGAGGCCACACTTGGGTGATCCTGGCAGTCATTTATATGGAAAGTAATCCCACAAAAGTGAGCTTGACAGCTTCCTTCACACATTTCTTAGCAACTGGTAATAAAAGGGAAAAAAACAAGGTGCCATTTGGTCAGTCAGCTCTCTCCAAAGCACCCATACTTACTTTCCTCCTCACAGTTTGCAGAGCTGAGGATGTGGGAACCAAAACTTGCACAAAATAGTCCTTTCCTAGGCTGGAAACTGCAGAAGGAGGGAGGATGATGCCCACCCACTGTTGTCAGAGAGCTTACATGTGAAATGAAAACATAAGCATGTGCTCACCTCCACGCAAGCAAGGGGACAGTTGTCAATGCAATTTCAGACAAATAAAACACTTCATCACTGGCACACAGTGCCCTGGGTAACACTGGGCCCAAAGAACCAGATAAAGGAGACATTTTTCAAAGGATGTGATTAGTCAGTAGTTCAAAGCAGAGAAAGGAAGCAAACCAGCAAACTGGAGAAAGAATTTGCTCATCCCTCAATCAAAGAGGGACTCAAAGCCCCTCAATTCAGCTTTATCGCAGACAAGGGAGCATGCATGAGCTCCCAAAACTTTACAAGAAGAAATGCCCACCTTTGTACATGTTGCAATTCGCAGAACAGTCCAAGACCAGAGAGGGACTCTGGAGATTGAGCCAGAACCCTGCTGGGTGCAGAATCCCCATCACACCTTGTTGCTGTGGTCAGGGATGCCCCCAGAGCCCAGCCCAGCATTGCCTGCTGCTCCTCTGGCTTCCAAGGTATCTGCCTCTCTCCTCTCTGGCCTTTTCCTCCTCATCACTTGCATCCTGTGGAGAAATGTGAAAATGTGGAGACTGTTTGTTGTTTGCTGCCTGGAAAGTTGCTAATGGTCTGATCTGACATAAAGTTCTCACACTTGAAATAAATGGTACAAGCACAGCACCCTCCAGGAAGGTCTAAAAGCAAAACGAGAGATTTGTTTGATTTAAGGAAGTCTTTCCTCAAGTATTTTTAAATGCTTTTTAATGAAGACTTTTTTTTTTGCATAAAAAGACAAAGTATTTTCCTCCCTAAGTGTAATTAAGGTCCAGGATTTGTATCTCCACATAAGAAATAAAAAAATAAAGAATTGGATGCTGTTTCAAAACATCCCACTGGCTGCAGTTACCAACAGAACGAGGATTGTTTACAAACTCTGGGTGTAAGTTTTTCTGGAAATTATTTACCAAATACTGAAAAAAGTTCACAAATATTTCCTTGTTTTCTCCTTTCCTTACAGGAATATTTGTACCACAACTTCAGACCTGTTGTTGAACCATTTTTTGGAAATCTACATTACCGTGTCAAATAAGTCACATGCATGGTTCCTGATTTTCCATATAAATGCTCTATTTTTTCATATTATTAGTGCCAAAAGCACATAGCTTGATTTCAGCAGCAGTTGCATAGACTTCAGATTAAATATAGCAGTCATTGACTTTCCCTGAGATTCAGACACTTCTGAAAATAAGCTTTTTGGCACCCGCTAAGGAACACACTGAACATCTCCTTTAGTTACAAGCCCTCAAAATAAAAAAGACTTACAAAGTTCTTACATGTATCTCTAAGAATTTGATGGGAGATCTTATTTAACTCGCCTTATAAATATTCAGGGCTGGTCCAGCTCTCGCTGAAGGCAGAATATCTCCAGTGCAATCAGTGGGGGCACCAGAGTTACAATGGGACAAGAAAGATAATTAAATATAAGAATTTAATTATTCCCTCCAACAGCCTCACCTGCCCTTGTGGGCTTGTACAAGAGAGTTCATTTACAGAGCACCTACATGAGATCCTGAATGCCCAAACTTCTCCAGCACACAGCCCTGCCCTTCAGCCACAGATCTTAATATTTAAAATGACCTTTCCAAATTTGTTTTGTTTTTAATATATTTAAAAAAAACCCTTTCCCACTGCAGTGGGCAGATTTTCCAGTGGACTCCACCACTGAACCCTGCAGCATTTTACTATTTCAAGATTAGAGCATGAGCTTCAAAACTTGTGCTGAACAACAAATATCTGCACGAAGTTGTGATGACGTTGTACTGAGCCTGAGAGTCATCCTGGAATAGAAAACAATCTGAGCAACAAGATTTGGCTCTGGGTAGGAATTTTCCCAGAAGTTCAGGAGTAATTGCTGCTTGTTACAAGTAATTCTGTCTGGGCTCCTTTATGTGGCTCATGAGGCCCCCACGCTCTATAATCTGTCAAAATTGAATATCCTGCCATGAATAGTTTGTATTCTACCTTTTCTAATTGTTTTTGGTTCCAAAGATGACCTTGTGAAAGGGGCTAATCCTGAAACAGCTTTACCTTCTGTACAAATGCAAACAGACTTTGTGAGGTATCCAGCATTTACCTTCAAAAGGAACTACAAGAGATTTGCATTATTTCCTATTAAAACCATTTTGTTTTGCTATATATATATAAAAAAAAAGTCCATCAGGAGTGTTTTATTACCCCAGCTGACCACAAGATGGAAATCCTTTTCCGTAAGATGTCTCCTGATTAGGAAAAATACTAATTAAAAAGAAACCCCAAACAACCGAACAGTCTTTTTCCAGGAAATTGTTTTAGAGGAAGCAAAGCAGGGTTCTCATCCCATCAGCAACCTGTCTGGGAGGCCTCATGAAGCCTTTTCCTGAGTTTTCCCTTTTCCAAGAAGAGCAGCTTCTCTCAGAAATCCTTCTGATGGAAATCCCTCGCTGGCTCCAGTCCTTGTGCCAGCGGCTCAGACACAGAAGAGCCCCATGGACGTGTGTTCATTGTTAAATTTGGAAATGTGAAGGATAAAGTAAACTCTCTCCTCATACCATTACAGGTTATTTTTAGAGTTAAAAAGCCCTCTGAGGAACAGTTCCAGCCACCTAAAGCCTGGGATGGCAGAACTCAGGGAGCTCAGGGGGGTTTGATCTAACCTGCTTCACTGTCCCCTGCACAGCCACAACCACCGAGCTGGGACCTAAATGTTAAATGTCATTTATTTCTGTTATTGCTTACTACAAAAATGTGCAGAGACTTGCACTGGGAGGCCAGTGGGCATAAACAGACCCAAAAGGCCATTCCTGTCCCCAGGGTCAGGGAAGGGTTAAGGAAGAGGGTGGTGGATGGGAGAGCCTTTCCCATTCCAGAGCACTGGGGCATCTCCTGCAGCTCCAGAGGGGAGGGCTGGGCTGATGCTGCAGGACTCTCACTCAGAGCTGAGTCCAGCCAAGCTCACTGCAACTTGCTTTGGAACAAACCATGGCTATGAAAGACATGAAAGAACAACATCCTCATTTTTCATGATCTGATCATGTTTCCCACTTCATATCTCACCCAGACAGCAAACAGGGGGCTACACTTGGGGGACAGACAAGGCATTTGCATCTGTTTTGTTGATTACAGTAGTTGCACATTTTACTTTAAACATCAGTGGGTTACAACTGCTATTCAAATCATATGGAAATTGGTACTTTATACTGAAATGTCCCTTAAGCAACAAAGGAAAGGATTAGCAGAGGGCTTTGGTTTTTTCCTCTTCTTTTCATTTTAATAAAACACAGTGGCAGTGGAAAACTCTTTGATGATTCCTGAACAACACCTGTATCTTTTAATATTTTATTCATACCAAGTTACAGTGTATTTGAATCCTTTTGTGTAACTATTATGACAACGATTTCTAACTAAAACATTCTTCTTTGTCTGAGACACTGAATTAACTTTGTTTTCACAGGACTTCTTCCCCCCAAAAATACACACACAGAGGCTATATGACTAAGTATTCAAGGTAATTAAGGTACCAGCACCAATTTATGATTATTTTCAGATTTAGATGAAGGTAAGAAAATGCCTTAACGGAGTCTGTCATGTTTGCACATACCCAAACCCCATTACTCATGTGATCAGTCTCACTCGAGACTGAATCTTATCCATTTCTAGCAGTGTGTAGGAGAGTCAGTGCAAATGAGAATCAGGCCACAGTGAAATCACAGTGGGAATTTTTCCCAGTGAAGCTCTCATAAGTAGAATCAGTTGTATTCCAACAGTTTAATCCCTGCCCAGCTCTTCACTTTTTAAGCAATCCTAAACCAGCATTCTTTTAGGGAATTTTAATGGTAAACATCATCTTGGGCAGAAGAAGTAAGGGATATATAAAGACACTTTATTAGTCTCCCCAAAATCAATTTATTTGACAGAAAACCAATTAAAAACATTTGCACATTTTGGATGTTACTGCAATTTATTGATATGGCAGAGAAATATGAGCAAATGGGTGTCGTGGCTTCTGATGGAGCTCCTCAAGAGGACCCTGAAACCTCCACGGCAGGGCCAGCTACAACACATTCCCACAGGAGCCCTGAGAACCACACTGGCCCTTTTTTGGGTTTTGTTAGTCCCCCATGAATATTTATTTATTATTTTTATTTTTCTTTTCCCACAGCACGTGCCCTGGTTTGCAGAGGGCACAGGTTGCCAGCAGCTGAAAGAAAAAGCCTGCTGGAAACAAATAGGTGGTGTTGGGCATTGTGGGGCTGGCAGGTCACTGAAACATCATTACCCACTGCATCTTCCCTGGCAGCTGCAGGGACAAGGAGGGCCCTCGGTGCCCTGCCTGGACCTGCCTGGCGCAGGGGACATTTAATTATCATCTCTACATAATGGGCAGTTTGTGGAAGGCAGAGACCTGACAGGAACACAGAGTGGGCAAACACAGGGCACAGCTCGCAGCCGACCCCGTAATTACAGTCCAAACACGAGTGTAGGAGCAGCAGATGTTGCTGTCCATCAGCATCTCCACACACAGCATATGTTCCTGTGGTCCTTGAAAACAAGGCAGCAGAGCCTTATTTACAGAGCTCCAGGATGCTCGGGGTGGAGTGGGGGGTGTGTGTGCTCAGGGAGGAAAAGGGGGATGACACAGGGAAAATCCAGGGAATCTCCCAGGAGAAGAGAGGCAGAAAACATCCAGCTCATAGGGCAGGGACTGTGTGGAGGGACCAGGGAGGAAGGTATTTCTTGGCCTTCAAGTTATCAACACCCTCCCCTCCAAAACCTTCTTCATGGATCTGATTCACAGGGAGGGAGAGGGGATGAGCCAGTGAAATGTAACTGTGCTCAGAGGAAGAGAGAAATGAAACCTGTGTCCTGGGCAGGCACAGCCCACGAGTTTCCACCTCAGGTGGCAGCCAGGGCAAGGTGGACAAAGTTCTCCCCACATTTAAGCCCTCAGGTGGAACAGGTTGCACACACGGCAAGTAGAAGGTGCTGCTCAATTTTTATCCAAGTCATGGTATCTTGCTTTCTCAAAACCAGAATAAAATCACGTGTTGGGGTGGTCAAATGCAACAGAAGAGAAGTGCAGCCCTTCTGAGATGCTGGAAATGCTTGTCATCCTACCCCACTAATGAACACTGTTATTCAACTCTAGGCTATTTCATAAGTTATTTTAAAAGAAATTATGTAAAAGCAGGAAATGTCAACATGTGCACATTACTTCCTTTCGAACCATTTTCTTGGCAACCACCCCATCTGTTCTACCTCATTCCTTCTTTCCAAAGAGAATTAATGCTCATCTTCACAAACTTTACATTTGTAAGAAGTTCTGAAGTGGCTTTACCTACACAGCATCACCTTCCAGACTTGTGGAGCTGTCACTCTGACCACACTTCATTCTTTCAGGGTTCTTTTCTGCCTCTAAATCTGCGTGAATAATTACCATTGCAAAAAGAAGCCCACAGTCAATAGCAACAGCAATTTGGCTTGTAAATTGCCACGCAACGCTGTCACGTTATAAACAATGATGCACATGCACAGCCTCAGTGCCTTTGATGCACAGCCAGATCTTTTCAACGTTTTCTTATTAAGGATAAATGATAAAACAAGCTGAGCATGCTTGAGTGAGGTGGCCTTGATGGGAACGGTGTCCAGGTGTTGGGGTTTCTTTATTTGATGTCAATACAGCCTTCCGAATACTGCAGCCTTTTCTCTGGAGACAAAGTCTCAGAATCAGGGGGATTTTAGTCAAATATCATTCCTGGATAATGTCCACCTGAGGAGAGAATCATGCCTTTTGATTTTGCCTGGACTCACCAGCAGGGATGGCAGAAAAGGTGACTCTGTGTGTGTGGTTCATGTTGGGAGCTCCTTTTCAGTTTCACTGAATCTGGCCCTGCTCTCCCAGCAGATTTTTCCCCATGTTCTGTGTACATCATTACTATTATAAGCACAATCGTGGTGAATGTTTGTGCAAATGATTAGCTCTGAATCTTCCTGGTACTTTATACATCTCTGTTACTACTTTTCCTTTTACTTGTATTTTGGAAATGGTGTGCATGGAAATATACCCACTTTCCTGGAAGCAGATGCACAATAAGGCTCTAATTCACGAACCTCAAAGCTAATAAGAACCGCAAACATTTATGCCTAAAATCATCAGTGAAGAACTGGCCTTGGTTATCCAGTCCCAGGGCTCACAAAATGCTCATCCCTGCATGTTTGTGCAATGTATTTTTAAGGCAGACACTGTTTAAAATATGCACAATTAATATTAACAAAGACCTGTCATCCTCAGTGCAAGTGGCTGGAGCAAGTGCTGCCTTCTGTCTGATGTGCAATGACCTTTTGAAATATTTTTAGGCACTGTCCTATAAGCAATGTGTCTTGCACAAATTACTTCTGCCCAGATATAAAGCAACATTAACCACGAGAAGGAGAGAGCAACGTGGAGTGAATCTGCATTTCCTAAAACTGGGAGGAAAAGAGAATGGCCAGGTTTTATCAGAGGATTTATAAACTGTGTCATTTTCTCTCTCATTTAATCCTAACATGCAGGATCAAGGGCCATGGATAAGGACATAATGGATGGAGGTGTTGTATGATTCTTCCATTTTTGAGGAAAGGAAGAAGACTGCAGCAATCAGTTCCTTGTAAGAAGCAGAATGAATAGAATCCACTTTGTATTTAATTAGAAGTGTTTGTGTCTTCAGGGAGGACAAAGATTAATTTCGGTAACCGCTAAAAATTTTCAATCTTCATAACTTTAAGATAAAAACTACAGTTAGAAGGACTCTGTGTGGAGAAATCCCTCTCTGTGTTGGAGGTGATTTCCTCTGTGAGCCAGGAGAAGACCAACTGCACTGTGTTCTGTGGTATCCAGCTGGCTCACACAGTTACCTATCAATATAGATAAGTACTGAAAAGGTCTAGGAAATTGCTTTAAGGATCAGCAAAATAAATAGAATAAAAAATACAAAATCAGACATTTTCACACCTCAACGTTTTTGTCCAAGTTGGAAAGGGAATGCAGACTGAGATCCAGGACACCTAGCAACTACTAAACCTATGCAAAATGCACACCCCGAACACCTTCTGCAATCTATTTCTGTGGAAAGGTGCACAGAAAACAACTCTTGAACTCCCAACTGCTGCTGTTCCTCAGCTGGAGGAGGAGCCACCACACACCCCAGCCTGCTTCCAGCAGTGGCCAGCAGCAAACCTGGAGAGAGGGGTGTCACAAGAGAGGGAAACACGGCATGAGTCTACCTGGAATAGCTGCTGGGGCTGTGATCAGCACTGCTGGCCCTTCCTGAGCCACAGGATGAGTTAAACCTGATATTAATAACAGTAATCCTGCAATAGCAGCAATCCTGAAAATTAAACTTCAGGTAGCAGAAAGATACAGGCATTACCTATACATACATGCAACTACCATGTATGGAGTGGATATAAACTGGATAAAAAAAAGGGGATAAAAATGTTCCAAGACTGTGATGTTTGGTGTTCATTGTATGAAAAACAAACCAAAACATCCCCCTGCATCTCTCTGAACATGCAAACACTGTGATATGTTTCAAAAATGAGGTCTTTTAATGCATAGATTTTTCAAGCCTAAGCTTGTGAAGAAAACACAACCAGGTGTATTTTATCTGCCAACAAAAGCAAATGGTTTTGTCTGTGTGGTTACTCCACAGATGAAAATCTAACGTACCTGTGTTTAGCCACTCTGTAGCAAATGAAGAGCTACTAGAAAGGCTTTTATCATCACATCAAATGAGAAACCAAACCCATGTCCAAATTTAGAGCAGAGATGAAACACATTCTAAATTGGTTTTTTATTTATTTAGTCAAGATTTCTGAAAGGAAAATAAAAAGGTGGGGTGGGAAATAAAACTCAATGTAGAATTACTTTTGATGCAGGAAAAAATATGGTGTGATTGCATAAAGGATCACCCCCTTTAGGTGACATTGCCAGCCAATTTCCTTCCCTGTTACATCACCATTAGGTTCCCTATTAAGTTCATTTCTTTAAAAGACACTCCCAAAGGCCCCGTGGCATCAAAATGATTTGGTTTCACTGACAACAAACTAGGAAGAAACAAACAAACAAATAAATTCCCATTAAATCAGTTCCAAAGGTCTAATATGTGGCATTTTTTCACTTAAGACTTGCATAATAAATTCTTCTGGTGTAATGGTGCCACCAGCAGATAATAGTTAGAACTGGTTTGAGTTGTAAAACTCAAGAATACAAATTTCTCTCTGTAGGTTATTTAAGCTTCCACGAACAAATCCTTTAACTTCAATATTTTGATAAGAGCACAGAGCTAAAAATTGGTTCTAAATGTGAACAATCAGTAGATAAAACTCTGGATTCTTAATTCTCTATGTAAGTTTCTTAGGTGTTCCCCCATGATTTATAAAGATGGGGAAGTGTTTGGGACACCGTGTGGATTTTCCCCCAGTAGAAACTGGTGATTTTTCATGCCTGAACAACTGACAAACATGGGAACAGTAACAACACTGAACTCTGGCTGGAATTCTTCAGTTTTGTCTGTCTGAATACTGATCTGATAAACACTGAATATCTGAGTGGAGTAACTCCTTTTGTCCCCAGAGATCCAGGACTCCTGTCCCTTCTGTTGCAGAAGGAGAATTGAGAGGGCTTGTTTCTCCAGCAGTGGTGACACATCCAATGTTACTGTCCCCTTTCTACCTGTAGCACCTCCTTTACATTAAAAATTGTCACTTCCCATCCATATTTACTTGGTGGGTTTAGGAATTTGGAATATAGGGAAAAAGTCCATGCTGTGCAGGTATGGATTTCCTGTCAGACAAGGAACTGGGAGTGACAACACGGTTGCAGCAATGACATTGAACTAAACCCACCTGCCCTGAGAAGAGTCACTCCAGACTGAAACTTAAACAGGGCAACATGAGGATCAGGGCAGTTCTCAGCAAGACCATTTAACACAAGGCTTCCATCAGCTGATTTACAGCTTAAGAATACGAGAATATTCATAGGAAACACAGGCACTTTGCAATTCTTTAGAGCCACAGCCTCTCCCTGTGCTGCTCTCGAGTTTAATGGGGCTGATGTGGAGCACTCCTGGCAGCCCTGCGAGGCCCCCAGTGCTCAAACCCACAGCTGAAAGTCACTGTCCCCCGTTGTGCATTCACACTATTGCACCTGCATATTTTATTTCCCCCACAAAAGGTCAGAAGCTTGCCAGCAGGCTGCCTGCCTTCTCAGACACACAATGCGTGCAGAAAAAGAACTCCAAGGAGCTGCTCGCTGCAATTTGGTGCCATTTAAGACTATTTATTTTTAAAACTTTTGCTGCCAAGCTCCCCATCTGACTGTCACACACTGGCTGAATTTTACCATCAGAACATAGTAATTTATTAGAGATCAAATCCAACCGGTTATTTGACTGTCTTGGGTTTAAATACTACTCAGCCTTTTTAGGCTTTTTAGCTCTGAATCCTTGGGGCTCTCTATAATTAATGCTCCTTTAGCAGAGGCAGTGAGGGGACTGCACAGTTAACCCTTTGCTGAGACCAACACAAAACCACAGCAAGGGGCTGCCTTGGCAAAGGGGTCACCATGGCTGATCCACTGAATTTCTTCTACTCTTTGCATTTGGAACTGAATCTTCCCTACAAGTGGGCTGAGAATAGCCACCACCTACCCACATGATTAGAAACTGGTCTGTGCCTGCACATATTAATTAACAGATGGGGGGGTCACACCCACGCATATGGCATTTTGGGAGAGACTGGAACTTCCATAAAGCTTTTGTGGCAGCTGAAGGGATTTGAGAGGAGAGAAGGGGGATGATCAAGTGGAAGGCTGAATATTTGCAGTGTCAGGTATGTGTGTGGGGGCTGTGATGGTGGCACAGCAGGAAATATGTATGTGACAACCAGGAATAAGTCAGCATGGAGTATTTGAGCCAGACAATGGGCTGGCAGGTGATCATTCCACCTGAGAGTGCACCAGGAGAGAAGAGTAAGGATGCCCAGCATCAGGCTCACTGATTTTCCCCTCCAAATTTGACCCAAAACATTGAAACTTCTCTGATACTGAGAAACTGAGGCATTAGGGTCTAGATGTGCTTGACTGGGGAGCAGCCCTGTGAAAAAGGACCAGGGGGTCCTGGTGGCCAAAAAGCTCAGTGTGAGTGACAATGGGATGCTGAGCTGCATCAATAAAGGCAGAGACAGAAAGGTCATTACCCCACTCAATTCAGCACTTGTCACGCCTCACCTGGAATACTGTGCTCAGTTTTTGGCCCCTGCCACGCAAAAAAAGATGTGGAAAGGCTGAAAAGGGTCCAGAGAAGGACCACAAAGATGATCAAAGAGCTGGGAAGTTGCCACGTGAGGAAAGGCTGAGGGCATTGGGTTTGTTCAGCCTTGAGAAAAGAAGGGTCAGGGAGATCTCCTCACCACGTTCAGTGTTTAAAGGTGGCTACAAAGAAGATGGAAACTGCCTCCTTACAAGGAGTCACATGCAAAAGACAAGTGGTAATGGGGAGATTCTGCTTTGATACAGAAGAGAAATTTTCCACAGTGAGAACAATTAGCCACTGGAACAATCTCCTCAGGGAAGGGATGGATTCCCCAAAGCTGGACACTTTTAAAATTGAGCTGGACAGGGTGCTGGGCTGTCTTGTCAAGGCTTCTTTTGCCTAGGAAGGTTGGACCAGATAGTCCTTGAGGTCCTTTCCAACCTGGTATTCAGTGGCTCTAAGAAAAATGCTTATGAGAAAATATTTAATTTATTCCTACATTGAAAGATGATCTCTTGTGCTCTTTAGGTCAATATTATCATAGCCCACAGAAGGTCAAATAGCAGATATTTGGCAAGAAGTAAAAACCATTGCACAGTAAAAGGCCAATAATGAACACATTTTCCTTTAAATTTTAGCATCTTGTTATCATACTTTTTTTTCTCCAGCTATGTGACCTATTGCCATGAATAGCAAAAAAATATAACCAGGCATAGGAAAACAACGATATTAATCAAGGGCTACTCTCAAATATATATTTTTGCTAGTAAGTATTCCACAGTTAGGGGGGCTGAATTTGACCTTGGAACATTCCAATGATCTGCTGTAAAACAAAATCACAGAAAAACTACTATATTTGATATTTACTTATTCAAAATTGTAAGTGCAATTGGAATTCTGAAGGGGCTGCCCTAAGAAAGCTTTGTCCTTTCTGGGTGAACTATTTAAGGCCTTATCCTTGACTGAACTTCCAACATTTTAGTTGATTTGACCATGTTTGTCGTCCACCCAAAGCACTCCCAGCAAAAATAGCTGCCAGGGCTCCTGTGCAGCAGTTGTCTCAAGACTCTGGTTTTTGCAGTTCTCTTTTGCTGACTTTTAAGAAGGTTTTTTTTTTCCCAAGTCTCTTATCAAATAGCTTTTAGTAGTAACAGATATGTTTGGTGTAAGCCTGTGAGTTTCCCACGAGCAGGAGCCTTCGGAGAGGCTTTCAAGAGTACATTTGAATTAAAGGAACTGAATGAATCATAACTAAATACCAAGTGGTGGGCACAAATAAACCAACCAACCATAATATCAGACTGTAGCTCTGTTATTGACCTAATTAAAAAAATGCAAACTTCTATTCTCAACTATAGGGTCATTATTTCAGAGGAATTTCAACCAAAGTAAGCAGCAATCATTCCATTTTACGGATTGCATGTATATTCTACTGTACTAAATGGAATCTGAAACCTATAAACAATTTGTACTCATCTAATTATAAATGTACTAATCTATGTTGGCACAGTTTTTCCTATGACTATGTTACTACCCACTTATTTCAGGACAGTAAAGACAAGTTTATGATCCCACAGACTTTATCAGCGTGGAAAGTCTCAGCAATTCCACTGAACACAACAGAAACCTGACTGAATAAATTGTGACTGAAGAGCAAGGTTTTATTATTATAATATCTACACTGGCATGAAGTTTAGAGACAGGTATTTGTCTTCCCTATCCCATTCACTTGGAGTTGGTACAGAAAAATCCAGGAAGGAGGAAATAACACAGATTAAAAAGACTAAAGCAGTTTAGAAAATGTTGTTCTCCCCTTGCCTTTGTGCAAGTGCTGATGCAAACAAACATGCCCCAACAAGCCAAGCAGCCCCAGAGAGCATCAGAGAGGAACCAGCCTTTGTTCAGAGCAGGTTACCCTGCCCTTCTCACTTCTCAGCTTCTGGTAACCATAGGGAACTGATATGGGACACACAGAGAGGTGAATGGAAGTGGCTGTCAATAACCAGGGTCAGCTGGAATGCTGGATGCTCACTCACCTCCCCACTACAGCTGGGGAATTACAATCCTTTATGTAGTCTGGACAGGAAACAAACACTTTAACTTCTTTCAAAAACAAACATTTTGCTTCGAATCCCTTGGATCTCTGGTGAAAAAAAAAAAGAGAAGATTCCCTTATGGGCAAAGGAACAGTCTGTTAAAATAGGGAGCATTCTGTGGGATACACAACATTCAAACACAGGTTGAGGTCAAAATCCACAACCTAATCTTTGCTTTTTGAGTTAATTCCTACCATTTCAACTCCTTCTTGCCTAGCACAACCTCTGTTTGATGTTTCTTATTCTTATATAATTTGATCATAAGTACCAAGGACTGACTGATTGATAATGGTGTTATTTCCCCAGTTTTCATTTGGCAATGCAACCACAAAGCTTTAGGATTTTAGTCCTGCTCAGTAAGAAGCACCAGACAGGCTTGGTTTTGTGACATTACAAAGAAACATAAAATGATGTCATTATTTTTGTACCTTTAGTAAGGCATGAATATAAGTTTGGAACAGACAAAAGTCTACACTGCAAGGAACGGGCTGCTGTTGGTGATCAATACTGCTTACAATTTCTTTCTAAATGCATAGTCATAAAAACCTGAGTCATATGCAAAAGGAAAAAACATTCTTAACAGCTAAGCAGTATGGTAAATGTAAATAAATACCCTCATGTGCCCAGTTTGTGCTGATTCCCAGGCTGGATGAGTGTCCCAGGGAGCGTGGGCTAGAAGGGAACAATTTTCATCCCTGCCTCACTTCCTTGCGAATGGTCTCTGTATCATGAAGCACAAGGTCTTACCTAAATTACCTCTTAATTAAGCAAGAGTACACATTTATTTGGGCAAGATATATTTCCTCAAGTCAGGCCACTTAAAAAACCAAAAAAATTCAGTTTCTAAAAACAGGATTTGATCATGAATGTCATTATTGCAAACTCTTCGAGGGAATTTTCCTGGGTTTGGAAACAACCACAGAACAACCTGAATTCGGAACAATAAAAATAATTAATCTCTGATCAATTATTTCCGTGGGCATCACCTGAAGCAGCTTTGTCTATAGCCATGAGACAGTGGGTGTGCACTCCCAAACAGGCTGGAGCACACCAGGTTTTGTCCACCTGGAAACACCACTGGGTCCCACAGCACCCCCCACCCTGCACTGATGTTTCTGAAAGTTACATTTATTTCATTGCATTGTGAGACACATAAATAACTTTAAATTACTTATGTTTTCCATGTTTTCTTATGTTTCTTATGGTTTCACCTTCCTCTCATTTATAATCTTAAGAAATTAGGACTCCAACACCTAAAATTGCTGCCTAGCTGTTATAAGACTCTTGATTTTGAGTTTTACTTCATAATAGTTTTTAATTTAAAAGCAACTACTGAAACTCTGAGAAATTTGATGCTCTTTCATTGCTCCTCATTCCCCACTATGAACTCTCACCCTGATTTTTTTGAATTGCTGATTTCTGGGCCTTGGGAAGGGATGGAATAAAGAGCTAATTTTGCAGCAGGCTTGCTGCTTGTGTCCTGCCTGTTACTGTTCCCTCTCCATCAGAAAAGCATTTGTATTAAATTGTAAAGAAGTCACTGGACAAACAAAAAAAAATTAATCAATCACTGTAAGAAAAAGATGCACTTTCAAGTTAAATATTATGAATTATGTATATTCATTCATGCCGCTTATTGATATTTGTTGTGAAGTAACAACAGCTTGTGTATTCATCAAAGAATTTAACACTAAATAGCAATTCTATGTTTAAATCACAATTACTTCTCTGTTTCAGAATGGGACTATTTCCTGTTCATCTGACAACAGAAGAAAACATGGTTGGATTAAGAAAATAACCAAGAAAACTTTCTCCATTTGTATCTCATGAAGGAACTTTCCTGATCTGAAGCCCAGGATGAAGTTCACTGCCAAGTTTGTATTTACCAACAGAGTCACTGCCTGATGCTTGTGCTGGAGCTGCATCCTCAGGGTGCAATTACAGCAATTATCTGGATGGATCTTCTCATCAGTGACCTTTGACTCATCCCCTACGAACTGTCAGTCTTCATCACCACATGGGGAAAGCAGTGCATTGTCTGCACTCCATCAGCTGCTTTGGAGAGAGAGAAAACCCCACATTAGGGTGGGGGGCTGCCCCCCTGACCTCCTGCAGCCCCCCTGACCTCCTGCAGCCCCCCTGCATCTGCCAGGCCAGGGGCAAGCCCAGCAGGAACAGCTGGGCCCAGGCTGTGCCCCTGCCAGGAGGGAGCTGGCAGCACCCTCAAACACTCCTGCATTCCTTGGGCAGTGCAAGAGAAGCAGAATTAAAGCTTTTTGCACTCCAGGTGCAGGTGCATTGCCTGTTCTTAAGGTGCAGGCAAGTTTTGGAAGTTTGGCCCCAAAAGGAAGAGAACTCTGTCTCACTTTGCATCTAATTAGAATGAATCCACTGAAGTGAATTTACTACAAACTTACCCCTTTGCAAAGATGGAGCAAAGTCATACCTTAACACTATTATGACATTTATTATCACACAATTTTTACTGAAGTAGAATTCCAGTGGAAACTTTGCCAGAGGGCATGGCCTGGAGGGTACAGCTCATGTAAAATGAAACTATTTCTATTCACAGTCAGCAATGCTAAATGCTGAAGGGATAAATGACTCAGTTCAAACAGCAGGACATTTAAAATGGGATTGGAAAATACCAACTATAAACAGTTTTATAACTTTCACTTCGCAGTGGAACAGCTGATGAGTTACTACAACAGAAAAATGAAATACCACTTTTGCCTTAAAGGGATGGGAGCTTAATTCTTTCAGCATAAAGTTCTTCCAGAAGAAGGATGGCAGTTCCAGGCTTAATTATAATCAACATTAGCTGCTACCTACCATTTAATTAGTTGGTAATAAAAGCAAGGCTCTTTCTTAATAAAGAAATCAGCAATGTCACTCCTTTGCATCCCTTCTATTAGCTGCAAATGTTGTTATGTGGACAGGCCAGGGATAAAAAGACCCAAAGCAAAAAATAAAATTGTTTACAGAGGTAACTCAGTCAACTACCACAGGAGAAAGAAACTAAAATCTTCACTGTCAAGTGTCAATTCAAAGTGAAAACAGATTGAACCAAAACTGCCCCAAAATGCTTAACCATTTTGTAGCACTCACAGCCCCCAGTGCCAGACAGAGCCCAGCTGTTTCTGTGACTAACTTCAAACAATAGCTGGGCTGTTTAAAAGCTCAACAACAGGGGATGATATTTGCCTGAAGACAAGCTGCATTAATGTAAATTGCTTTCAAATGCACGTTCAGTTTCTTAAACAAAACAAAAATGAGATATTCAGCCGTGTGAGTGGAAGTCCCTGTTAGAGCCATATATAACACAGCAGCCATAATTCAGTCATCCATTAGGGACCACATGGAGGGAGCTTGCATTCTGGGGGAAACACAGCAAAAAGGGCCTCTATTTCTGTGAAAGGACATTGTTATTCCTTTTACTCCTCCTACTTAAGACCATGGAGTCTGTATCCCCTTTATGAACATTCCAATTGCCACCAGATGAAACTCCCTGCATTCCCTCTGTATGGGATGCTCTACACTCATGCCCATAGCTGTTAGTCAAGCTGCCACAATGCCTTCATATCATCTTAAGCACTGACCACTGACCTTTTAGAAATTAAAAATGTTATTTCAGCTTTAATATTCTGATTTTAGCATCTCTGGAAGTGATTAACAGCACTGGCTTTATGTCTTTAGGTCCTTCCCTGTTTGCTCACCACCTTCTGCTAATGTAACTTAATCATTGCGTGCTGCAACACCCCAGGTTTCTATTTCTAGTTCAGTGAGATCAAGCCAGTAATAAGCAGCAGCAAACTGTCTCATCAGTGGGCTTCATTGCTCCTGAAGGCCAAAGGATTAACTCAGAGATTAATTTTCTTCTGTGTATCATCTTTCTCCTCTGTACAATGGAGACAACATAGCTATGGCTGAGAGACAGTGAGGCTTCCTCACAACGACAATTCCATTCCCATCTGTTAATTTCTTGTCAGTTATCTTTGCAGTATAGTTCTGAGATTGTTAAATAGCTGAATTTGTGTAACTAACAAAAAAGTAATCATGGCAAAGCTCTTCAGTAGATGTGCCGACAGACAGCAGACATGTTTGCCTAATCCAGACTTGGTAATCAGCAAGGAGATTTGAAAGACAGAAAAAAGATTAGTTTGGATACAAAGGAGAGGATGGCAGGAACGTTACGATGACAGTTCAAGAAAATTTCTTGGAACGCTCACAAAAATGGAAATCAGCTGGAAATCCACCATTTCCTCATCTACTCCACCAGAATAATGTTTAGACAATGAGTAAAGACCATCTCCTGGTAAAATCTTCCAGCACAGCATGAAAAGACCCAGTGTTGTGGCGATGCTGACTGTGCACCATTTCCACACTGTTGTGTCAACACTTCACTCGGAGAACACAGACGAGAAATCTGCTGGCTCTGACAAGCACACCCTTTATCAAAGGGCAGATGGCCCCTCATGGCCTGGGTGAACACTTCACCTCACCTTAAAGGGCGTGTTAAATTTGTCTAACAAATCTGTTGCTTGTTAAAAGCCCTAAACTGTTAGGATTTCTTAGATAAGCAGCGGAAATTATCAATAGATAGCAACTTTACTGATATGTTAAAATGTTTTATCAGCAACAGAAAATACATTAACATGACTCTAGTGTATATTAATTGAATGATAACTGCACCTGCCTTGCACTGGTGCCCTTTTCTCAAGCCAGCTCAGCCAAGTAAAGCAGAGCCAAAGGCAAACACAACAAAGGCACGTGCAGGGATGAAGAGGCATCAGCATGAACAGGGAGGGACCAGCCGTCCAACCCCACCAGGAACAAATTCCCATTCCAGGAGCCACAGGTCAGCCCCATGCCATGCCATGCCATGCCATGCCATGCCATGCCATGCCATGCCATGCCATCCCATCCCATCCCATCCCATCCCATCCCATCCCATCCCATCCCATCCCAGCCAGGCTCACACAATCCCAGAATATACTGAGATGGAAGGGACCCACAAGGATCGTGGATTTCAACACTACAAAGGACCAAGAGTGGTTTTTTGGCTGTTTTGGCTGTTTTTTGTTGATTTTTCACAGCGGGTGACCCCGCACCGCCCCCTGCGGGCCGCGCCGGGCACTGCGCCCCCTTTACCCTCCGGGCACAGCTTTTCCCAAATTTCAGAAGAGAATTTATTTCAATCGACACATCAAAACATACCTGGGTCAGCAGCGTCCTCTGCCACGCATTAGCAGCGCTCAACTTATTCTGCATCACGTCTCAGTTATGTTATGGAGCCTGATTAGTGAAAAATAGTTTATCTAAAAGCCTGTTTTTATTCTTTCTCTGCTTTCCTCTGGTGGGTCTGTGCAGGACTAAATTTCCTCATGCATTACCTATTTAAAGCATAGACAACTTCAGCTTGCAGAGGAAACTAGGAATGCAAACTTCCTTTTCTTTCCCAAATAACTGAATTATCTGAGAACTGTCAGAGAACGCTACAGAATACTTCAGTGCTATCTGTTTCATGACATGAATAATTCCTGTATATTCAACAACTCCTCCAGAGTTACTAAACTAAAATATTTTAAAATTGACATCTGTTCAGAAAATGTATTGCTTCAAAAGGTATTAATACCTTTCTACTCCATCTAAAACAGGAACAATCTCGCTGGCACAATGTTCATTTTTCACAGTAGAGACATCTTGGAATGATTTCAGGGCAACTTTGAAAAAAGATATTGTCATGAGGAACTAGAGACACAAGTAAATATTTCAATTAATTTAACAAATATGCAATTTAATTTAGTGGAGAAAATACTGCCAATATGTAACATCTTTTATCTTACACTTTATCTGGGGAACGAACCTATCTTATGTTGGATCTTACATTGCAAGACATGTTATTGAGTGTGGTATTCTCATCAGAGGAAAACTAAGCATTATTGAACTGGAAATTTAATTATCATATACATCCTTTTTCTTTTTTAATTATTAGTAACAACAAATCATTGACAGTACGAGTTTCAGAAGTTATCTTTTGTAAAGCCACATACAGGATCTCACGGGCCCCTTCAACTTGTGCAAGTGGACAGTGATACATAAATACTTTCAAATATCAACTTTGGGGAAAAACCTTCTGAAACAGCAGAGAAATATCTAATATTTGTGTGAGTCAATTAATGAACTGAGTATTTGCATGAAAAACATTATCATAGCTCTAGAAAATCAAGCCTTCAGACGAAGATATTTGCGAGATATCAAAAAGAAACTGTTTGCATGTAGGAAAACATTAATAAACAGCAAAATCTAATTACTGCAAAAACATAAACACTGCAGCTGTAACACTTCTCTCTAACCATACCATTACAGGCTCACCAGTGAAAACAGAAGTGTCAATGCTAATGTAAACTCAGCTGCTGATATATATTCATTAGATTCAGAAAAGCTCCAACATTTCTTCTTCTCATTATCTCAAATTTTCTCTCAGTGTCTTCGGCCACAAGTCAGTGCAGATACAACCTGATACACAAAAAGGTAAGGTTTTGGGACACCTCGACCTAGGATGTATCTCTGTTCTTATCTCTTGCTCCAAAAAATCACCTGAAAGATCCAAAGGGAAAAGAAAAGCACATTTATAAGCATTGCTAAGCAGGGAGTTTAGGAGTAGGGGAACAGCCCAGAATGGGCACCTGAGCAATGACCCAACTCAGATGACAAGAATTTCTGACAGACAAAAAAGCCTATTCTGAAGTATTCTTCCATTATTAGTTTCACTATGAAACAGTAATTAAACAGCAGGGAAGACTCACTGTCTTAGCCTTTTAGTCTTGACTCTAATTTCCATGATGAAATTCTAACTTACTCACTGATTACCTTGTGGCTTGACACGCTTTGGGTTCTCAGGGATTTTATTTTTGCCCTTGCTTCCTTTTCTGGGCACAGCAGTTTTTGCCCTCACCAATCCACAATTTTCAGCATGCTTATGCATATTTTTCTGTTAGCACAATGAAGAATAAATATATGAATCAAATATTAATCTAGGTAAGCAATTTAACACACACAAAACAAATATGGTTCTGACAGACAAATTCTGGAACACTAAGTGGAAGACTGACTTAGTTAACAACCTCCATAAAACTCCTCAGGACTTTCCAGAATATGTATTAAAATTCTGCTTTAAAGGAACATTACCATTTGGTGGGTATAAAATAAAAATTTATCATTTTCTGGTTCCTGGATAAGCAATAAATTTTACATGTAAAATTTGTATGTGGAAAAAAGGTTACACTTACTTTAAAGCACACAGTTAACCCAAAAAGAGAAGTATGTTCTCACTGCATATGGTTTTGAAGTGAATCATAACTTCTTACTTTCCTTGCTGAACTGGTCCTAGCACTCCTTCACTTCAGCTCTTTCAAGTTCTTTAATTTCTCTTAAATTTCATACCTCCACACTGCCTTTGTTTCTTTAAGAGTTTGTCTTCTTATTTAGGAATAACACTGTATTAAACATTAATTACTCCAGTATTTTATTGTAGACACTAATACCAACCCTGAAAACATGATGTGGCAGATATTTTTGACACAAAGTGGGCTACTATAAAATTCTTTATTCATCCCCCAGAGTAATTTTTGGGAAAGAAAACAAACTAGTTGTGCTGACTTAGCATTAAGGACTTAACACTTCATCCAGTATACTGCTTTTTACTCTGAGTTTTGGAATCATAGAATGGTTTGGCTTGGAAGGACCTTAAGGCTCATCTTGTTCCAACTTCTGCCAGGGGCAGGGACACCTTCCACTATCCCAGCCCCATCCAACCTGGCCTTGGGTACTTCCAGGGATGGGGAACTTGGACACTTCCAGGATGGGGCAGGGACACCTTCCACTATCCCAGCCCCATCCAACCTGGCCTTGGGTACTTCCAGGGATGGGGAACTTGGACACTTCCAGGATGGGACAGGGACACCTTCCACTATCCCAGCCCCATCCAACCTGGCCTTGGACACTTCCAGGGATGGGGCAGCCAGAGCTCCTCTGAACAACCTGTGCCAGAGCCTCACTATTCTCCCAGGGAAGATTATTTTTCCTAATATCTCATCTAAACCTACTCCCTGTGAGTTTGAAGACAATCCCCCTTGTCCTGTCACTATATGCTCTTGTAAATAGTACAAGAGCATAAAAAGGATGTATCTTAGCCTGCCCTTACCTATCTTTGCCTTACCACATTTAGGGCATTCATAAACTGTATGCTTAACACTACAGTCAGGGTGCTTCCTAAAGTGAAGAGTGAGAAGCTGTTTCAATCAACAGCTTTCCCTGCAGAATGAGCAAGGGAAGGGCTTCTCACCAGTAAGGGTTTGTTTATGTGCAATTCAGCATCCATGCTGGAACAAAAATATCTGTAACTTTAGTCCCCAGACCTGTGACATGAACAAACAACCCTCACAGGCACACTGAAGGGTGTGAGGGTGTTGCACAGAATCCTTATTTATCCTCCACTGTGAGCAGATGCTGAAGAACACACTGGGACACTGCTCCCCCTTGGAGAAGGTCAGAGGTTTTCCTCCTAACTTTATTAAGGATTGCTGAGAAAATAACCAGACCAGAGTAATGGTACATTCCAATACATCAAGGTCAAAGCTATCCCAAATATCCTAAATGTAGTCTTTAAAATAAAACTTTCAGTTCAGACTGACTTTATTTTGCATCACTGCTGAAAATCACATTTCAGGCTCAAATACTTTATTTTGTTCTTATCAGGACATCACTGAAAGTGATTGCTCTTCCTTTATACTTCTAAGCACTTTGTGTACAGAACATTCATCAAGAATACTTTCCAGCACTTCAGTTTTACTGTTTATTTGTGAACAATTTATCCTGGACATAAATATAACAACACTATTTTAGTTAGACTGCAGTCACAAAAGTTTTTATAACCCCAAAGCCAACCATACCTTGCCAAACCCTCAACTGAATGAGCAGTATTTTTTCAGGGAATTTAAATCCCTGGCTACCTGTGGAGCTGCACTGAGCACATTTGAATCTTTTTGCACCTCTGTGAGTCTTCTTGTGCTGATTTCCTCAATTTTGAACAAGAGCTGGACTGTTTGCATCCCTGAGCAAGGCAAACCTTGTAGAGGAAAACACAAAAGAACCCTCAGTAAAATAGCCAGATAAGTAAATTAGTTTAAGATAATTAAAGTTGCACCAAGATGTTGTAGCTTTCCATAGAAATTAAGCAGTTGTAAACCTAAATCTTATTGATTTCCATGAAAATTGTTTAATAAATCACTTTTAAAAATTCCAGTAATTCTCTGCTTTAGTCTCTTCACAGCAATTCATTAAAAATGCTACCCAAAGTGGTATTTACAATATTAAAAGGAAAACTGCAAAAAAAGGTGAACAAAGAAATTGTATATATGCAAATAATACTTCTACTTCTACATTCAAATATTTACCATACTTTAACTGGAACTTTATTTGACAATATAAATAGATGCTAAAGGCATTTTGTATGCCTAAGTATTTTTTTAATATAGCTCTTTCATATATTTCTGGAAACTTAAATATTTTTAAAGGTTTTGGTTTTACTGATCAGCTCTATTGCCTCACACATTTCTTTCTGAAAGACAGAGGGTCACAGCACCACAGGTCCCAAGCCAAAGGAAAAGCTAAATCTTTGCTACTTTGCATTTTAAACAAATTAAAACATCAGCCACAAGATGTCACCACATCTCCTTGCAGGAGGACCTTACCTGTAAAACAATGAAAACATTTTCCACAGAAATATTTTGCGATGATATGAAGTCAGATATAACATATTTGGTGCAATTTTGTGACAATCAGAGATTTCACCTCTACTTATCGCTGCATTTTATTTTCGGTTTTTCCCTTTAAACTCACCTAAATCACTTTTTCAGGAAATAAAGGTACTATAATGTGGACACTGGTGTTTTGGGACATTTTTTCCATGCTTCTGTAACATGTGGATTTTCATGGTACCCCTCTGAGTGAATCTGGCCTGGCAAAGACAACACTCATAGCGTTTTTCCCCTATTGAAAAGACATTAAAATAATATATGCTTAGAAACTACTTATTTTGATACAAATGCAAATCCCCCAGATGTCAATATCCACGTTCTAACCACAACAGTCTTCAGACCAACCAAAAGTTACTACTAGTTGACAATGCCCAAGAGGGTAAACAAGTTTCCATAAGTTTACATAACTGATTACGACACAAAATGTTAAGTAAGATTATCCAAAGATTTGGAAATGGCAGGGTAAGCTATTCTCAGCTTTCTGGTAGTCCTGAATCTGTAAAGTGTATATAAAAAAATCATGATATAAAAGCCTCTTTAGAATCACTAGTTGAATTTGAGCTAAAAAAAGAGAATCAATTCCTTGAAGAAGCCATAGAATAAAGTTCATGGCACAACAGGAATGAATTTCTTTTGAAAGTAACAAGCTAAGTTTAAATGTGCAACGCTTTTAGTTATGAAGAAGATTTGAAACTGTGAAATGGCAAATACGTCACATTTGAGGAGTCTTTCCAGAACAGTTGTCTCAGCTTCCAAGTGCACTCTCTGTAATGTTTGTCATGCTGAGACCAAAATGCATTTTATACAATGCTTTCTGCCACACAGAGCTGTGCAGATAACACTTCACTTCAGGCACAGCAAACAAAACCACTTTATTGTCATTTATTCATTGTGGATTCATGCCCACACAAAAGAACATTGTTAGCTTCGTTAAAGCTGCTCAAATCTGCTTCCTATAAAGGCTGTAACTAAAACAAGGAACATTAACAATTTGTACCAAATCCATAAACAATCTCAGCCAAGATACCTTAACATCCAGATCCTACAACACACATTTACAGACTCAACATCACTGATGTCATCCAACTTTTACAGCACACACACACACAGTTTCTAGGGAAACAGATGCTTATCTGTTCCCTTCCAAGTCAGTCCTCAACTTCTGCAACATACTTTTACATTTCTAAAATCTTAAATCAGCCATTTTCTGTCACTTTTATTTAGATTTCGGGACTTTGCTGACAGGTATTGATTGATACTTGCCCACCACCCTCGGGCAGCAACACGGAACAATTCTAAGCTCATCCATAAACCCTCCAAAAAAAGCTCATTTTCAAGCTGAATGAGTGAACTGAGAGACTAAATAAATTACTAGGTTTATTCAAAGGCATTTATACAATATTAACTTTGAAATCTCCCTGGAGGTTTCAAGTACCACATTCTATTCAAAAGACCATTAATTTCTAAATGCCATCCAAAATGTGTCTCCTGAACACAAGGCAAATGACATCAGCCTGAACAAAATCTTCGAACACTTAAGGCTGAAAGGCACTGTTTCTTCTTCCAAATTCCCCCAGAATGTTAAGACTTAACTTAACCTGCACTTAACAATTACCACTGTGAGTATTTAATACAAAATTTCAGCCTCACTTCAAAATCTCACTCTACATATGTTATCTAAAAATGATCTACAAAGATTATTAACTTTTAAATTTTTTTCTGATGTGGTACACAAGCCTGAAATTTTACAGTCTTTGAATTTTTTACAACTGTTTGTTTTGATGCAGTTGTATATTCCTTTATTTTCACTATACAAGTCTGACAAATTCTCACTGTCTTTGCAGCTTTGGCTCTTTGTTTCCCCAACTGTGGAAAAAACTTTCTTGCCTTCCCCCTCTTCAGATGGGCTCAGCTGCTGGATGTTATTTTCAAATGCAATGGCATCATTATCTCTGTCAATCTAATTTAAAAAAGAAAATGTTTTACAACTTTCTCAATCAACAGCAGTCACTAGTAGCAAATCAGCTGAGCAGTCAACAAAATATAACCTACTAAGTCATTTTGATTTTCAGTCTTAAATGTGATGGACAAAACTGCAAGAAACAATTTGCATTTAGCACACCAGAGCCTAACTGGGAAGTGAACAATTACTAAAATTTTATGTAAAATTTCAGAGCATCATTTTAAGATTACACTGGGAACACAAAAAATCCTGTATCTTCATTAAAAAAAATTAAATTTCATTTCAGTGCATTTACCTTTTAAAAGAAAACAAGAAGTATGCTCTGAGTTTTTTATTAAATATAGGCCTTCTGCAGTCTAATTGCAATGCCTTCTTTGTCAAAGGCAATTAACAAGGTTGTGATACTTCTTGCATTAGCTAAATTTAAATATGATCTACCTCAGAAATTATCTAGTGGTGCATGAATTTTAAAAGAAAAAAAACACGTTTTATTATAAAACCAGTATCTGGCACAGAATAAATAGCAGTGTTTGCATATCCTTTTAATAAAATTCATTTCAAATGAGACAATATACACACCCAGCTTTAACAAGGACTGCAGGACTGAACTAACTGAGTTACAGAGAAGGGAAATTGTGCAATGCTACTTAAGAGATCAAGGCTGTCAAACCAAATAGTACCAAACTGGTGCAATGAATTAAAAACTTGTCTGAATTTCAACAACTTAGTCATCTAGAGGGCCTAAACTTCTTTTAAAAGAATGGGATGGGATTATAAAAAACTGCACAAACGACTGGATAACTAAGCCCAATGGATTTCGAAACACTGACATCAGAACTGAGTTGGTGTGGCAGCACGAGCTGATACTTGTGCCTCCACGAGGAGCATGGCTGGTGGGTTCTCTGTTCCCTTCTGAACCCTTTTCTTACCTTTCTTCTTGCATGGCATGAACCTGTGACACCTCCAAGCTGTAGGACATGGAGATTCCCTCAGCAGGGTCAAGGCCATGCCTGGGGTCCCTGTCTCTTTCCCTGCCCCTGTTTCTGCCCCTGTTTTTGCCCCATTGCTGCCATGGGCTGTGTGTTCAGTTGTTCTCCCTCCTCAGCACACAGGGTGCCGATGTGGCAGTGCTAATATGGACATGTTCCCCCTAAAATGGACACGTTGCCCCTAATATAGACACGTTCCCCTAATGTGTTCATGTCCCCCTTTCCCCACACCCAGGTCACAGCCCCACTCACCCCCAGCACCACCAGTGCTCTCTCCCCACAGCCTGAAGGGTGACATTGAACACGAGGGCAAGGCTGGGGCATTCGGGATGAGCCCCATGGCCCTCACTGAGCCCCACAGTCCCCACACATCACCCTCAGACCCACACACCACCCTGTCCCTCACCCCATTGCTCCCCCACCACAAGGCACCTCAGGGCCCACTACAGCTGGTAAAAAAATGTCTATCCATACTAATAAATCCAGGTGTAATTGGGAATGGACATCATTTTCCTGATATATGATGCTCAGGGCTCTCTTTTACCCCCATCTGGACACCCTCAGTGAAGATCCCTCAGGTTTTAATTGCGGGCCCTTGGCTGGGGACATCGTGGGGCTGAGCTCAGTTGGTTCCCCCACTTGGAAAACACCTCGAGTGCTTCCCATGATTCTCCAAAGGATGCCCTTCATCCCCTGGAGCTGAATGGTGCTGAAATGCTGCACAAAATTGGCTCAAGAGGGTTTGCAGGAGCGATGTGTGAGCACCATTACGTTGTACTCTACACCAGGATTGGGTAGTCAATGAGAACAAGTTTAAAAGGGTTCTCCAAAGACCTTGTAAAAATGTCCTTGAGGTAAACTTGCACGATTTGAGACTTAATGTTTAATCTTGTGTGCCCTTCTAGACTAGCAATTTCCAACCACCAAATGTTTTATAAGTGTGAATAATCTAATATAGTGCAAAGGACAGATTTGAAGCTTTACCTCTAAATCTTAGCTCTGTGTGTCACAGGGGATAGAACATTGCTAAGGGACTGCAGGCCAGTGTGCCCCAGACCCTGTTAACCTGAATTACCGAGCACTAATCCAAGCCCCAAACCAAGGGATGAATGTGGAATAACCCAGGAAAACTGGAGTTTGTGAAATATCCATAGCACGAAGGCAGCACCGCCCTGGCCTGTCGAGCTGTGCCCTCAGATGAGGTGGGTTCTGCCCAAAGCCATTACAGGCTGTGTTTGTGAGCACAGTTAACACCAGTGGGTCCCCAGGAACCACACATTTCTCTTTCCATGGAATTTGGCAGGGTCATTAGTGCTGCTCCTGTGTGGTGGGTGCCTGGGATAGCAGGGCTAGATAGCACTGTTTGAAAAGCCAGCGAATTTGGCTCCTGCAAAGAATGCAGCTGTGAAAAACACATCAGTGGGGCCACTGTAACAGGTTGTAAGAATGTAAAATTAAAATACTCACATCTTGAAAAAGCATGATTTCAGATCGTTGGCATTATTGGACCTTATCCTCAGAGACAGCAACCAAACATCTTATAAAATACCCCTGACAACAACTACTCCTATCCTATCCACAGTTCTGTAGATGTTCAATGCAAAAATAATATATTTTTTTTTGTTGAATAACTGCAAGTTAGTCATAACTATTCTGCTGCTTGCAATCAACACAATTCCAAAGCAATTATTTAAGGCTGAATATGTATTCCAGCAATTTAGGGAGGATATTTTAGTTAGACACCACATTATTCATCATCCACGAGGCTGTGGGCTCTCAAAACTAAAGAACACAATGCAGAATACACAATATATTCACATAATTATGCTGCCAGTAACTGTGGCCGGAGATTTTACTTCTTGCACATTTCTGACTCTTTTCAAGTTGCTATGTGTACTGTGCAATTATGATAGTTGAAGGGCACTGCAGGAAAAAAGTTGCTATAATAATATACCCTCCTTCAGGTCATTTTAATGAGGTTTTCTGCACTTCAACAGTCATCAGATTCCAAGAGCTGTCCTGCCTTGCACTTCTGCATTATTAATACCAGCACCATCCATGCAGCCACAATAAAGGTCTGTCATTATTTCCATTATTAGCTGATATTTTCAAGGATTTATAACTCGAACTCGGAATAGCCCTCCAGTTCATTTTTTGTTGGATTTAAAGGAACCACTTGGATCAGCAAACTGCAACTTCAACCAGTTTCTGATTAGGTTTTGACACACCAGAGGTTAACAGCTCCATAATGGCCATTATGGTCTGGTGTGTGTACAGTCTCCAGTTACCACTGCTGCTGCATCGTCTATCTCTAGCTGCAATCAAGCTCCTACCCACTCCTCTGGGAGTCTGGTTCTTTCTAACACATCAACAGTCTGCCTGAAAAATCTATCACTAGAAGAATAGAGGGCCATTTTATTTTTAAAGTCATAATTGTACTTTGGGGGGTAAACATTCAGTATGAATTATCGTTTCTTAGGAGTAGTTTATAAGGAACATAAGGAATTTAATGTAGGCACATTTTCTTGTGCTAAAGTAACGTTGCATGAAGAAACAAAATTCAGCCACAAAATTGCAGATAAATTGCTGATAAGAATCTGCCAGTGCATGAAAGTGAATACACGGACAACTGAAATCCTCAATCAGCAGAGTAAATTCTACACTTGGCTGCACTAAGGAAACACAGCGAACTTTGTCCTGATCTGTGGTTTTCTACCCAAGGATAAACAGTGCAGCTGATTTTTGTAATGAGTAAAATATTGGGTTATCTGTTCACACTGTCAGTCTTGAATCTGAATAATGCCTTTTATAATATTTAAGATGCTTAATGCTTGTTAGGTGGGGCTGACTTTTTTAAAAGCTATATTACCATGTACATAAAGCATATTTGACCTTGAAGGTAGTTCTAAGTTTCCTTTCCTTACTGTGTGTTAGAAAATCACTTTGGATGACTGCAGGGGTTGTTTAACAAGCCTGTACTGTGATGCTTTGCACCTCCATCACAGCTTCTAAACTGCAGTTCTCTGATGCCAATGAAAGGATTGCCATCAATTTAACTGGGTTTGGAATTAGGCCCAGAAGAGATAACTATGTGAAGGAATGATGGGGTGATTTATTTACACATTTTTGACCTGTCCATAAAACGCAGAGTAAATCAAGACGGCTGCATTGTACTTGGAAGAGAAAAAAAGGAAATGAAAAGACCAAAGTAAAGAGCCAAAGAAATAGGCCCAAACTTAACCTCCAATGCTCATAATTGTTTCATTTAGGATCCACCCTCTTGTAGCTGAAAACTCCATCCTTCTCCAGAACATGACTCCTGTTAGTCTACGAGAAAACCCAGTCTTTGTTGTGACTAATTTTGACAGCTTTAATATCATTTTCCACCTGGCATCTGGAAAGTTTTCCATTTGCACTTTCCTCCAATGTCTCACTTTTGTGTTTCCAAGTCTGTGTCGCCTTCACACAGCACCTGTCAGAGCGGTGTCTGTGCCTTAGCACCGCTCTGCAAACACACACCGTGCTTTGCTCCGACACCAGGGACAGTCGCTGCCTCCATCACCTGTTTGGCAGGGAGATATTGCCCCTCTTAATAATAACAGCAGTAGATAACCTCCTTCACACCATCACCTGTTTCAGAGGAAGCGAGTTTGCTTTTATAATCTCTTCTAATTCATCTGGCTCCTTTAAACACGGTTCAGTTCTTGAAGCTGTAATCCCTAAACGGTTAAAATATTTTCTGGTGCTTTTGTCAACTTGTGCCTTTAGTGCCCCACTTTCACAGAGATGAAGCATTTCTTCAAAGATCATGAAGTACCTTAACTAAAAAACAAAAGAAAAGGCATATCAACTAATGAGTGAAATTAAAAACAAAAATCTAATGTTCTTTTGGATGCTTTTCTAAGCAACTGAAAGTTGCAGATTCAGAATTAACTTGATGTTTCAGTGCTGGCTTGGAAGACTCTCAGGAGGAAACCTTCAGTCTGATCACTTGGAAAGAAGAATATTATTAAAATATTTCAGCCTTTTTGTTTATTCGCTCTTTTTTTCCCCCCAGATCTCTGGTTCTGAGATGGGAGCTGCAGTTTATTCCAGAAGACAGCATTGAGGATTCAGGTCTGGCTTGAATTTCTTGTCTGCCTCAAAGAACACAATTCTGCAGTCATATAAAAGCTACTCAGATCCAAGAACATAGAATGTACAGTCCTACTTGTTTCTGTATTCCCCAAAGTAAGGGGAAGCTGGGAGCACAGCAAAGCAAAGACAGATGGAAATCAGCCTGCAGGGTATTGATTGACTGGTGTCTAGGCAGGCTAAAAATTACCACTTCTCAGTGCAAAGAGGAGGGAGAGGAGAACTGCAGAGCTGTCTGGGGCACAGGGCTTGGACTGTCCAGGCACAGTCCCATAAATATGGGCTGTGCTTAAGGCGTGGGCAAAGCTGGGCTTTGCTCTCTCTCCAGTGCTCATCTTGACTTTGAGAAGACAAATCATCTCTTTAAACATGAGTGATTCTTGTAGCAGAACCAAAGCAACTTGTATTAAGTTAAAAGACTTAATGCTTTCAAGTGTTGTCTAGGCTCTTAAAATCCTGCTCCAGACTGTAAATGATTATAATTATATAAGATGACAAAAAACCCAAGACATAATAGTGTACAGATGTGGGATATATAAAAGGGGAAGTATTTAACATAAGCTTACTGGAGCTGAAAGCACCAGGGATGATTGATTGTTCAGACACAAGTCAGGGAAGTGGTCTAAAAATTATTAACCATAATTGCAATTTGTCTATTAACTGTTTCATCTAACATTTTGGTTTATTTAGAAACAATCCTGCCATCCAGTAATTTCACATTTGCTGCTTGTGGCAAACAAGCCACAAAGAGCTGCGTGCCTGCGTCTGGTTGGAAGAAGGATGTTTATTGGGAAGGACATTACTTCGTCCATTTCAAAAGAAATTAGCGTGGTTATACAGTTAACTACACCTCAGTGACTTCCACTGTTTTTACAGAATACTCTTTAATCCAAGGGATAGCAAAGAAAGTTTTAAAGACAACTCTCCTTAGTTAGTTATTAAAGGTTTCTGTTGCTGTTTGTGCAAGGGTCGAAGAGTTAAAAGTTTAAAAGGCAGAAAGTTTTCCTCTTGTTTTGACTAAACGGAGGGAAACGTGCTAAAGCTGTGCAGGATTTGATTGCCAAACACAAAGAGAAGATACACAGTGAGAAAAGATAGTAAAGGTTTAACCCAGCTGATGTAAGAAACAAACTCCAAGGATGCCCATGTTTCCTTCTTTTATCGCATTGTTAATCTTTAATCAGAAAAACAGTTCAGAGAACAGCTCTCTGTGCACAGCTGAACAGACACCAAACCCGGGCAGTTAATAGGATCACAGAGAATGGGACTATTAAATCATTCTCCTAATGAATCTATGAGGGAGATGTACAAACCAAAGGGGTTCAAATTCTGCTTCCACGTGGAAATGCAGCAAGTCCTCATTAAAGCTTGCAAAATCAGCAGTAAGGAGGTGGTTAGTGGGTTCAGAAGAGCTGTGGGTTCCTGTGCACCTTTTCTCCCAGCTCAGATAACAAACCATCATGGGCGCTGAACCTTCCGAGGAGTCCAAATCAAGTGCCTTAATTCAAACCCTAAAGAAATCAAGAAAATTTCAGGGCATATTTAAAGACAAGTATATTAGTTTCACTTCACTGAATTGCAGGTGATTAATCCTTGATACTTATCAGCAGAGATACCTTAAATCTTAGTCTTCTGCACTGCCCCAGTCTTGAATCATCACTTAAAGACCACGACTAGATAGCCCTACACCTCTCCATCAGGAACTGGTAACAGAAATGGTATAACAGGCTTAGTTTTACATCTTTTCTGCTCCTGTAGGAAACAAAATCAGCCTTACAGCCCTCACAATCTTTTTAAACAGCAAGATGAGACAGTGCCTAGAACACAAACAAGAACAGCTAAGTGGCACTTCTGTGATTCATGGTTATTGCTCTGTTCAGAGCTGCCTCTACAAAATTAAAGTCTCTGGAGCTCTCATTCACACCCCTCTTCAGTTTCAGATCTCCTAGGCAGAGCTCATTTGTGCCTCACCCAAAAAAAGAAGGTACTGCCCTAGTGCTCCTGCAGAGCAAATACCTGAACTCTGCAAGGTTAACAAGTGGGTGGGGTTTTTTAATTTTATTTGAAGAGTGCAAGCTGGTTGTTATTAATTTGTACGTACTAGTTTAAGCTCATGTGTAAGAAGTTCCTTGTTACATAAATAGTATTTATATGCATATATATCATCCCGACTCAGTAAATTTGGAGACAGTTACAGTTGGTCAGGCAGCAGACACATGTACAGCACAGACAGAATTCCATCTTCCTAAAAGCATAAGAAAAAATTATGATTTCCAAGGCCACTTGAACCCTTGATCTCTATACTGAGTGTTATTTGTAGCAATAATCATAATGGTGGCACTTGTCTCATAGGAACTTTTTACACTGACCAAGCAAAAGTGATTTTGAAAAAATCACATTGTTGTCCACTAATATTGCCTTATTCCTATTAGAATGGTGCTAAGCATAAGTGTACAGTGTGGAGGATTTCACCTGACCTGTTAACACTTACATAAGAGTTTTCCAGTAAACACAGGATCTGATGCAGGGATTATTGGTTTTTTTGCAATGTTGATTTTCCTCCAGCTGCCAGGTTCAAGAACCAAAAGGTATGTAGTGCTTGACATAGGCACATTTGCCTTCTGACCTTTAGATGTAGCTTGGCTTTCATTTCTGCACCATCAGCTCTTCTATCCTGTTGTTTGGCTTCCAGTGTTATAAAATGCTTGAAATATTAATCAAAGCTGTTTTCCTGGGGAAAAAAAAAAGTGTAGAACAAAATCTCATTTGAAACAGAAACCACAGTTCAGCCAAGTTGCTGCTTTTGTATTGCTATTAAAGGAGAAAACAGGTTATAGCAAATGTTTTTCATTTCAAATAAGAACATACTTGTTGCATTACAGTAACCCAAAGAGGACGCAATAGGGGCTATCTGTGGCACAGACATAAAAATTAGAAGAGATAAGGATCATGTCTAATTAGGTTTTAAACTCCTCTGGCCAGGAACTACCAACCAAACTAGGAGAATGCATAAGAACAGGGAGAAATTGTCATTATCACCTCCCAACCACTTTCCATGGAGATGATAAAGTCTTAGAGATGTCAAGTTAGTGCCTAAAGCCAAATAGGAAATCCATGGCAGAGGAAGAAACAGAACCTAAACCTTCAGAATCTGCACCCACACTTACTGGTTAAAGCCATCCTTTCTTAAGTCAGCTCACGAAGCACACAGAACTGACCAGTGGGACAGACTGCATGTGGCAAGGGACAAAAATGTTGGCAGAGAAAAAAGGTACGTGGAAGCATTTGAAGAAAAGAGGAAAAGCACCTTGCACAGGTAGAGCTGGGTAACCCTGAAATGACAAGTGCCAACAGAGTGCTAGCTGGCAAGCAAAGGATCACAGAGAACAATGAACAGCACCCAAGAGGAAGGAGCAAGAGATTTTCTTATCCTAGAAAAAGAAACAAATTCAGATTATAACAGGTGCTCCTGTGTCCTTTCTTTAGGCCTGAAGAGGTGAAGTCTCTGGAAAAGGGCAGAGTTAGCAGGAGCCTGGTTATCCACAGGAAGCCAGAAGCTCTTGAAGAAGAGGTGCTTGAAGGATTTGTTGGTTGCCCCCTCCTCCAGATAGGAAGAAGGGAGCCCTTGGCAGCTGCAAACACACACCCCTGTGGTCAACAGATTTCACTCCAGCAAGGGTCACTGTTTTTATGTGCCAGCTGAACCTCAGAGCCATCTGGGCTTTGTGTGACTGAGCAGAGCAGATGCTGCACAGGTGAAGGGGAACACAAACCTTATGCTGACTGTTCTCCCCGCTGTTTAGGATGGTTTGTCCCCTTCTCTCCTGGCTGTGGTTCAGTTGTTCATCCAGCCCAAAAAAATTGCAGTAACCATGAAAAATCATAATGAAGTTTTGGCTAGCGTAAAGTCAGCCAAAGTCTTGGTGGGCCCAAATCCTCTGTGTGACTGTTAGACCTTCTGCAGTATATGAGAAGAGCTCCCAAGCTGACAGGATTACACATAGCTGGCCACTGGTCAGGCCCTAATCATGATAAATCTGGGTATTTTTTCCTTCTTTCCCATTCCTCTGCCATCAGAACAAGGCACTTAGCTTTGAACACAGGCAAAAAACTTACACGACCTTATGAAGTGATCCAGGAAGCTGCCCCAGACAAGAACTGTATCATTTGGGGTTGGAAAGAAGGAGGTAAGAAGGAAAGCACTGTGCTCCCAGTTTGCTGCTACCTGTTCTGCCTCCTCCCAGGGGTTCACAGTTCATGCAGCACACGAGGAGAGGAGTGTTCAACACGTGTGGCCAGACCTCTAGACCTCCTGCAGATGGGTCAGTGCCGAAGAACTGCCTGTAAGGAAAGGGGCTGTGAGGCAGAAATATCACAGAGGGCTACACGGGGTCTGGAATAAACACTTGGCTCCCTCACAGGCTCTTTTGCAACTGCAGCAAATTTGCACGGTTCATGTTTTCTTCTGGAAGCTGAGAGAACAGTCCCTGCCCTGGTCTTGGGGAGCTGTTTGCTTGGCAGGGCTGCCCTTGGAGCTGGGCTCTGTGGCACCCAGTCCAGCAGCAATCACAGTGTGCTCCCTGCAAGAAGTAATAATCCAGATGCAGTGCTCCTCTATTAGAACAGCTCAGAGGATCTCTAAAAACCCTACAATTTTATGACAAAATACCCAAGTGGCAAAATCTTTGAAGGTGATAGTATGTAGGATAATTAGCAATGGGAGGGGAGTAGAGTTTCTGAGTATTATTATATGCCATTAACAGCTTTCAGAACTCATTGAGAGTGCTTTGTTGCACCTTGGTTTATAGGGATGAGTTAAGCTTTCTAATGACGTTTTTCTGAGCATCTTAGAACCTTTACATTTATTGCATTGACTTTCAGTAAGTCTATAAGTGCTCAAAAACTCTGTTTTGAACAGCCTGAATAGTGTCCATCAAAGCAAACATCCTAAAAATCCTCCTTTCAAAGCACTTGTTGAACACTATCATCTTGAAATGTCAGATTCACATGCATTTAAATGATTTGACAGCTTCCAAGAAGGCACCTGATGAGCATCACATTCAAGTGTCAAGAAGCACAGAGAAGAAGTGCCAAAAAAAAAAAAGTTAAAGCTGAAGAAATTGTATCAGCTATTAGATGAGCATTATAATGCAGTTACTACTAAAAAAATATTCTCATTTAAATGGAAAATAAACTTTACATTCAAGAGGATTTTTTAGAGGACTTACATTGCCCCAAACCACCTCCCCTGTTTCTCACTAGTGAAGTATTTCAGAAACTGAATCCAGACAGCAGACACACACATGGCACACCAGCACACACTGGTGTGGGGTGAACAGTTCAAGACCACTGTAACTGAGCCATTAGAGGTGCTACTTTTGGGGGTTTTTTGTGTGTGGGAGACACTGGGTGTGATGAGAATTCACTGGCTTCTGTTAAAACCTTTAATGCCTTCTGTTGGCTGTCTACAATCTGAATCTCTAAATGAGAAGATTCTTGGAAAAAATCTTGGCCCTGATTTGCATATGCTCCAGTTATCTCATTGCACCAAATACTATGTGTGTTTTATATAGGGGTTTGAGGCTTACTGTGTGTTTGTGATATGCTTTGAGATCCTCTGATGGGAGGTGTTACCTAAATACAAGTAATTTGATGCTGAAGTGTCTAGAATTCCCAGTGGACATCTGCACTTGAGCCCTGCTGCCATCACAAATGAAAAACATTTGGAATCCTTAATGTGATTTTTAATGGACATATGTTCATAACACAGTGCCACCAATTTGGCATATTTAGTGTCTTCTCAAGAGAAGCCCACAGTTTGTATAGCAAGATTGTGGGAGGTTAGGATTGCAGTGTGAGAAAATTTGCACAACACCTGCCTGACTGTAATTAAATTGGCAGAAATTAATGCTCTGGGTTTGGAGATTTTTTCCTGTTCTTAAAACCAAAGAGACACTGGGACTGATCTTGCTGTTTTATTTAAGCTTTTATTCCAACTTGACTTGTGCTATAATATCATCATCTTCTGGTCCACTGTGTTCCTGACCACTGAGCATTGCTGGTTTACTCTCAGTTGTTATTTCTATGTACACTGACTTGCCTGGCCAGCAGCACTCAGTATTTTTGTACTTCATTGAAAAAGGGCTCTGCCTACTATTACTGCAGATAGTTCCCATTTTATTTTAAATTAAGTACTTCATGATATGTTTTAAAATGAAACCATTTGGCTGAAATATTTCTGATCAGCTTCACTCACAACACATAGTGGGCTGTGAAGACAAACACCAACACTGTCATTATTAGATTATTTTTGGAGTTTACCTTTGCTTACAGCAGAGCCTTATCTGGAACAGTCTTTAGCACCTCTTATCCCACCGGATTTTTGTTTTCCTTTTCAGGAATGTTTGGCCTTGCAGCGCATCAAGGACAGCCCCTCTTACCTCACTATTTTCTTCCCTTATTTACAAAACCTAATAAAAAGCTTTGCAAGAGAGATAGAGGATACAGTCCCAGGGGGGTGTTCCTGCAGTGGGAGGTTCAGCTCTGCAGTGTTTTAGCCTTGCAGGGCAGGAAGGTGAGCTGCAATCCTGATCCGTGCTGCTCTGCCAGCCTGGCACTTCAGGGCCTGGGTACCCTGTATATATGGGATGCTCACAGCAATTCTGTGGCTTTAAAGAACTCCCTGAAACTTAGCTGGGATTCCCAGATTTCCTGTTCTGCAAACCACTGATGACAATATTTTGTATTCATGATGAAAGCCCCATCAATATTAAAAAAAGACAGGAAAATCAGCCTTACTTTATGGGCACAATGGTCTAAAATGGAATGGGGGAAGCTAAAGAGGTAAAGACAGGCAGGCAGAAACAGAGGTCAGAGCTCAAAGTGTCTGAGGCCACACTCAAACATAAAAATTACAGGAGTAGTGGTGGCTGCCAGAACTGATACAGATATGGACTCATGTCTCTGTATGTACACATGTATACAGTGCATTTCACACATAAACCACAGTGCAACCCCTTATCTGAGCAGTTCTGTGCCTTTTATTTGAATACCAATTTAAGGATGGGTTAATATTTTATGACTCGTCCCCCCCCCCAGAGCTCCCAGTAAAATAAAACATAATATTTGAAAGAGGAGGTTAATTATTGAGACAGTCACTGCTCTGCCTCTTCTGAGCTGGTAGCAATAGAAAATAATTGTTTAGTTTGCAAGAGCCTAAAGCAAGTTATAAGCAAAAACTTCCTCTCTCACACTGAAGGAAACTCAACATTTGGATTTATATTGGGATTTTTTTAGAATTGCATGGACAAAACTAAAATCTCCAGGCCCTGTGTATGTAGTGGTTATTCAGGCCTGTCAGTGCTCACTGTTGAACTTTATACCTGGATCAGGCAATGTTCCCAAGGTAAGTAAACACTCCTTGGACGAGCCTCCACTTCACAGCCAACTAGTGAGCATCTGCCTGCAAAATGTGCCACCTGCACTTTGCCTCTGTGAGTGACCTCCGTGTTCCTGGATCCAGAGACTCTCTGTACTCAACCTTTCCCACACGCCGAGCACTTATGACGTTTTTGATTTCAAAGCCAAACTGGATCAAAGTTTGGTTAAACTGCTAAATTTTGTAACTGCTTCAAAACAACAAACCCAGGGGCTAAGAACCTCCGCTTCCAGCATTCATTAATCGAGCCTGTTAAATGATTACCTCGTCAGGGCTGCTTTGTTGACAACTCTGCGTGATGACAATGTCAGTGGCACTGTCCCAAGACACATCCAGTGGTGATGTAAAGGACAAGCCTCCCTCACCTCAACTAGTGGGATGGACACTTCCACCAAGAATATTTAAGGAAGGAGGATGCGTCCTTGGAAAGCAGCGATTGCAAGAGCGCTCCAAAGCAAGTGACCCGGGCTCAGCTGAAAGGGACAGCAAAATCCTCTGACATCCAACTCCACCTTGCATAGCCAGTAAGTAGAATGGCCTCTATTTTTATCTCCCTGAAATTACCAGTGATCCAAATTTCCTATTTTGATTTTTAAAGCAGAATTATATAATCAAGTCCATTAGAAATTCTACCTTTGTGTTACATGATGTTATGAAGGCTTTGTGACACTGGTTAGAGCGTGTGCTAACACACCCAATATATTTGATTTTAGATTGTGATCAGTATTTCAAAGCCATCCACAAGATCCACTACAGCTTCAATAATGCCCCCACAGCTGAAAGCCGAGATGAATGTCATGCCCAAGGTTGTGCAGGGGGATTTGGAGAGCCTGCCTCCAGAAGCGAAGGATTTCATCGAAACCAATGCCAAGCTGTGCCAGCCTGAGAACATTCATATCTGCGATGGCTCCGAGGAAGAAAACAAAAAAATCCTGGACATCATGGTAGAACAAGGCATGATCAAGAAGCTAAAGAAGTATGAGAACTGGTGAGTAGCCTAAACTAAGTCAAGTACCATCTCAGAATTGCAAAGTGCATTTTCTATCCTGTTTACTTTTAAAATTTCTTATAACTCTTCAGTGTTTGCCTTCCATGAACACTTTGGCTCTGTAGCTTACATAGGTGAAATAATTAGGGAAAGCAAATTTTTTCCTCAAAAAATTAACATAAACCATACTATTCAATTGGACTATCAACTGTACATTGTCTCTATTGATTAGTTACATTGGGGAACTGAAATAATGTCATGAGAATTATGTAATTAATCATTAGCAATGGCAAAATATTATTTAGCAAATCTTCTTTTGAAGAATTCTACTATTTTAGTCAATTAGTTTATTCATCACATACTTTTTTTTGTGGCATTCAAATAGGTCTGTGGGTGTTCAAATATTATTCAGTAGAGGCATTATTCATATCATGCCGATGAGCTTTGACTCTAATGTATTCAGCAAATACTTTTTTCAAATATTTCATCATTTCTCCCAACTAACTGAACATGAAAGGAGAATATTAACAACAAGTACGTACTCAGGAATTACGTGCCGACCAAGAGATCTTCATGGAAGAAATCTGCAAAGACTTTTTAATAACCAAGTGCAGGAATTTGGCAATCTGTTTGCAGACTATTTGGGAGAGAAAAGGGCAAGATTCACCAGATAAATTATTCATTGTTAATTATATGCTTAGCTGTAGTGATGATGGTTATGACAGCCCAACTAGAACATTTTTATACTCGTGGAAAATTTCGATGCACAGAGGTGAAAATGTAAACCAATCCTCTCTATTGTAAATAGATGGCAAAGATTCTTTAGAGGGGAAAAAGAATCCCCTGTAATAAACTCCTTGACTTCTAATGATCATGCTTATACTCAGTATTTCCTTTGTGATACCTCTAACTTAAAGGACTATGCCAACCCACTAAGCTGGATTCTGATCCCACAGGCACTTCCACCAACACTTAAAGTACTTTGCTTGGTATGCACTTAGCTTGAGTTATCATTTTGTGGCCCCCATACCAAATAACTTCACACTGATGAGAAGGAGAATTAAACAAGATTAAGTTTTCCTTGAAAGTTAGCACCAGAGAATAAGGCTGAGATAAGAGGCAAAGGAGGATTAACGTGTAAACAGAATTTCCTAGGCCATTAATTAGTTACTCCTCCTGGAAAGTCTTACACCAATATGTATGAGAGGATGTATTCTGACTGATTTTTGAGATTATCTGTTAAACTGGCTCTGTCACTGTAGTTTTTTCCCTTACAAAGCTTTGCACCCCTTTGTGCTAAACGCGTCCCACAGAAGGGTAAAAATTACTACTTCGATAATTAAAGTCTAACTTCCTGGGTTTTGGTGAATTGCAGCTGGTTGGCTCTCACTGATCCAAGAGATGTGGCAAGAATTGAGAGCAAAACTGTCATCATCACTCAGGAACAGAGAGATACCACTCCGATGCCTAAAACTGGAACCAGCCAGCTGGGTCGCTGGATGTCTGAGGAAGATTTTGAGAAAGCCTTCAACACCAGGTTCCCAGGCTGCATGCAAGGTGGGCAGGAAAAAGATGATTGACACTGAATTTCTAGGATTGCAGAGACACACACAACTATTACTAGTTATTGCAACATTTAAAGAATGATTTTAGCTGAATATTTAGGTTTGTACCCCCATAATCATCTTGTTGTTTTCATGAAGATCTTTTTCATAGACCCAAATGTCTGGGGCAAGGATAGTCTTCTGTCTCTTTCCAATATTCTCTTCCTAAGAGGGGCAAAGTAAGGTGTGAAAATTTGAGTGACTTTATTCAGAAAGTCACACAGCAATCAAGCAGCAAATAGAAAGTCAGATGAGAATGAGAGACTCCCCATCCCCAGCAATACTTTCAGATTCAGCAATTTACACCAGCAGAGAACTTGGCCTCCACCCACCTTTACTCCTGGCTAGACAATCTGTCTGAACTGCTGCTTTCAGCATTTAAGATAAAAAGTCTTGCTACACAATTAGACAAACAGAAAGCTACAGCTCTTTAAACATCTTCAGAAACACTCACAAGACAAACAGCTTTTAAAGGAGTGAGAAACAACCTCCACGTTAATAAAGGCTATTTTGAAAGTTCCTTGTTTTGCTCTTTGCCACGTCTTGCTACTTCTTGTTTCGCAGGACGTACAATGTATGTCATCCCCTTCAGCATGGGGCCCATTGGGTCTCCTTTGTCCAAGATTGGGATTGAGCTGACAGATTCCCCATACGTAGTGGCCAGCATGAGGATCATGACACGGATGGGAACAGATGTCCTGAAAGCCCTGGGCAATGGGGAGTTTGTGAAATGCCTTCACTCGGTTGGATGTCCTCTACCACTGAAAGGTAAGAGCCATTAAAAACTGTGGCCCCTGGAAATTCCCAAGGGTGTGTTTTAGAGCTGATTGTGTGTCCCCAGCACACGAGAGACCCTCACCCTACAGGATCAGGCTACTTTGTGCAGCAGGACTAGGTTCAAAACTCAATTAAAGGAATCAGAGCTCAATGACGGTTTCATGGAAAGGAGATTATTATCCCTAGTACTTACCAGGGATTTCCTTTGATGCATCTGGTATGGGTTGCTGTCAGAGCCTCGACGCTGATGAAACAACAGTGTGATCAAGCATGGAAATTGCTGCATTCATGAGTACAACATTCTGTTCTGCAGAGCCCTTAATCAACAACTGGCCATGCAACCCGGAGCTAACGCTGATTGCTCATCTCCCGGATCGCAGAGAGATCATTTCGTTTGGCAGCGGCTACGGAGGGAACTCCTTACTGGGGAAGAAGTGCTTTGCTCTCCGAATCGCCAGCAGGCTCGCCAAAGAGGAGGGCTGGCTCGCTGAGCACATGCTGGTAAGAGCTCCTACATCAGGGATGTTTGAACAGCCCTTAAACCCTGAATTAGCTCCACACAAACACTGCACATCTCGCTATCAGTGCAATTAGTCTCGTACGGATAGTCCTGCAACGTTAGATATGAGTCTATCACGTGCCAGGCTTGGGAGGAATAGAAAATGCCTTGCAAGGCCGAGTCCTAAACATTTTAAAATAGGACCTGTAATATCATAAACCAAGAAGGATTTGGATCTTCTGACAGTGGCTACTTGTGGGCAGACTCATGTACTTGAGCAGAGCCTAAACATCATCATTGGGCATCCACATTACAAGTCTTATAGCAAAAGATTTATGCAAATATTCAGAATTGTCTTTCTTAGTATAGAGGTCTATGCACTCAGAAACCTGCAAATATCAGGTTTTCTAAATGAGTTCTGCCATGCACCCTTCCTGCCTTTACTTTCTACTGTCATTTAAACATTCTCTACCATAAAATACCACTGAGAAAAAGAATTTCAAAATGTGCAAGAGAACAATCTCAGAAAAAATATCCACGTTCTCTGAGAAGAGCAGAAGTATCCATGCACACAGTGCTTTCACTTCCCTCCAGTTGTGCAGCCAAAAGAATATTGCCTGGTTTTCATCTGTCTCAGCAGAGAAATGCAGCTATTTGTGGTCTGTGTATCTTTAATCAGCAAAATAAAGATAAATGTTTGAAGCAGATACATGCCTAACATTTAAAAAAAAATATATAAAAGCTCCTTACAGATAGTCTAATGGCAAGAAGAGAAGACTGATTTAAAAAGAACAGTTTGAGTTATTTATCAACTATATTGTGTAGTGCTTCTTCTGCTCGTCCAAATTTGTGTAATTAAATATTTTATCATTACCACTTGCTGGGAGACAACTTTCAAAATGAAAAGCGCAAGAAAAAAGACTGTGTTTAACAGTTGCATTAATTTTTCAACAGATCCTGGGAATTACCAATCCAGAAGGTAAAAAGAAGTATTTTGCTGCAGCATTCCCTAGTGCATGTGGAAAAACTAACTTGGCCATGATGAACCCAAGCCTGCCAGGGTGGAAAATTGAGTGCGTGGGTGATGATATTGCCTGGATGAAATTTGATGAACAAGGTATGGAAATTGTTTTGGAATATTTTACAGGTTGCTTTTAGGTGCAGTAAGACAGGCTGCAAAATTCTGGATAGAATGAAATCAGAACGATTTACTTACATATTTTTTCCATTTAACTCCCAGGCAACTTAAGGGCAATCAATCCAGAAAACGGCTTTTTTGGTGTCGCCCCTGGAACCTCAGTCAAAACAAACCCCAATGCTATTAAAACCATATTCAAGAACACCATCTTTACCAACGTAGCAGAAACCAGTGATGGAGGTGTCTATTGGGAAGGCATTGACGAGCCATTGCCACCTGGAGTGACAGTGACTTCCTGGAAGAACAAGGATTGGACCCCAGACAATGGTAACCTGGTCCTTGCCCACAGTCTCTCTCGGCTTTCTCTGCTGAATTCAAGTTAATTCTGCCATCATGACCTTTTATTTATTGTGTTCTGTGCAGGGGAACCTTGTGCTCATCCCAACTCGAGGTTCTGCTCTCCAGCAAGGCAGTGCCCCATCATGGACCCAGCGTGGGAATCTCCTGAAGGTGTGCCCATCGAAGGGATAATATTTGGAGGCCGCAGACCTGCTGGTAAGAGAGGAAGCAGCCACATTTCAAGGGTGAAGTGCTGACCACAGAAAGGCTGAAACACAGCTGGACACAGACACAGCCTTTGCTTTCACAGCTGCAAAAGCTGGGAAATCACCATGATAGTCCAACTTCTCCATGTGAGCCTTTGGAACAAGCACTTCCAGCCACTGATATTTCGATGTCTGAATTGTTAGATGTTAACACTAACAACAGAGAGCTGGAGAGAGATCAGGACACACTAAGCTGGGTAATAGACACAGAGCAAATTGCTATACTGGTCCCAGTTTGCTTGTAGTTTAACTGGTTCAGATAGGAAATGCTTAGAGAAAGGAACCAGCTCAAGACAGTTTACAGAAAAGGAAGTAAAATAAATTGTCCTGCTAAAAGTCACCTAAAGTTGGAAAAGAAATAGAAATAATGCTAGATCTGAGTCTAATATCATGATCACAGGACAGATTCCATTTCCACTAAAATCTGCTGGAGGTTCTGATGTCCCAGATATCTCCTGCTGAGCAACTAAACATGGATGTGTTCAGTAATGTGTAGTCAGTTTTGAAAGCATTTGTATGAACTTCTTTGCTGTAAGAGAGCACGAAATGAACTGATTAAAAAACTAGGAAAAATTAGACTACATTATCCAGCAACAGACATTCACCAGTATCCCAGGTAGTGAAACCTGTTATAAAAGCATTTCTGGACCTCTAATTACTGAAGTGATCTTGTACTTTACAGGTGTGCCTCTGGTGTATGAGGCCTTTAACTGGAAGCATGGAGTATTTGTAGGAGCAGCCATGAGATCTGAAGCAACAGCAGCAGCTGAGCACAAAGGTAAATCAAAATTTAGCCTGCCTACCTGTATTAAAAGCAGTCCCTTCTGGAGTGCCTGCTCTGTCCTCCCCTCTCTGCTCTTTCACATTTCAGTCTTGGCAGTTAATTCTGCAACCTGTGCATTTTCACAATAGAAAATATTTGTACTGGAATTAAGAGCCTAATTCTCTGTAAAAGTCAAATTAAGCAAAATAATCCCTTAGGTGGCAAGCATACAGACCAGAATGCAGGCACAGGGTTGCCAGAAGCCTTGATAGAGAGTTCTTGTTACAGTCTGGGATAAATAAACTTACATTTTCTCTTCTGCTAGAGCTCAGCATAAATACTTGAATGATGAAAGCCAGCTCTTGAGGATCTTCATTTAAGCTGCTTGACCTGAGATGTGAGAAATTTAATTTCCACTGATTACAAAAATTAATTTCATTTGTACCCTTCTTTGTACATCAAGGATAATGCTTGTATTGTTTCTTAAAGCTCTCAGGTTCAGTGCAGAAGGGTGGTGAAGGGACCATGGGGATTAAACCTGGAAGGATCTGAATCTTTGTGCTTTAGAATAAATGTGCAATTTATTCCCTTATGTTCTCCACTTGTGTTTTGAACAGGCAAAATCATTATGCACGATCCATTTGCCATGAGGCCTTTCTTTGGCTACAATTTTGGCAAATACTTGGCCCACTGGCTGAGCATGGCACAGCGTCCAGCTGCAAAGCTACCAAGGATCTTTCATGTCAACTGGTTCCGGAAAGACAGCCAAGGGAAATTCCTGTGGCCTGGCTTTGGGGAGAATTCCCGTGTGCTGGAGTGGATGTTCAACAGAATCGAAGGGAAAGCCTCTGCCAAACCAACTGCCATAGGTTACATCCCTACCGACACTGCCTTGAACTTGAAGGGCTTAGAAGATGTCAACTTGACCGAACTGTTTGATATCTCGAAAGAGTTCTGGGAAAAGGAGGTAGAAGAAATCAAACAATACTTTGAAGTGCAAGTCAATGCTGACCTTCCCTATGAAATAGAAAGGGAATTGCTTGCCTTAGAGATGAGGATAAAACAGCTGTAAGCTGATCAAACCCACAATTATTTATCAATTCGCACATTCTAAGACAGGGCAAACACATTTTACCAAATCACCACGAAGCATAACAGCACACTGATGGGCAGGGGGTTATAATGAAAGTAGGTCATAGCTTAGTTAGCATATAGGTACAGACATTCTAGAAGTAACTCCAGACCTAATGATTTATAACTGCGTCGGTTGTTGTGAATAGGTGAGCAGCTGTGGGAATGGACGTGCACAGGGTCTTCAAACCCCTGCTCTGTCACTTACATGCACACAGAGCCACGATGTGTGTAAATTATTTGCCTAGTTCTGCATATGCAATCCAAACCAATGCAGCCTTCAAGATGTAGCACGTTGTTTCCATCACACGAGCCTCAGGAGTCTCAGACTCTGCAGGAAAGAAAAGGGAAAATTAGATGCTGTATATATGTATTGCCTAAACATATTTCATGGCTTAAATATTTTTTAGAAAAATGAAGTTGTAACTTCTATCAGAGTGAGAGATGACTTTATATTACTAATGCATATTTAAGATATTGCTGTTATATATTACTCATGTTCCTGTGATTTCCAGATGTTTTGAATGGCTTGTTCTTAAACTATAAAATAAATGTTTATACAAAATATGATCTCATTTCCAGTATTCTTGCTGTTTATAAACTGCATGCATATAAATTGAACCTCCTGTCAATACCACAGCACAGGGAGAAATTCACATGTGGAACTTAGATGCTGACTAGAGCTGATCTGCTCCTCCTAAGCCAACTAGTTTAAGCCACATACTGTCTTTGCAATTTTTATTTAAGCCAAAGGAACGATCCAGAAATTATGATACCAGCTGTGAGCAGTCACCCAGCTGGTGACGTGCTCTCCATAACTGGGCATTGTTAGTTGCTTCAGGCATTTATAAAATAAACTACCCTCCAGGAAAGCCCCATAACACAACCTTGCTCATTTGTTAAAGTCACAGGGTTTGTCTCTGTTCCACAGTACCTTGGCTTTTGCAAGAGTAACTAGTGCAGCTGTTGAAGCAAAGACAGTTTGGGAAGAGTCCTCTGGATTTGTTGAGATGCCTAAAGCCTTAAAGCTCAATGAAAATCAGGGTAGGAGCCTATGCTGGCTGCCTTGTAGATCCCAAACACTAAAACCATCCCATGTTCTCCCAATTAAAGGTGTCATTTATGTGCTTCCCATAGCCCTGGCAGGTATCCTGCTTTTTCACTTTGAATGCTTGATCTCCTAAAACATATGGCAAATATTTGCTTAGCAAAAAGAAAATCACTTACATTGTGTAATAAGCCTTTTTACAGAGCCCACTTCCCTGCAAAGCAAACAGTACCAGGGCTGGTCAACAGATGCCCTTCGAAGTTTGCTAGGAGAGGTCACACAGTCTGAAAAGGCTCTACCTACCTCCTGACTCCACATTTAAGACTTAACACAAACATTATCCATTCTGAAATGAATAATTCAGTGCAAGTCAATAGGTAGGACAGACAAATAACACACAGCTGTGACAAAAGCAGAGGAGATGATCTGCAGCCTCTGAGGAGACGACCTTCAGTTGCTGGTCAAAACCCACATTTGCATCCACAAAGGTGTCTCACAGGGTCATCTTTAGCAGGTGTACTCTTGATTGGGCTCCAAATTAAAAGAAAATTAAGATGGAAGACAGTAAATAAGTCAGAGGAAATGAACCAAGAGAAACCAGAATATGCACTCCTCAGATTCAAGGACTACTATCAAGTATATAAAATAAAGTTGTCAATTAAGTAATTCTGTAAATAGCTGATGAAAAGCTGGGAGCATTCCCAAACTGATATGACAGCACTGGACTGGTATTTGCATAAGTCTAAGGAAGAACAAGGAGATGTAAGAGGACTGTCATGCTAATATCTGAGAATTCTGGCCAGTCACAGCCTCCGGAAAGGATCCTGAGCCGTGCAGAAACGTTCCAAGCACAGTTTGAAATGCTGCCCAGGAGATGTGCAGAAGCTCGGGGCTTTCCAGAGCTCTCTGAGCAGCTCCAGGGTGCTGCTCTGCCTTCTCCAACACAGCCAGGCTCCAACGACTGTTCCAAAGGAGTGATTTGTTCTTCCTGCCAGGGAAATCTGTGCCAGAGGCCCAAACCCAGCAGGCATATGGACACGGGAAAACCAAGTGACACTTGTCCCATAAAATGCTGCTCCATGAGGAGATAGGAACCATCACTGTGATCTTACAGCACACACCCAGCTAGAACAATCCATTTTATAAGGTGCTAACTGACTTGAGAACATCAGGCTCGGCCCAAAACACTGGATTTCATATTCTGACTAAATCACTGCTTCTTGCTCCTCACCCCAAGAGGTCGGGGGACTTTCCTTTCCTTGACCACCCCCACCCCAGGTTTTCCTCGGGGTGTCCTTCCCATGTAACATAACCCATGGACAGCACCTACCATGAGCTCTTCTGGCAAAAATATTTAAGCCATTTGTGGTTCTCCCACTCTGCACATTTTAACCACATGCACCTTTTCAAACATTGCTCAGAGACTGACGGGGACGCAAATCATTCCGGAAACCAGAAAATTGGGGAAAAAACCTGCTGTACTGTTAAAAACGAGAACAAGAAAATGACTTTTTGCGTGAGTCATTCAACAGCTCCTTTGTATGTAAATATATCCTCAACCCATCAGCATCTATGGGGAGTACAATTTACATTTTGAATGATCAAAATGTTTAGTATTGGCAGAGAAAATGTTTAAAAAGAGAGAAGGCGGTGGTTTAAAATTTAGAAACTTAGTCAACCGTGCCAGATTATGATCTCAACTTCTCTCCCTCCAACAAATACTATGCTCCATAAAAACAAAATGCTTTTAAATTGAAATTTGGAAGTTCCCTTGATTTCCAAAAGAAAGAGGGGAAGGCAACAAATGCAATAAATTTCAACAAATTAGTAGAGAAACATAAAACTTGGCCTATTAGATGTGATTCAGAGAAGGGAAGCACAGGCAAGACTAACACATCAAGTGCACAGAGCCATAACATTTGCAACAGCTGTGTTATGAAATGCACTTGGTATTCTGGGAAGCGAGAAACAAAATACTTGGTTAAAACACTTGTGGATGCACCAGTGGCTGAAACGAAGAGAAACGAAGTTAAAATCACAGTTCAACTAGTAATGCTGTCAAGGGTACAATGTCTGGTGCCCTGTTTCTGCCATGAGTCACTGAACAAGACAACATTGGGATGGATGCACCACATCCAGGGAAGGCTGTGCTCAGCTCCCTGAGGTTTCGCACAGTCCCTTGGGTAGAAAATCTGGCCTCAGAGCCAAGTACTCCCATTAGCACAGGTAAATCCACAGAGCTCAGACCTAGACCTTGGTCCTATCCTTGCAAAGGCTGGAGAAACCTTCAAGCCTGATGCCAACCCTTGGACTCATTTCTCATGTTTCAAGATCAAGTTTGGACTGTGTTTTGTCTTGTTCCTTCAAATCCCTTTCTCAGATGTCAGTCTCAGCAGTAATTAGCTTGAGTATATAAGATATGCACACACCTGTATTCTGTCAACATGGTGAAGGTTAAACCAAATAAATAAATAAAACTGAAAAGCAACTTCAAGCTTGTTTTTGGAGAAGAGTGAGACCCAACTTCAAACCTCTCACAATTCTGTCATGATAGGGTTATTTTCAGGAAAAGAAGGAAAATTCAGAGAAATGGCATTTGTGCTCTGGGAAATGCTGTTTTCCAAAAACCTTGGCTGCCATAGTAACATGATTTATTCCATACTTGCAGCACTATAGTCACTCAGCTCCCTAACTGAAAGACAATTATTGTAACTAGAGATGTGCCTGGCTGGAAGATTATGGAAATGCTGCTTATGGATGGCAAAGCAAAGTGTTCCAAATTCCAAATTAGTAACCATTAGTGTTGATCATGGAGGACATTTTTGGCAGTGGTTTCACCTCAGCAATACAAAAGGGCACGTTGGTCAAATGGATGTTGGCAAACACCACTCACCGAGATTCCAAACCACGTCCTGCCCCATCTGTGAGTCCGTATGCAAAACAGCAAGGTGGGAAAAACGAGAAAGAAAAAACCAAAGTGCTATTGTATGCCTTTACATACAATATAGATGTAACTTTGGGCTGCAGAACTTTACCAGAGGAGGATTTGGTGAGCAAATTGCAGAAATTCACATCTATTACTGTGGAAAATTCAGGCTGTGTCTGATTCTTGCAAAACCAAATCTTGTTGTGGTGCCTTTGGTGTAAGAGGTGACGCAAAGACCTCTGAGCTGTCCCCTCCCAGTGTGAAGGGCTTTGTGCTGCCCTCGCTGCCATCAGTGACATTGGTCACCTTGGAATTCCTTTTGCTCCTCTTCACACTGGTACCATTGGACTGGCCATGGCTTTTCTCCAGCATAAGCTTCACCAGACATTGGTTCTGAGAGGATCTGCCTTCAGCTTTCCTTCAAGCTCAAAGCTTCTAGCAGAACTTTTTCTAACACACATCCCAGAAATGTTCTTTGTGTCTTTTCCAGTGCCAGATACTGGCCATTGGAAAAGAGAAAAACATCTGGTTTAATCCTCCCGAAGGAACATATCAAAGTTCTTGTGCTGTTTTTGCGCAAACTTGAGGCCTTTTATTCAGCTTAAAAAAAATCCCTCTGTAAACTGCTGTGTTTCATTTTTTTTGGTCGCTGCTCTTTTTTTGGAACCAAGCAGCTAGTTTTTGTTCTTTTTCTTGTAAAGCATCACAGCACCATTTCCCAGGTTGAGATGGCCAAGGAACGGTCCTTCCCAGAAATCTGATCCTGATAAACAGCTGTTCTCCAGAACACAGTAAGCTCATCCTCCATGGAAAACAGCTTCTAGGCTCCCAGTAAATAGATCTTAGCCTTGCTTTGTATAGATTTGAGGGCTTTAAACTAAACTAGTGGTCTGAACTCTTCCTCCTAGAAAGAGTTCCATCCTAGGAAGGATGTCACGGTGGAGGAGGCTGGCACAGTAACAGTGTGTGCCTGCAGGTGCCATCTCAGCCATGAATGTGAAGAGCACAACAAACCCTCCTTTTACCCACAGGAAACCATCACTATATTTGTCTTCCTGAACAGATGAGAAACTTCCCGTGGTGTTCTGGAGCTCCAGATCCTGAGAGCAGCTATGAATAGTGGCTTTAAATTTAACCAGGGTTGGAAAGAGAGTGAAACCTAAAGCTACAAGATGATGCCAGTTCAGGGAGCCAACACAGCCTGGTTTGCAAGGGGCACAGAGACACATTCCCACCCACAGGGTGAACAACAGCACCATCAGCATCCAGTAGCTCTGCAGAAGGGGGGTGACTTGGCATGATCTGCCACCACTGAGTGGTACAAACTCCCTCAGGGGTCTTTCCTGCCAGCAGAAATCAGAAAGGTGGTGAGATCCAAGCAACAGCATTGCACTGACCTTCACTTTTGGTCTGGTTTTGCCTTTCAAAGGGACACTACCAACAGTTATTTGAAGCTCCAGAGGTAGCCAGTAGGAAAAAGAAACCCACCCAACTATAAATTTACTAGGACAGTGGTTGGGAAAGGGAGAGGGAGACTGTTTGAGAGCTGTAGGTTGACTGTGGTCATAGAATACAAAAGCAAAAGCCTTCTGACACTGGTAAGTAGAAGCAGGCCTCGGATTTTGAGGAGTTTTCTTGGTCTTTATTCTATAAAGACAGAAATCTGGCTCTCTTTCATCGTAGTTATCTACACTCCAGCACCCTTCCACCCTTGAAGGAGATTAGTAGTGATAATGCATCTGCTACCTGCCCCAGCAATAACAGATCTATGTGGAGAAGATTACAAGAAATTGTTTGGACTTCTGCCCAGTCCTAGAAGTCCCACCAACCATTTCCAAAAGTCCCATCAGTTTTTATGGCTTGTCTCTCAAGAAGGCTGCTGAAACCTACATGAAGGAGAGACTTTAAAAAGATTTTTGCAGACATTTATTTCTGGCCAAATTATGATTGCTTGGAGGAAAAAGAAGCCACCATACAAATCTTGTTAGAGACTTGAGCAGGAACTCACAAACCCATGCAGAACCGAGATAAGCTAAAAAAAGCAATAGCATCCAGGAAGGGAAGACAGACCAGCCAGCCAAATGCAACTCTAATTCCAAGCCGTGACAGACCCCTGGGGCAGCTCCAAAGCCACTTAGCACAGGCGTGGAGCTGGGCCAGGAGGAGTCGCTGGCACCAGAAGAGCAGCTCTTGCAAGTCCAGACTGCAATTGGATGATTTGCTGAGCGGGACAGACTCGGACAGGCTTGGTACCCACCCCCAAAATTTCCAAGTCAGCCAGTTCCATGGACAGGGTGACCCCTGAGCTCCTGCACTGCAGAGTGTGCATAAGAACTGAGCAACAGCACATCTGGTAGTGGTGCAGAAACACTCTGGCAGTGCTCGGCGTGGCTTGGCAGGGGAACCTGGACCAGCCCAAGGTCTGAAGGGTAGTCTGGCTCCCCAGACAGCTGCAGCTCCAAGGAATGGTGTCCTCGGTGTCCTCAGCAGTGCTCAGCCCACCCTGAGGTGAATTCCCTATGGAACACAGCAGGGGGAAAAGAAAACACACACAGAGCTCTTGAGAGGCGAAAGGCTAATCCCTGCCCCTCCAATGGACTTCACCAGGTGGGCTGCTCCACCAGCACAGACACAGCACGGGACACACTAGCACAGGATTAGCAGGCACTGGGAGTATTTACCACAGCAAGGACTGGAAAGTGCTCTCTTTTCAGAGTGCACAGAGCTGCCAGGAAGGTGACTGCACTGATTAGTCTTGTGCAGGGCTGTGGGACTGCTGACAAGTGTCTGGCCTGGGGGTCCCCAGGCAGCTCTGCTCAGTGTGCAGGAGGAAGGTACAGGAGGGGGACCAGATGGTTGCTAGCAATGACAGCTAGAAAACTCCCCTCAGGCTGTGTCAAACTGCTGTTGGATCTCCAAACAAGCAGCTCTCACATAGAGCTACACCCTTAGACAGTAGAAGGTGGAAGCTTCTGTTCCAGTTTCTGGAGAGCAGCTCCCAGTCTCCCCATCCAGGTGACTGTGTTTGCTGGATGCTGTCCCTGCTGCAGACAGAGCAGGAAGGCCAGGGAGGGCAGCTGTTCCCAAGACATTTATAATGGTACTGGGTTTTTTGGAACCGTGAATTTGAACAGAAACCACGTTGCACCCTAAATGTCACTGCTAGGCAGAAGGAAAGTCATGAATCTTCAGCAATCTTCCCAACATCTTGCTTTTAAAGCATAAAATGAATATACATTGGAAGAAACACTACAGCTGTGACTGCCTTGGTGAAGCCATTAACAACTGCAGTGTAACATGTCCAAATGCAGTCAGCCCTGTCTGGGGACTGCCAGGTCTTTCTCCCATCCTTCTTCTTCCCCTGTTGCTCTGCTTATTGTTTGCTTCATTGTTAATCCCACCTAATTTAAAAATAGGAAATTGATTTCTTATGTATCCATTACAAACCAAATCATTTCTTTATTACAGCAAGGATCATATTTCATAAGCAAGTCATGGAAAATTAAAACCATGCCTGTTGCTTTGATGAAATAATGGAGAAAAGCGCTGGAGGGGAAGGCACAGACAGCTGGGGGCTGTCATGCAACCAGTGGTGCAAGTTAACTCTTTGCTGGCACCCAGGGCTCCCAACGAGGCCAGTTCTCCTCCCCCAGACTTTGGTTTTCGTGCCAAGTACTCCCTTACCATTAAATCTCCAAGTGCCTAAGAAAAGGAATGCAACCCCTTTGCACAAAGAAGGTCAGTGATTTTGGGGGCTGGAGGTTGTGTTGTTAACAGAAGGTTTGTAGCCTGCCTGTGTGCAGAACTGGATACCTCCTGATGTTGATACCACTGAAATTTGGGCCTTGCTGCTGTGGCACAGTGAACACAACTCAGGCACACACAGTCCCAGCCACATGTTAACCCAGGAGTCCTTGCAGAATAAATATTCCCAGATCTTGAGCATATTAGGACATTGTGCTTTGTGGATTTAAATTGAAGGGGAGCCACATTTGCCTGGAGAAATACTCAGTGTACATTGCTCACAGGTTGCTGTCAGTACAGCAGGCAGCAGATCAACAACTAGTTAGCAGCGTGCTGTGACTTGGGGGAGGTTATAAATTAAAACAAAATCCACTGTGTGCATTGCTGAGGATTTATGGACTGTTCTATGAACCTCCTTGTGGAGCAGACAGGACATGGGTCCTCTGAAAAGTAATCCAGATAAGTACCACAGCTCGAGGACATTGCAACATCCAACCCAAAGTTCATTGGCTACTTCATTAACATGTTGATCTCTAGGAATTACAGCCAAAAACACCCTCTGCAATTTCCCCATCAAAGCAAAACCTGTGGTGAGCTATTACTGCAAACCTCTTTTTATAATGTAGCACTTATAGAGGTATCCATATAAAAATGCCATTTCTGAGGACAAAGAATAAGCAAAGCTGTCGCAACAGACCACGAGCAGACAGAATCCACAAGAGTGAAGGGCAGCAGAAGAGATTGTTTCAGAGCAGTAATTCATGTCTAGCCTGTTCATCCCTCTGAACACACCCTTTTGAGTTGTCATTTCTTTGGGGTGAGAGTCTCCCATTTTGACAAAAAATAAACAGACCCCATTTTACAATATCTTCCAAGTCTGTGTTACTCTTAAAGCCTGCCATAGAATCATTTAGGTAGGAAAAACCCTTTAAGATCATCGAGTTCCTGTGGCTCAGGGATTTGCTGATCTTCCTGGAAGTTAGGGACAGAGAGATTATCATACTGAAGTAATTTTGACACCAGGTAAGGTGACTGGAAACAGCCCCCTCACCTGCTCGTGCCCCAGCTCTGGGAGGAGCCCAGCCAGCCAGCAGCAGGTATTTACCAGTTCACTGCAAAGAGCTTCCTAAGTGAGCCAAAGAAAGTCCTCTTAAAACTCTTTATGGTCCTTTTGTGCTGATGATTCTCAGAAGAGAAGAACAAGTTTTGTAACTCAGGGGAAGGGAAGGAAATGGGCTCCTTCCAGGAACATCTTGCATTGTCCCTCTGGACTGATCTCCAAAGGGCTTGTCTGAAGCTGTGTCACTGGGACACACTGTGCCTCTTTCTGCTGCATTCTGTGCTGGCTGCTACTACATTTTACCAACTTATTTATGCAATACAGAGCCCAAGAAACATCTGTGTAAATTACTGTAAGTTACCTCCAAGCAGCTCCAAGATCAGCTAAAATGGTCAAAGCTCTCAGCATCCTTAAAATTCTCCTGCATAAAAGGCATTTCAGTCCCATTATGAAAGATGCTGCACAATGCTTTCTGGCCTGCCACACTGCTTCTTCACCCAGCTTTGCCAAGAACTCACTCCTCTGTAACTTCTACCAGAATTTTAATGATTTTCAAATACCTTGTAAAATCATTTTCAAGACGTTTGTTCTTTGGAAATTATCCCCCAGGAGTTCTAACAAGTGTTTGTTTCAATGGTACGTTTGATAAGGCGGCCAGCAAAAAAATTCAGAAATACAGAAACGTTCATTTGCACTTGCACAGCAGAGCCAGCTCACCACACTGATATTTTAGTGGAACCACTGGATGTTTTCATTAGCTGCGTTTGCCACTGTGACAGCAACAATAACTCCCAGACAAAAGTCGAGACAAGACGTAGTAATTAGGTCAAACCTTCAGGACAGAGCTGTCATCACAAACATAGATGGAAGTTACTCTTCCACTGCCCAAGCTCTGCAATGTGTGCAGCTCTCTGGGCTGTCTAAACATGATAAAGAAGGGGAAAAAATGAGGGTCATTCTGCCTTTTGCTCTTCTTCACAATTACCCCGTGTTTAATTGATCTTGATTAATTATTTAAGGTAAATGGAGCTTTCCTGACCTAATGGCAACATGTAAACTGATAAACTTTACAAAGCCAGCAAAATGATCTGCACAGCGAGATCAGCTCTTGTAATCTATTATTTAGGCCAAGTTATCCTGTGTCACTGCCAGTGGTGGGCTGCCAGACACAAGACAGCGATCATGAAGGTGTGATGTGGGTCCCCCTGGGGTGAGGGTTAGACTCTCCCAGCCCTTTAGCACCAGGGGGAAGGGAGGAGGAAGAGGCATGAGAGGAAGAGGAGAACCTTCCCTGTGCTGTGGCAGCACAGGGTGCATCCTGTGGCTGCATCCCTACAGGCTTGGGGGAAGGAAAAGCAGATAACCACTTGCCACGTGGGATGAGGAAGGAAAAGAAGATGGGATGAGGGCTGGGAGCACGTGGGGAGCTCCAGGGAAACAGCAGAGCAGTGACAAGCAACGAGGCACCCTCGAAGGCAGGTTGGAGCAGCCCAGCAGGACCTGTCTGCTCGCAGATCCAGACACTGCTGCCTGCACAGCCCAGCCCGGGAGGCAAATGCAAACTGGCCCCTTGTCTTTGGGTTTGGCAGGCCCATCTGTAACACCACCAGGGGTTACAGGGCAAAAAGTGTTTATTTTGGGCAGATAATGCCTATCTCCTCTAGAAATCAAACCCAGATAAAAGCTTTCCAAGAGATCCTACTTGGATTTGCGTGTGAACATTGCAAAGGGAGCACCAGTGCCCTGTCCAGGCTGATAAGCAATCTGGCAAATCAATTCCTTATATAACTTAGTTACTTACGCACATCAGAAAGAAAGTGATTTGTTTAGAGATCTACAGTATCCCCCATCCCTTCTGGCCAATTTTTAAGGCAGGTACACAGATAAATGAGAAGAAAACACTCGTCACTGCTTTGGCTTCAGGGGAGAAGCAGATAAGGCTGATAAGGCAGTAAGTGAAATTCTCCTCCAGGCTCCCACTCTTCACCAAAGGCTGCTCAGCTACAGCAGAGATTCTGCTTTGGTTGGTTGAAATAGCAGCACCCCCAAGCACAAACAGGACCATCCTTCTCCATCAAAAGCTCCTTGTCCAGAGAACTTATGGTCAAAACAGGCCAGACAGAGCAGCTGGGAGGAAAAAGAGGCACGCAGAGCACAGAGGTACACCTTGAGTACAGGGCTTGGAGGTACAGCAGGAGGTAGGTCTGTAGACACAATTCAAGACCATCACCCCCCAGGGAAGGAGCCTCCCTGGTGTGAGGGTGCTGTTAGCCTACAAATCACAGATGTGAGGGAGGTGTGGGCACCAGAAGCCAGCTCACAGGCCAGCACCACCAGCGAGGTCCCCATCACTGCAGGATGAAGGAGAAGACACCCATGGAAACTGTCCCATGCTGCTGCCACCAGCCAGGAGGAAAAATACAGAAACAGGAACATCCCCAGCCTGCAGGATGGACTAAGCCCTGTCAGCTGTGCACAGGAACCCCAAATCTTTCGGTCAGTGAGAACTACCTTAACGATTTGACCATGCCATCAAAGGCTTTGAAACCATCTCCCTACTTTTTAAACAGAGATTCATGAAATCTCATAAACCATATTAAAAAAAAAATAAAATTATATAGGCTTTCTGCCAAATTGCTGATATTTATGGTGGGTTTTTTTCCCACCCCAGTTTCTTTTACAACCCATCAGTTCCTTCTCTGTATTTATTTCTACTCGGTTTTCTCCCTCTGGGACCAGAGCTAGCCATCAAACGTGGATTAAACATGACACAAAAGAATTCAAGCCTTGACATGGCCAAAATATTGGTTTCCAATGAAACAAAACAAAAGCCTAGGCTGAAGTAACCATTTCAGCAGCTTGTGCAGCCATGTAAATAGATGTTGCCAAGGGAGACTGAAGGGAGATAAGATCCACCACCCCTTTGGAGCTCACAGAGGAAACGTTCGGATCCAAACCCCATTTCCCAGCAGCATTCACCACTCTGCCTTCAGCTGGAATGGTGGGTAAGTCACATTTTAAAAGATAAATGTTTTAGAAAAGGACAGAAAAGTTCAGACTGCCCCAGCTGGGCACCAGGAAGGCATTTCCTCTCAGGGCAGGTTTCATTTCCGAGCTGTAGGACATCTGCAAGCTCCTACCCATGAGGAAGGGGCTGAGCAGACCTCAGGACTAACCCGGGCCAGCACTGTTTGTTTTTATGGAAAAACATGTATTTCTTTGGAAAAATGCATGTCTTGGTGGCAACCCCCAGACCTACCAGGCTGCCTCACTCCAGCTGCTCCAGAGGTGGGACCCAGCCAGAGGGGGCTGGCAGGGCTGGAGGAGCAGAGCCCCCATACCCTGCGGTGCCAGGGATGTGCCAAGGGGCCCTGGGGAGGTCCAGGGTGAACACCAGGCAGGTTTCTGCCTGAGAGGCCAAGATGTCCTTGGAGATATCCAGGCCACGACAAGGCTGACCCAAAGCAGCCCTGGCAACAGCTCAGAGATCAGCCCAGAGCCCTCCTGAGGTCCCTCGCCTCCAGCACTTCCATGGACAGGACAGGAATCAGGGCAGAAGGAGATGAACACAAGACTGACCACAAAACTACAACCAGCAGTTACAGAAAAGAAGCAGCTCTAAAGAAAGTGAATTTATCCCTTTGTGTTAATTAACACTGACCCTGATAAAGCCTAACTAAGCTTTTGTTTTAATTAAGAGAAGGGGCCACTTGGCAGCTCCCCCAGCAGCCCCTCCATCCCAGGGACACCCACAAAAACACTCAGGAATGCAGCTCCAGGCGGGTTTGTTGTCCAACGTGCTGGATTCCTGCCTGCAGCCCCCTGTCCAGGCTGTACTTTGGTCCAGGAACATTTCACCTGCACAGACCCAGCGCTGCAACCTCCAGGGTAAACACTGTCATCTCAGAGGGCAACACACACCCCATTGGTTAAGTAAACCGATGGACACATCGACTTTATTTGTATCCAGGGGGGTTTGGGGCTTTTTTTTTTCAAATTAGCAGGGCAGACTGTGCCAGTTTTGTGGAACTCTAAAGGATTGGGCTGGGGGGCTTTGCTGTGTGAGGAAGGGGCTGGCAGAGCAGTTGTGGGGAGGTTGGAAGGGCAAAGCAGCACAGCAGGCTCATGGGCTTCCACTCTCCCCAAAGATAAACCAGTTTATTTTAGTGGTGGTCTGGGTTTGGAGGGGATGGGGAGATGGGAAAAGGCAGGGCTGGCTCAGGCTGTGGTTGGCAGGGACAGGCAGCCCAACTGAAAGCCTGGGCTGGTTCTTGAAAAGAGCCAAACCTGCAGAGCCTGCAAGCATTCATTAATCCATGCACTGAAGATGCATTGGGAAATACTTCCTAGCCCACCACATCCTTCCCCAGTTGTCTGTGGGTGGTACAAACCTCAGGGAGAGCAGTCCCAAAGGAGACCTGACCCAAATACCTGCTCACACTGCCAAGGGTGTGTTTGGTGGGGCACAAGAGCACCATGCAGGATTTCAGGAAGGCTACAAAGAGAACAGAGACCAAAACACCTCCTGCTCCAGGCCAGCAATGCAGGGCTGGGATCAGGACAGCCAGGTAAAGGCACCAGCTCCCTTGCTGACTGATGCCCATCTCCCAGTTACCCCACACTGCACTGCCTACATGACCCATTCTCTGCCCAAGCCAGCTCTCCAGTGCCAAGGAAATCAGTCACTGAGATCCAGGCTGCTCTCTCCCACAGCTCCCCTTTAACCCCACCCGTGGGTGGGTGTGACACAGACCCCGTCCCACACGAAGCAGCACAAAGTCCCTTCCCAGGGGGCTGGGTGCCCACCCAGCCAGGACAGACAGCTGCAGGGCCAGAGGGCAGGCTGTCTTGGGTCACTTGATAGCAGCTCTGCGTGGAAAAAAGCAGGATTTGGGGGTTCTGTAACTGGCTGGTTTGTTTGTTTGCTTTAAAAAAACTTGTTTCAGAGAGTGTTTCAGGTACCCACTGAAGGGGAAGTTCAACACAGTGCAAGAAGTCGTCGTCCCCCCCCCCAGTTTAGGAGGGACCATAATGGTGGGACTTCAGTTGTCCCAGACCACAAACACGCTTTTAGCACACACTGCATTAACCTAACCCTCCTTCACAGGATCCTGAACTCCCCCAGCACACATGCTGAGGACTGACAGGCTGGTTTCTGTGGCTCAGCTGACATGACCACTAAGCTGCAGTGCCTTGCCCATGCATTGGAGCCCTTCTGGAATCAACGTTTAACCCCAGTAACCTCAAACGATCCAGTAGAGAGGTGCCTCACATCTGGAGTGCTGCCAACGAGTTTAATGCAAGCCTGAACAAACTTCACCTCCAAGGTGAAGCTGCCACCATCTGCACTCATTCCAGCCAGGGGTCTCCTCCCACCCAGGCACCCTCCCAAGATAAAGCTTCACTCTCAGCTAGTACCAATAGATGCAGTTCAGCACATACTGTCTGGTTGTTTACATAATATGGTGCTTATCTCTTACTATACAAACAAAGAGAGCAGGGCAAAATAACACGTCTCTCTACTCCCCTCCTATCATAAAAGGACAAAGTAACCAGAAATTTCTGTGTGCTAAAAAAAAAAAAAAAAAGAAAAAGAAAAAAAATCAAGATACTCTGAACTGACACAAACTGTAAAAACAGGTCTACAGGTCAGTGTGCCACTGGAGGAATGCTGTGCATGTTGAAGTGCTAATTCCCTTTACAAAATGACTCATAACCACCCTCATTTGTCTCAATAGAGCACAGGAGTAAAGGCTGTGACACTGAAGGAGAAGGGGACTCTGCTGCCCACTCAGGGCATTTCCACAGCTCATGTACAAATTCAGTGGGTGCACATATTTAACAAGAAGCCCTCTTTGGTCTTGCAGTCATCTTTCCCAGTGGAGCTGCGAGTTGGTTTCCACAGGAAGCTTTTCCAGCAGAAATATCCAGGGGGAAGTAGCTTTGCTGCCCCTTCTGCAAACTGAGGCAGATAGGAGCCACTCTCACTCTGCAGCCCAGGGCAGTGGCTGGCTGGGGGCTGGTCCAGCCCCCAAATCCCCCAGGCAAGCACAGGACAAGATCCACAGCCCAAAGGCTGGTACTCTGCATGCTCAGGAGCAGAGCATCCAGCGGGCAAGGCAGGAAGGAATCACAGGTGAGCAAGACTTCAGCCCTGGTACTTATCATCCCCACCACCCTGCACCGAGGCTCACCCACAACCAGCCCCCAACACCCACCTCTCGCCTCTGTGCAGCCACACTCTTCATCACAGCCAGGAAAAAACCTCTTTTCTGCTCCCTATAAAAATCCCCCATCCAGGGCTCCTGCCCCTGCCCACCCTCCAAATACCCCTCATTTGCCATTAGCCCCACCTGCCTGGCTCTGCCCCCTCCTCCGAGCTGCCAGGTTGGTTATCCTGACAGTAATGGGGATGGAGAGGGGAACAGGGAGGTTGTCCTTCCCTTGGAGATTCAGTGTATTAGAAAAGAAGGTGGTCAATGGGTACGAACAGCCACAGGCCATGTTGCCATGCACTCCCAAATCCTGCTTGGATAACTTCAGCCATCCTTATTCTTACCCAGGCTGGCCGTGGGTGTCCCCACACTTGTTCCCTATGCCCCGCACATCCCTTGCTACGGGCACTCATGCTGAGCTATCCCGTGCAGCCCCTTTCCCTCGGACAGCCCTGCCAAGAGGCTCCTTCGCTCGCCATCTCGTGGTGGCAGCAGGCAGCCTGCCACCTCCCGCATCCCGCATCCCACCTGCCCGTATTCCCACATCCCAGCTCTCCGCATCCCATTATTCCCTGTAAGGGTCCAGAGTGCACTGGGGATGGGGCAGGGGCTGTGTCACGGTGTGGGGACCCACCGGCAGCACCATTGGCACTGGGCGCTGCTCTGGTCCCCCAGACTCGTCCCAAAGTGACCCGACCCCGGTGGTGTCAGTGGATTTACATCTGTGTTACCCGGGCACAGATTTGGCCCTGTGTCTGCAGGTCCTCCCTGCAGAGTCGCTCACACTCAGGGTTCAGCTTACCCCCGGAATATCCCCCGACTCCCATAGGAGATGCACAAGGGATTAACACAACAGGGGTGATGCCACGCAGAGGTTTCATGTTCCCTGTAACAGATTTTCAAAGTTTAGCTCCTCACACCCCCAGCACACCAGCACTGGGCTGCCCACCCTCCGGCACCACAGAACTGCTGTAGGTGTCACTGCCAGGCAGTGGGAAGGATGTGCCAGGAAAACCTCTGACACGGTGACACCCTGCACCCTCCATGTGTACATGCTCAAATTCCAGCCTCAGCAAAATAGTTTTCATTAGTCCTACAGGGGGAAATTTGCCCCAGAAAGAGCAGATGCCTGGAAAAGCTCATTCTGAAGACCAAGTGATGGTTTCTGCAGTGTTCCCTCTCAGGCAGGGTCCTCCAGGACCTACTGTGCTTCCCAGTCCCTCCTCCAGCATCCTTCACCCTTCCTGCCCCTCCAGCACTCCCAGTCCCCCACCAGACTTACTCTTTTTCTGGTTTCCCCCTCTAATTTGGGTTGAACAGCACAAAAGGAGTAATTTGCTCCCCAACCCCTTTTCATCCTCCCTCCTCCCCTGTCTGGCAGGTCTGTGTTATTATTAAGACACTTGAGATTATGGTTGTCTGAAAGTCGAAGAATGGCAGGAAAGAACCAGATGCCATCCACTGATAAATTACAAGGGCATTATGCAGAGGCAGCTGTACCATATAAAAGCCGGGGTTTTATACCACACCATGATTTTCCATGTGGCATCGTATGGTTCCAGCATCTGGGCGTCACCGCCAATGTCTCCCGTATATTTTGCTGAGCACTGTCATTATGGTAATGAAGAAATTGCAGCAGACGTTAATTGTGGTTCCTGCTGGCTATTGCGAGAACTCGAAGGCATCAGAGCGGGCTGGCAGAGCCTCTCTCGTCTCACAGGGGGTTTCTTCACTGTGCTGGCAGCACTCCAGAGGGGCCTGGAGGGCTCTGGGTGCTGTGAGCAACCTCCTTCTGTCCCAGATGAGGACTGGCCAGTGCTGGTCACCATGCTGAGATGAATTTGGCAGGTCTTTGTACAGTTCCCACTGCAGAGATTTGTAAAGTTGCTTCCCCTGCTTGGTTTTCTCATCAGTCTTAGCAGAGACTGGCCATAAACTGTGTGCTAAAGGACAGATGGCAACAACATGTCCCAAAACTCTCAAGGCATTACCAGGGCTTCAACAGGGACTAGGAAGATCTGCTGCCTCAGTGAGGAATTGCCTTTGTACCTGCATGAATCCCTTTGCAGGACTGGCCTGCCATGGCTTGGCTGTGGTCTCAGGGCATCACAGACATTGCTCAAACCAGGTGGGATCTTGGTGCCACGACCACACTGCAGGTGACACTGGTGGCACGTTGGAGGGCAACTATGGGGTGGCCCAGGGAGCACAAGGATAGGAAGATCTGAACTTCTGGGTTGTCACCCCATCTCTCCTCTCTCTCCACATCGTGGCAGGCAGAGCCATTTTACAGGTGGTCCAACCCTGGACAGGGGACACTGAGTCAATTCCTCACACTCTGGGGTGATTCACAGTGATATCTGACAGCTGTCTCTGGGTCACGGTTTCGGTGCCTCAGGAATCCACCACAGGTATGTCCTGGTGGTGGCAGCAGGATGAGGATGGGCAGAATTGCTGCCCTGTGAGTCACCCTGGGAATCCTCTGTCAGACACAAAACCTTCCTGCTTTCTTGTTCCAACATTCCTGCATTCTTGCTCTGCTGCCCTGCAGAACAGGGGCTTGTGTCAGTGATGTGACTGACAGTGGGGATCAGGGGCAGTGGGTTTAGTGGGCTCTGGTACAGCTTCCCCTTTGAGCTGGTGAACAAGGGCAATGAAAGCCTCGTGCCCATCAAAAAAAACTGCAGCAAGGCAGGAGAAGAAGGCAGCTCCACTCCCCAGAGCCAGTGGGTCAGATCAGAACAGCCTAAAAGCCTTCTCCCAGAACTCCACCAAAGCTTTTATGAATTTCCAAAGCCCATAAAATCAGGTAGCTCCACTTTCCTCCTTTCGACTGCTGCCAGACTCGTTTCTTTCCAAACAGCTCTGTAGAGTCACAGGTGGGACTGATGCTCTGCCAGGCCATTGATGGTCCGACCAGCAGGAGCAAAGCTTGGAAAATGCTCATGTGTTTCCCTTCCAGCTCTCTGCTGAGAAGCAGGAGCTGGCAGCAGTGTGTGCCTGTCCCTGTGCCTCCTGCATGGGCCCCAGAGTGGCCCAGGGCTCCTCCGGCACCCCTGGGATGTCACTGTCAGCAGGGAGAGCTGGCCTGTCTTGGGCAGCTGCAGAGCTGAGTTGGGAAATGAGCTCACTCTGCCCACAGCACTGTCCCTGGCCCATCCATGGCTTCATAAACCATCCCTCAGGGCAGCCCTGGGGTGCTCCACACAGCACCCTCCACCTTGCTTGTGCCCAGAAAGACTTTTGCATGAAGGCACTGGCCAGATGCCCTGACACAGCATTAAACTTCTCCCTTTCTGGGGGCAGCACTGGCAGGAGTAGCACTGACTCCTTTTCTTTTTTTATCCTGATGGGCAGCAGAAAATATGATAAATAAATTTATGTGGCTGTAGCTCCAATGGAAAACTCCTTTGGGTGTCTGTGCATGGTTAGTGAGCTCTCCCACAAGATGTAGCGTGCCAGACTAACATAAACATGAAAGTAAATGTGATCCAAGAGGTGCAGTGAAAAGGACAGAGGAATGTCCTGTGCTATTGCTGTGGCACTCCCAGAAAACAAGGGGAGGGAAGCCACGCAGAGCTCGAGCGAGAGGGCACTTTGTTCCCTGGGCTCAAAAGCATTTGATATTACACTGAAACAAAAAAGCTTTTGTTAGGATCAAACGGCATTCGTGCCAGCTATTGTCCAACCTCCAGCTACCACGGAAGAAGAAGAGAAATAAGATGACCACCAGGCATTAAACCCATGGAGGGCTGGCGCAGGACCTGGGGGGACAGTGCAGGGGGTGTCACTGTCCCAGGGGAGCTGGGCATTATCTCAGTGCCCAGGTATGGCTCAGCCCGGGACCTTTCCTGCTCTCGCAGCCACAACCAGCTGCGATGCTCCGGGTGGGATCGGGACTCACTAACACAGGGTTTGACCCCCTAGTCCTGCCCTGCCCCACACACAGAGCCTTCGGAAGTGACCCTGGTGACAGCACAGCTCCTGCCCCTGGGATGGACACAGCCCCATCCCAGGGAGGGTGGCCAGGGAGCTTTCTCTGAAGTTCCCTTGTTGCTCTTTGCTTTAGGTCTCAGTGGCTCCCACCAGAAACCCACCATTGATCAGCACCGTGGGGTTAGAAATGGGTAATTCCATGGACATTCACCTCTAGAATCAAACCCACCCACACTAAAATAGGTTAAGGCAATTCCTCACTTGGGTGTCCCTGTCCCCAGAGAGGAACTCTGGCAGGAGAGGGGCAATGAGCCACCCCTGGAGCACCCAGAGCAGCAGCTGTGGGGTCATCCATGGCCCCAGCACAGTTTGGGATGCACAGCAGCCCCATGCCATGGGCTCCTGCATCAACTGTGGGCACAGAGCAGTGCCATGGGCAACCCCACACGGGCTGGCACTGCTGGGTGTGGGAGCTTGAGCCGTGCCAGGCTGGCAGCCCTGGCTCGATGCCTGGTGGTGACCGGAGCTGGCCCCATTGCCCATCGCCTGGGGAAGGCACATCCTGCAGGCCCCAGGGGAGACCCTGCCACCAAACCACGTTGGCACGGGCTCCTGCTCATCTTCCTACTCCTGGCAGATGTCTTCAGCAGAAAGAAAAGGCCTGGGGGGGACACAGGGGAGATTTTCCTGCAGGGGAAAAGAACAAAAAAAAAAAAAAAGGGAGAATGAGAGAAAAAAAAATTAAAGAAAAGGAAAAGGGAAGAGGGAGGGTGCCCGTGGCAGCTCACTGCTGCCTGGCACCTGTGTCCCAGGGCAGACATCCAAGTGCTCCAGCAGCAGGCACGGTGCCACCGTGGCAGATGGGCACGGAGGCAGCCCCGAGCCCCCAATCCTGCCACAGCCAGCGAGGGGGGCGGCTGTTTAGGGCAAATTTCCCAGCTGAGAATGTCAAAACAGCTGCCAGTCTGGAGTTTATACACCTATAATTAAGGGGGTATGTGATTTCTAATCCAGCTCAAACGGAGCTGGATTAATTGGCAGACCTAAAAATAGCACCCGTGACCATGTAAGGCAAGCTTTTGTGTGCGGTTTAAATTAGGAAAGTGGGCTCTGGCTGTTTGGAGTGAGCTGGGAGAGACAGAGGCATCCTTCTGCCTCCAGACAGCCTGCGGGGGCCTGATCCTGCTGAGGGACAGGAGGAGGCTGAGCTACCCAAAAGCAACAGCCTGGAGCCAGGGCAAGGAGCCAGGACAGCACCCTCATCCTGGGGAGATGTGTCCTGGGGGAGTGGGACACTGCTCCTCTGGGAGTGACCCCTTGGCAGCCTCAGCTGGAGCTCCTCTATTTCTCCCCCCTGCACACCCAAGACCCAACTGCTCCCTATTTTACCCCATCACATCACTTAATGAGAGTCCACAGCAATTTTGATCCCTATGTTTAGGTTGCCCAGAGGCTTCACTTGGTGGAAAGGCACTTTCTGAATTACTGGAGCCCCCAAGAGACACCTCCACTTTCCCACAGTGGTCTGGGCCAGCTTTGCACCAACACAGACAACAGCAGAAGAACCCCCCTTGACCTGTGCTCTGAGATCCACTCCCCTTCTCAAACACCCCTCTACCCACAGCCAGGTTGCAAGGTTAAATTGCTTTTAATTTTTGTTTAATTATCTGCAGGGGCACAAATAACTAACAGCATCGATTTGAACTTGGCACACAAAGGCAGGTTCCAAATGGCAAAGCATATTATGAGATCGAATTATTAAACGTGGCTAATGAGCAAAATAATGATGTGGTGCCAAGCTATAAAAGGTTAGACTTTAAAGTTGTCACAGTTCATGAGCAAGAAAGATTTAATCACATTCTTAATCAAATATTTATATGATAATGTGTTTTAATCAAAATAATAGCAATTAATTTGGAAAGGAATACATTGTGCACTTCCTGTTCGTGCTTTATGGAGGTTTTTTGTGGCGAGGTTACAGAGCATATTTCCCTTATTCAATAATCCCTGTTGGAAGGTGTTCCAGCTGTCTGTGCTGGGGACGTGCTGGTGGGGCAATGAAGTGCAGGGGTAACTCCAGACTTGTGGGTGCCTTTCACAGAGATTTGTGCCCTCCTGGGTGCTGCTCTATCCCATCACAGGACTGGGCAAAGCACAGGGCAGTGGGACCATGCTGGCACCACTGGTGAGCCAGGGCCCCTTGCTATGTCTTTGAAGCATTTAGTCTTCACAAATGATTTAGCTGCTACCTCTTTCCCTCCGAATCCTGCCAAATCTCATAACTCCCCTTGGCAGCTGATACTCTTGCAATGATTTCCAGCTGTGCAAGAAGCAGCTTAAAATGGCTGCTGTGCTGGAGCCCAGATCCTCTCCTTCTCCTCCTGGGCAGGGCAGCAAGGGGACACACGGCCAAAACTTACCTGCTCCTGTCCCTTCTCCAGGGCCCTGCTGCCCCTCCTGCCCTGCTTGGCATTGCTCAGGGCTGCAGCTGGATGCTGAGCACTGAGATCACTGAGTTTTGCTCTGGGCTTTTAGTCTGGTGTGTTAAAAGGTATAAAAATGCACAGTTTAAAGCACTGTTTGATCCTGAGTGCTGCAGAGTGGAGGTGGCTGTCCTGTCGACCCCTGAGGAGATACCACATGTGAACACCCTAGGAAGGGCCATGGGGGCTGAAGAGGTTGGACGTGTGTAAACCTGCCGGTTTAAAGAAAAATCTAAAACTTTGCCCCAAAAATGAATCTTGTTTGAAATTTAACACAGCCTGGAGGACCATTTCTAGCAGGTGCTCAAGAGCTAGAACACCATGAGAACGTATCTCCTCTGAAGGAGCCCATCAAAGTCCTTCCAGTCAACTGAGGAAGCACCCACACAATCCTGGTATTTCTTATAGTGGAGCCTCCAAACCACCAGCATTCCCTAAATGTGGGGAAGGAGCTTCAAAACATCACACCAAGAAAAACAGAGCCTCCTGAAAGGGAGCATCCCCCACCCCAAAACCCCAGTGAGGATATTCCATTACTCTGTGCGTGGCTCCAGTGAAGCTTTGGGGAAAGAGGAACGAGACAGGGGCTGTCAGGACTGCAGTGACCCCTCAGCCAGCTCATGCAGAACAACCACGAGCCACTGGCACAAACCTCACCTGTCCTGTGGTGTCCACATGGCAGAGCGTGCAGGAGGTGCCTCTGGAAGCAGGTACTGCAGGAACACCACAGCTCCATGTGGGAACCAGCCCTGGTGGTGACACACCAGCCTGGGAGCTGCTGGGAATGCCATCCAACCCAGCGGGAGAGTGTTGAAAGCCCAGCCGTGCCTCGGGGCCCTTGGCACACACCTCCACCTGGGCTTCCCCTCCTCCTGCACTCGGCCCTGGGCAGGGTGGACATCTCTGCACTTCTCCCCCTCTGCCTTTTTAGCACTTCATCTGAAGCTGGAATTTTTTTTTCAAAGTGCTAAGTTTGCTGTTTCTGTTGGAGTTGAGATGAAAAGCTTCCACTGAACCACCTTTGATTGGAATCACTTCCCTTCGGTTTGGCCAGATGTTTCCTAATTACTTATCTGTCAAAACTTTTCTTTTTTTCCTTCTCAAATGTGCAGACATTTCCTCTAAGTGAGAAAGAGTGTAAGGTTCTTGTTTAGTGTCTTTGCCCGAGTGAAATAAGCCAGGCTAAGCTTCATCATCAAGGCTGGATTTTATGCTTGAACATGCAATTTAACATCAAAAGCTTGATCTTTTTTATTATTCAGTGCAGCCTTTTTAGACCAACTCCAGCAAGAGCCAAATGGCACATCCTAACCTGGGATTTAAAACTTTTATTTTTAAAGCTAGATCTGAGTCATGCAGCTTTCTCCTGAGCTTGAGATGGTTTCATGTCATAACTCAGGGCCAGAGTCTGCCACGATTACTCACATCAGTGAAATCTTCTTTACATGAATAGACTTATTGAACTGGTGCTACTGGGGGTGAGCAATAAATACAGAATCAGGGCTGATCCTTCTCTCATCAAATAAATATTCTTGCTGCTCTAAGGCAGTTGCTGGGTCCTGTAAGGATGTCTTGTCATCATGCAGCAATTATTTTGGAGGAAAAAGGGCAAAGGAGGAAATCTTGAAGACCTGACTTCCCCAAACTGACCAGGCCTGCCCAGAGGGAGCCACGATCTGATCCAACAAGGCACATGTCATTCTGCCTCAGTCATTTGAGACATTCGGCATCGATTTGTTATTTGGCTGCTGGCAGAAAGCCTTTACTTGGGCTAAACCTCCCAAAACTCAGACAGGACTGCAGAAAGGAAGGGAAAACCAGCAGAACTGAGCCTGAATGACCCCATGGGTGCTTTAAAGGCTTTTGTTCTCTCCCTCTCCATGAAGAGAAAACAAAAATCTTGTGCCTCTCAAAGTGTCCACAGATAATATACCAGAAAGGGACTGAATTAACCAAAAATAAATCCATATAACAATTTTTCAAAAGCTTTAGCTGTCTTCAAAGCCAAATAGCATTCTTTAATGAAAGCAGGATCAAACCAGAAAAGCTTTAAGAGTTTAAAGTTATTTGATAGCTAGTTATTTTCCTTCAAAAGAGACTAAGTAAACCTCTGCCTGTGGCCTTCATCACTCCACCAGAAATGCTTTGTCAGGGTATTTGTGACAAATTAATTATAGCGATAGAAAAATCTCAGTAGAAATGAATATTCAAAAAAAATTTTTTTTTAATTCTGTTGACTTCAGGGAATGCTTCTCCTGTTTCTAAAGCTGTGTGTTTTCCTCATTAGCTCTCCCCCTCCCCCAGTTCTTTTCAGAAACTTTCAGAAGTGATTAGAAATGGGTTTATTTTCAGCTCGCCTGGGGAATGGCATTAGCAGTGGAACAAACCACTGATGCTGGCAACAAGAAATGGCCCATCAGCAAACTTTGCAGAGAAAACATCCTGAAATTACCGTACCAGTACTGACTACCTGGTGCTAACATGCAGCAAGATGCTGGCATGGGGATATCTTGTCCCCACAGCTCTGGGGAGACTCAGGAGCACAGCTCCATCCTCAGCAGATCCTGGCCTGACCCTGCAAGGAGAAGAAGCAGAGCTGGGGCAGACCACAGATAGCTCTGATGGACCAGAGAAATGTGGCTCTCGCTCACTGCAAGTGCTCAGGCAAAGCAGAGGGCTCCTGTCTGTCTCTTGCTCTCGTGGTCTGCAAATTGCAGATCTTTGTCTTGGACAGAAGGCATTTCAAGGAGCAAAATTCCCATTTGTGCATCTCATTAAGCCTGACAAAAGCAGGAGGCCACTGCTGCCCTGCAGCTCCAGCCATCCTTCACACCTCCATCCCATGGGCACGCTGGTCCTGTCCCACCTCACACAGCTCAGCCCTGCATGCAGCACTGCAATGTTGGTCTGCAGGGCCTGCAGTCTCTTCCTCACAGGTTGCTCTGTGCTGGCAACAGGAATAAACACAAATAAAGCTTCTCCCAAGCTGTGACTGTGTGACCCAGCTCAGGAAGCTCCCACGACCAGTGGCCCCACATGGATCCACATTCCTGGCTCTGCCACAGGAGCTGGGCACAAATCCTCCCCCCCATCCTCCCCGACCCCTGACAACTCAATTAACGAGCGGCCTCATTAGCATCCTATACACTTAATTAACAAGTGGAATTAATAAGTAGCCTGAGTTGCTAAATTAATAATTAATTAAGCCTTGGTTAATAAGGACAACAGAAACTAGTTCATAAGGGAATCATTTCAATAGCTTACAGTGAAATAAGGATCCAAGGAGAAGACATTAAATGGCTGCATGGAGCTGGTGCTCGATCCCACCCTGATACCAGGTGTCCCTCCCTGAGTCCAGCTGTGGGATGTCACCTCACCTTTGAAGCTCTTGCTGCCTCCTGCTGCCCCAAGTCTAGGTTGGAAGTGTCCAAAATGCTCATGTAGTTCTTGCTTCTGCTGGTGATGCTCTCCAGACATGCTGCTCCGTGGTTCTCCAGCTCCAACTGGAAGGTCCCTGTCCCTGCAGGAGGGGGGAGCTGGGGCAGGGGTCTCACTGCAGCAGTGCTCCAAACCAGCCATAAAAAAGGGAGCAATAAGTACAAAATGCAATCTAAAACATCCTTTCCCTGCCCTGCAATGGTCCATTATTTTCCAAGGAAGGACTCTGAATGCATTTTAGTAGTCAAAGTTTAAACCTGCTCCAGACCAACCAACCAACCCAAATTTGCTGGGGCTGGGCAAGAGGCCTCCCCTCCCACCCCTGCCCATGGTCCTGGAGCACAGCATTTTTCAGTAAGAAACTCTGAAGGATTATGTTGATGTTTCCTCCTCATTTTGATACAGCAAGTGTCTTGTTTCCATATTAATGATCTCAAGGTGTACATATATATATATCCACACACACTGCATTAAAAACATTCATATTATCATATAACATTTCAAATTCAGCTAAAGAGAAGCAGTTGATTTTTCTTGACGGTATAAGTTTGAAATTCTCCATCCACAAACCATTTTGAAATCCCAAACAAAACAAAAATCGGAGTTATTTCCCACACAACAGATGCAGTGCAACAATCTCTAGGAAAATGAATTCTTAGTGTATTGTTTCTTATGGTGACTTCTGGTCATGGCTGGTTTCAAAGAAGATATTGACTATAGCAACAAAACATGTTTGCAGACAACTAATTACCATTATTTTAAATTATGAGGTTGTCATCTCCAATCCAAGTATTCCAAGACTGGGAAATACCAACATTACTGTTACTGATACATTGATAAATTATTTTGTTGGTTTATTCTGAGAGCAACAATTAACAGTGATCAGTTCTGTTCCAAAATTTGTTGGACGACCTGAAATGAAACAACATAAATTTGTTACTGACAAGCACAGCAAGAAGGGGGTTATTGATGAAACATTCCAGACACAGAATCTATAAACAAAATTGAGCTGAGATTCAGTTTCCCAGTAGAAAGGTGTGAGGTGCTATTGCTTTGTGGAGTGGAAATCAGTGCTTCTCATACCTCTTTGTATCTTGTGTCTCTCTGATGTCTCAGGCTGCCATTTGCCCAAGTATCAGGAGGAAGGAGCTGAAAGAAAATGCAATTTATCTGATGACAGAAGGAAGTTCTGGTTAATTTTGGATTCTTTTTTCTGAGGTAAATCTGTGTTTTCGTTATGTTTCATCCCTATATGCAGCCAAAAAAACCACACAGTGCCTCAGGCTTAGCCCTGTTTTATAAAGGGTGGAAAGGAGGAGCAAATTGGTAGTTTTTCCATCTCCTTTCCCCCCTCACAGCACAGAAAGCTCAGACCCAGCCACCCCACTCCTGGCAAAGGTTAATGGTAAATCCAGCAACAGCCATTAGCATCAGTAACTCAAGGAAAACATCAAAAAGAGCAGTCAGTGGTCTGTAACACAAAAAGAACTGTGAAGGGTATTTTTGTTGCCTAATTGAAAGTAGCAATAATCAAAAAGATGAAGTTCCTTTAAGTAACCTCACCTGAGATAACAGGAAAGAAACCTCAGCACAATATCTGCTGCACACTCAGTAATTGATCAGAATTCCAACTCTTCCTCTGCAGTTTGTACAATATGGATTGACATCCTTCAGCATCATCTTTCCAACAAGAGACCCTAAAGCTCTCTGAGGTCTGTTTTGATGTAGAAACACAGGCGGTTTTTTCAGCTGGGAAACAACATGAAGATCATTGACTTCCAGAGCTTGGCAATGCAGCATGGACCCTGTTCCAGCAGCACAAAACCACCCTGGGCTAACACTTTTTAGGAATGGTAACTGAGTTATTATCCCAAATGGGCTTCACGCAACCAGGACGTGGTGCTTGAATGTCTCTCATCACTTTTAAGATATATAAGAGGCATGTGAAGCTTCTTGCTCGAGGTTTGCAGCAGCCCATTGGCAAAGCAGATGTGCAGCCAATCCAGCAGGACATTTCTCATGTAGGATTCCTCTCTGATGCCTCTGCAGAGCCCAAAGGGCTCCTCCACCTCCTCTGCAGACCCCCCCAGGACCCTGTTAGGGCAAAACCCATCAAGGGCAGAATGGGCTTTGTGCCTTGGCCAAGCTTCAGTTCCATCACACACCAAGCAAGAAAGGATGGGAAGAAAGAAGAAAAAGAAAGAGGCACTTGATTTCATTCCCCCTGGACTCCAAATAACGAACGTAACTAATTGAGGTCAAGGACTCGTCAAGTCAGCACATGGTTACAGTCTCAGAACAAAAGCCTGTTCCCAAATGCTTCCCACAGTCAGTGAGTGATGCAGTAACAACTTGGAAGGGTTTTCAGAGTATTTACCCGTTGCTGTGCCTGTCTCCTGGCGTGAAGATTCCCCCTCTGTCATCTGCACAAATCCCCTTGCATTCCTCCACCTGCTTTTGGTTACACTGCAAACAGCAGGAGCAACCTGGGTGGCTTTTGGGGGACTTTTGGCTAATCTCAGATGGTCCAAAATCCAGCAGTGATGCATCTCAAGGCAACTTAATATTTCCTGTATTTCAGCCAGAGATTCCTCTGTTTCCTAACCAACCCCATCCTGGATTTTGTTCTTATGTAGTTGTACAGCAATGATTACAGATTTGGGAGGGAGCTGCAGTCAGGAAAGGCATGAAGGAGAGAGAAGGCACCACTCCCATCCCCCTGAGCAGCTGGGAACTGCAGACATAACTATAAAATTCCTGTCCAGTGAAAACTCTGTTTACTCATCCAACACAAATCCACATACGTCACCATTGCCAGGGGCTCCGGGTTGTGTTTTGGAGCACAATGGACCACACTGACTCACACACCTCCTGGATGCCTCACCAGGAGACAGGGCTTGCTTGGGCCTTGCAATGACAAGAGGTGACTTAATTTCAAAGAGTAATCAGAAAACTTTGCACAGGAAGATCCTCTTGGCTGATGCTGCCCCATGGGAAGGATGAAAAGATCATCCCCTCTGAGGCTGGACTCCCTGATCCTGAGACTCCTGTTTCTGGGCCAGACATGGTGTGTTTTACCCAAACTTATTCCATGCCCTGCTGCACTTGTGAGAGATTAAAGCCTGTGATTGATTTCTAACCTTCTTGTTCTTCCCAGGACTGTCTTGACACTCCTCCCCTACCCCCTCCTACTTTTTCATGAAATCCAGGCCAGCAAGGCAGAAGAGAGAGTTCAGTGCATCTGTTCACCACTAACATTGACAAACAGCACGTAAAAGCTTTGCTAACCTGAAAAGTATTGGCATATCTAACCAAAACCCACTTGATTTCCCCTGGAAAGCAAAAGCTGTGAGAGGCCATCACTAGCAGGCTGCCCTTACATGGGAAGTAATTGAATTGGGAAATGTGAGGCAGGAGAGCTTAGCTGTCATTTTACAAAAACAATTAAATGCATGAAATGTATCTTAATGATATAATTAGGGCAAAATTCCAATCCTCCATTAGTAGTGGCATTAATTATTGCAAGCGCATTATATTCAGTATTGCTGGAATGATGAAATCCTCTGTTATGCAGCTTTATTAACAAACAAATAAATAAAGAAAACCCGATTATCTGCTCCTCCGGAGAAGCTCTGATGTAAAATTACTTCTGAACAAACCTGGATTACTTTTGCCTGTTCAGGCTGATGGTAAGAGGGGTCAAAACACCACGGGGAAACTACTGTAAACCCCTGCACTGCTGGTGGGACCCACCAGGGCTGTCCCTGCAGGGGTTGGGTGAGAAAGTTTTGTGCAGCAAAACCATTAATTAATTAATTAATACCATCACACTGACCCCACAGCTCTCTTCTATAACACACCCATTTACACACCAGCTCTGTGCAGGACTTGGCCCTACCCTCCTGAAGAACCCAAAATCTGTTGTCACCTTCCAGACCTGGTTTGCAGCAGCGCAAGGTCTCACCTGCCTGGGAAGAGAAGCAGCAAATCACAGCTTTACAGCTTATTTGACACTTATTTCTCTCCTCTGCTCCCACTGGCTCAGACCTGTGAGGTTCCTGGGGGTTTGAGGCAGTTCCTTTGGCACAGCAGAGCCAAGGGCTTTGGAGCCAAGCATCATCTCCCTTCACCTCCGAGGAGCCCCCAATCAGCTGCTAAAAGGCTCTTGGAAGTCGCTCAAAGCTGTTTTATACCTTGTGACAAACGGTGGCAGCACCAATCTCAGAGGTATAAAGATATCAAATAAACCTTGCCAACCAATGGAGGAAGCCATCAGTAACATTCCCCCATGGGGTAGGTATTTGGGATTATAAGTAAACTTATTAGGCATGGAAGCCTGTTTATAGTGATTTTCAATGTTTAATTCAGCACAAGGAACAAAAATGGGAGACATTAACCCCCTCCAGTCAGCCATGTGGTAAGTGCCAGAGGACAAGCAAACATCAGTCGAGGGATTGTGTGGATACCTGCTGAAAGAGGGGGATTGAAAGAGGGGGAACCCAGGAGCAGAGAGGACAGCACAAAGATGGAATGTGGGGATAGAGAGCTACATGATGCAGTCCTGGAGGGTTTAGGGTTTTTTTTTTCCTGTGTATGACTGATAATCCAGCATTTTCTTAAAAGCCACATGTACCTGTGACACTTGTGCTGTTTGCCCAAAGCCTGAAGTCAGTCCAGCAGCTGATGACCAAGACACAAAGCAGCAAGGAGCAGAGTCTCCTGGGGTGTCAAACTCCCCCACACAGAAGCAGCAGCTCGTGGCAGCCCTTTCACCCACGCAGGGAACCGAAAGCCAGAGCACAAAAGGAAAACCATTGCCTTTTCCCATAAACCAAAACTTTCAGAGAAAAGACAAAGCCCGTTTTCCAAACTCACATTTGGTTCCAGCAATTACTCACAACCAGCTACATTTGCACATGACTCAGTCTGAAATCTCGATTCAGAGCTGAAACCTCACCGAGGAGCCGGGCATGTTTTGACGAATGGGAAGAGCTGAGTAAACCTCAACAAATTTTTTAAAGTTAGTCCACTTCCTTAAAGCTTCCCTTCATGCCAGGCTTTCCTACACCGTGAGGAATCTCTATTACATTCCTTGATACTGTCCCTTTGTTCTCTGACACAGCTACTCAAACACCATGCACCCCAAAACGGAAGGGTTCCTTTTGAAGCGCTGCCAGGTTGGAGGCAACTGCGACCACATCCTTCTGCAGACCTGAAGAAAAAGGGTGCTGAAGGTGCCTCACCTTCCCCAAGACCTGCTGCACGTAAAACACCTGCCTGCATCACCCTCCACAGGGGTTTTCTGCAACCAAAGTTGTTCTTCTGCCACAGGTAACTCATCAGATCTAAATTCCCAGCCAGCAGGGTGGAAGTGCATCCAGGCACTGAGCAAATACACTGGAATTGTTTATATAAATAGTTTATTTGGGCATTTACAGTAAAACCTGGCCTGGAGAGTGTAAATGGAGTCCCAGTTCTGTGCCACTCTTACAACACTACTGTAAACCCAGTTATAGTATTTTATACTTCAAGAGCAGGAATTATGCCCCCAGCTGACCTTGCACTGGCACAGGAGGGAAGGAAGCTTTCCAGACCTCCTGTTTGCAAAGCAATAAAACATAACAGGGCTCAGAGATCAGAGGGAAAATAAACAGATCCTTTTGCTCAACCTCCTCCAACTCCCCCTTTTTTCCTCTACCCAGCTTATATTTAGTTCAGGCTGCTCCATGCCCACGGAAGGGCTGCCCTGGGAGCAGGGAGGCAGGGCACGAGGGCCAGGCTCTTGGAGAACCTTCTCAGAATAGAAAATCAACTGACCTGCTCAGCAGAGAGGAGGGAAACAGCAGCTCCCAGGAGAAAAAAAAGATGAGGTGGGCAGCCAGGCCCAGCAGGGTCATTCAGCATTTGGTTTTTAACCTGGTTCCGCTCATCTGAACCCTGCAAAGCCCAAGGCTGAGATTCAAGGAACGAAAAACAGATCTCTGTGTGCACATTAATACATTGTCTGGAGTGAACATGTGCTTACAGCTCAACATCTTCCTAAGGAAAGCCAGTGATGTGCTCTGATCCCAAGTTAAAACCTGAACCAGCTCCCTCCCTGCTCTCACACCAGCTGTGCTGGTTACCCAGACCTACACAGACCCTCCTCAAAACACCCTGAAGGGGTTGATCTTGCATGACTATTATAGAGCTGAAGTGTTTGGGATGCTTAATTCTTAGCCACCTTAAAGGGCCTGAGTGCTACAAAACTGCAAAGACCTCTTGCCAAAGGTATCTGACTGCTCTGGGTACTGAAGATGTGGACTCAGCAGTGCTGTCTTGGAGCAGGAGCTGTGTCCACAGCCTGTCCTCTGTTGATAACACAGAGGGGACAGAGACTGGCAAAGTGAGCATTCCCCCTGTGACACTGCAGTGACTGCCTGGGACACACAGCCACTGCCACCTCCTGCTGCTGAGCAGCTCAGAGCCAGGTGTGCCTTGGTCATGTACAGCTGTCTTAGAGGTCTTCTGAAGCAGCCCAGAAGCTTCTGTGGTATTAGGGAACAAGAGATGACATCTGTGCCAAATGACCCCCCTTCTCTTCATTTATGCCTTGACAGGATTGAGGCCACAGGAGATAAGAGGAGGTGGGATCCTGGTGCAGCCCCCCTGCCCTGGAGCAGCTCATTGCTTGGAGGGTGATGCAGAGGTGCTTTATCCTCCCATCTCCAGTCTCTGTGCTTTCAAAGCCAGGCTGCTTATTAACCATGCACAGCAACACCAAGCAATGGCTTGGTCCTGCAGAGTTACTCCCTTAATCAAATGCAGCTTCACAGAGCCACATTGATCTAATTGTTCGATGTCCAGGTTCCCTGCCTTCGCAGAGATAAATACTCCGAGGAGCTGCAGTTTGACTGGCATCCAAAACTCACCACTGGCTGCTGTGATGGTGATTTATTGCTGCTGTTAACAATCAATCTCAAGGCAACCATGTGCATTTGAACCAAGAGTGAGCACTGCGTGAGGGGGGAATGAACACCCACCAGGAGCTGACAGCTAATGAATCCTGCCCAGCAGTCAGTGCTCTCCCACATTTCTGCATTGCAAACCCCACTCCAAGGGCACTGCATGGAGTGCCTCGTGTCACCTCTCCTCTGCCTAGCCCAGAGCCATCAGTCTGGTCAGCCAGAGCTCTAAAATTCATTTATGCACATCTCAGTCTTATCAGACAGCAGGCTCTCCATGTGCAGCCACCAACCCGACCTGCTGGGCACATGGGGATGCTCCTCAGCAGGCACCAAGCCCCACTCACCCTGGGAGCAGCAGGTCATGTTCCTCCAGGGAGGAGACCCTGGAGCTGCCAGGATCAATACACTTCCAGCCACAGAGGAAGAAAAAGCACACCTGCAGCCCTGTCAGCACGTGGTTCCAGGACAGCCTGAAAGCCAGTTTTGGGGACCCTTAAAAATGCCATAAATCATACTCTCACCCCAAAAAGAGGTGGCTGCTCTTTCAGGTTTACCTTTCCTTCACATCACCCAGGCAGCTCCAGAAACCTGGTGTATCACTGAACCAAAACCCAGGAAACACCCTCTGCACAAACTCCTATAGCTCCTACTCAGCAGAGCAGAGAAAACCCCAGAGCAAACCACCCTCCTCCCTGAAGCTGCTTAAATTTGCCTCCTGGGCCATGGCAAGATTGTTCCCACCTGGGACAAAGATCCCATAAAAAAAAACTGCCTGCCTGTCCCTGTCTGTCCTGCCTGTCCCTGCCTGTCCCCTCACCAAGCAAAGCCCCTGATGGTTCCTCATTGGGTTCCAAGGATAGGGATGAGCTGTCTGCAGGGCTCCTGAGCAAGGGAAATATGGAAAGAGGGAAGCAATTCTGACCCAGCCAAGGAATTTTGACCCAGTGAAGGGAATCTTGGGCAGTGCTTTTCCATTGTCATCCTATCTAGGAGCACAAGGCAGGAATTACTTTCTCTTCTCCTCCCTGGTCTTTTGCTTTTGCTACTAACACTGTTACACAATCTTGGTTTATGCCAAAGCAGTGGGATTTTCTGGATTTTTATTTTTTTACAGAAAAAAAGAAAGAAAAAGGGTATCAGCAAGTGTCTGGAGTAAATTCCCTTTAGAGTCAGAAGAGTCAACAGCAGGATTCCTGAGAGAACACGTTGATTTCTTAATAAATCTCAGAGAAACCCATCACTGGAGCATGCACTGAGGGAGAATCTGTTTCCAGCCACTTCTCTGGGGGTTTCTGCCCCTGCTCAAGCCCTCCCCTCCCTTGGTGGTGGGAAAGGGTTCTGCCTGCATGGGGGCTTTGGGGACAACATGGAGAAAAAGCCTCCAACAAATCAACCTGTGGGAAATGCAGCCTGAGCAGGTTAGAAAGGAAAAGGTTGACTCCAGCACCCCACTCAGAGCCATCTCAGGAATCACTGGTGGGACAAACCCCAGGACTGGAGCTGAACAAGCCCCAGGGAGGTTTTGTTCTGTGCCCTCCAGACACAAACCAGACTAAATGCAGGCAGAGGATGGACCAGGAGGGCCATGGCAGAGGGGAGGGGGCACACAGAGAGGAGGAGTTTGGGTTAGGACAGAGAGATAAAATATGGAGACAAAAAGCAACAAAAGAAGTGTTTCTGTGAAGTTTAGGTTCTTTGAGGTTGGAATTTGCACCTTCCAGCGAGCACACCAGGTAAGGCCACAAGAGCTGCAGAAAGCGCTTCAATGCCAGAAGCAAAGTCTGAACCCTATTTCTTAAGCCCCATTCAACTTGCAGCACAGAAATCTGCTTAAAATCAAAGGCCATGCCACCTGGGGCTTCCAAAAGTCACAAAATTGCTTCTTCCATTGAGTCGCAAAAAGAAAAAAAAAAGTTAAAAATAATCTTTTGCCAATCAGTGCTGCTGCAGCGTCCCCAGATCACCTCATTAGCTGAGGAAAGGTAGCTTAGTAACAGCATCTCTCTGCCCATTCCCACGCACTGCACGGGTTGAACTTGCCTCTTTTTTTCTTCCTGTCATTTAAAAAAAAATTCCCTTTTGGAAAATGTGGTTTCAGCTGAGTTCCCATTTTCTGTGGGAAGATGTTGGTTTCAGCTGTGAATCCGAAAACGAAAAAATGTCATTTCGAAAGAGCGATTCAAACCAAACCTTGTCCTTTCCCTGCCTCGCCGTGCCTGGAGCAAGGGGGATGTATCCCACTTGGGTTTTTGGGATCCTGAGGCTGGGGAAGGGGCATTGCCTGCTCTCAGAAATTTAGTGTTTTGGTGTTTCTTTGTGCATGAGATGGGAAAAAGGGTTTGGAGCCATTCGAGCCGTCGGCATCGGCACGGCATTAAAAACATCTGACTTCCTACCATGGGGCAAAGTGTTCCAGCCAAGGCCAGCTGCTTTCCAGCAACTGCATCACCCCGGGTCACCTCTCCAGCAGCAGTGGCCACCAGGAATGCCACAAAGCAAACCACGACTGGGAGGTGAGTGGCACAGGTCAGGAATCAGAGCCAGAGGGCTGGATTTGGGGTTCTTCTCCCTGGGCTGCAATTAAGTTTCTTTCAGCCAAACCCAGTGGTGTTTTCCCAGCTGGCCATGAGCTCGGGGCTGTGTTGCATGTAACTGTCCAGGCAGAGCCAGCAGGAGCTCCTCATCCTGCCTGTCAAGCCAAGTCTCCTTGGCTTTAATGTCTCACTTGCCCATCCAAAGCAGCTGGAGGAGCTGCTTGTCAAAGCCAGGGGCCACTTCCAGCCCTGCTGCCTCCTGAAACAGAGGGGTTTGATCATCCAGAGAGCAGGGCTGGGGAGACCAAGGGCTTGGGCAGAGCTGGTGACCTTCAGACAAAGTCCTGGGATTAATGAATACCCATTCCTTAGTCCCAAGAGGGAATCCAAGGTCTGAGTGAATCTACAGGACATCCACGCTTCAGACACACAAAAAAACCACCCTGCAACCAGTCAAGTTTTCAATCTCTTTAATGTGATCTCTGCAATTTGACCACAGTCTCAGAAAGGAAAAAAAAAAAAAGTCACACGAATTATCTGTGCTTAGGATTTGAGTCAATCTACGCAGTTCTTGTTGATTGACGTTATTCAAGTTAAGACCTTCTGACCATCAGTGACGTTCTCGGCTGGAAGGCAGGACCACAAGTGTTGGACATATTGGTGCAAACCAGGAATGCTTCTTCTGGGATTAAAGCTGTGCCACCTGATCTACCCGAAAGGAAACGGAGCTGGACACGCACACAGGCACACACGGACCGAGCATGCAAAGACACCAGGAACCAGCTACAGCTTCACGGGGAAAACACAATACACAGGCTGGGCGGTTGTTCAGAACAAGGCAGGGGAAACCCCCACAAATACCCAAAACTGAGCAGATCCATTTTCCAACATTTGAAAATAGGAAGAGCTTTTGAAATTACATTATGTTGACAAACCGATTTTTCTTCTTCTTTTTTTTTTTTTGGGTAACAAAGCAAAAGGTGAAGGCAGAATTTTCCAAAGTATTGTAAAATTTATTTGTATAAGTATTGCAGCTTTTAGAATGACATATAATTGCCACTATTGGTTACTGGTACACAAGAAGCGTTTACAACAGATTTTTGTAAATTGGCATCAGAGTACATATTCATACTAAAACAGCAAAATATAGGTAAGTACTGCATTGCATGTGCTGTCAATAGTTTACATAAGTTTAAATTGAACAGAACTCAGGATACAGGACTGCCTATAACAAACTCCAAAGCCAATGCAATGCAACTGGAAGTTTAAGAAAATATTAATACAATGAAATGTGTCTATAAGGCAGGCAAATTAGGACTTTAATGTTGTCCTTCATGAGCTTCTATAGTACAGCAAAAATTTGAAGCGCGGTTTTTGGAAAACTTCTTTTTGTTTTTGTTTTTTGTAGCTTTGTGTTGTACACAGAAAATCTCTGAGTGGTACAGAGACAGAAGAGATTAAAAATTCATTCTGTTCTGGCCTCGCACTGTTAATGCTACACATCTGATTCAGTCTTTTCCCGATCCTTAGTAAAAATGTTGGGCTTTTCTTTATTTTTTCACATAGCAGTTAGTGCAATTTCATAGTTCAATACACACACAAAAGGGTGATTCTCCAGAAAGCAATTGGATATCCTTAGACCCCCACTTAAGACAGAATGAATTTCGTAACACTTATGGAAACAACACACCGGATTAGTAAAGCTGAATCCTCAAACTGGTGAAACCAAGGGTTGTGAAGGGAACATGTGTTTTCCCACTGTCAGCCCCAAATGAAACCCATCCTTCCTCCCCCCTGGATCCACAAAGCCACGTTCCCATTCCGGGCCGTGAAGATTTGGGGGCACTTTAAGGATGCTCTTTGCCGTACTGTAAGCTAAGAAACTCTGCAAGACGAACAACCCCTTTTTAAAGCTAACGTGACTTAAAACTCCGAGCAAAAAAGGCAAGGGTAGGACACGAGGTTGCTAAGCATTAGCAGTGCCTTGTTTCTTCTGATTTTATTTAAAAATAAATCACTCTTAAGGGGCCTGAATCTCCCTGCTGGAAGCTGCAAGACACCTGTGGAGCAGGGCCACAGCCCAGCTCTAGCACCGCTCTCCGCTGAGCTGCACCAAGGGCAGAGGGAATGGGACATCAGCAAGGGTGTGCAAAGCAAATTCTCTGCCTTGGTGGCCAAAGACGGGATGTGGGAAGTGGGAAGAAATGGACCCCGAGGCAAAAAGTAACATTAAATAGTAATAATAATAATAACAATAACAACGACGACAATAATAATAAAAAAAGAACAGACCGTTATTTCTAAACACTCATTCAGAACTTGGAGTTGATCTGGGCCCAAGATCTGGTATCTGCACTTGAAATACACAGTTCTCAGGACTGCAAGGAGAGGCATGGACAGAAGAAAGACAAAAGGTGGCAACTTGGCTCCTTCCAGGAGCTGCCCCTGCTGCCTGGGACTCCCCCTGAGAAGGGAAAGGTGGCAGCTTGGGCTCTGTGCATGGATGGGCTGAAAGGCATCGTTTGCAACACAAATTTGGTGCTGATGAGGCACCCCGTTTCACACTCATTAAGTTCCCCAGACCAGAGGAAGAGGTAAATGAAACTGGACCCAGGAACTCAACAAACTGCCCACTCAACTGCAGAGCTTGGGGTGACACTTGAGAAATAAAAGCTCACACTGGAGTGGATTGGGGAGGGAGGGGGGAAAAAAGAGAATCGGTTGAAATTTTGGGGACTTCCAAGCATCAAAGCTGGGTTCAATTGCACTGCATCTCCAGACCCCCTCCCACTACCCCTCCGTGGCTGTCCAGCCCCTGCCCACTTCCCTGACTTTTCCACGGGGTTTGGTGTCCAGGGGACACCCTGTGACAAGACAATCCTGTTACTTAACAACCTCTGGTCCCCACACCACCTCCTTACTCGCTGCTCAGTTTTAAACATGTGATGCATAATTCCACCCAAAATCTGCTGAGGTAACCATATATATTTTTTTTTTTGTAGCAAACAAACTAGTTCAGACCACTGAACAACCACCCCACCCCCCCAAAAAAAACACCCAAAACACAAACACCCAACCCCAACAACACTATTCACGCATTTTGGCTCAAGAGGGCAGTAGATATTATATTTCGGTTTCTCTTTTGGTTGGTATCTCGTTTACAATATCCACCCCAGATTCCTACCTCCCCCGGGTAGGATAATGTGCATAAACGTGTTCAAGTTCCCTAAGAACAGTCGGAGCAGAGCAGCGGCCGAGGGAGCAGCCGGCGTGGCCAGGCACAGGGAGCTGCTCCGGGGACAAAGGGACTGGCAAAGTGACTGCAAGGTTCAAAGGAGCAAGAGACCAGACGCTGGTTGCTTGTGACACTAAGGATGATTTTGTTGTCCCCTCTCTAAAAAGCGAGGGTTACCGTTTCTTTAATAAGGCACTAAATAGACATGTTACATAAAGGAAAGATACATTTTAAAAACTCGTACAAATCCGTCAGTTTTTGTACCTTTCATGACAAACTAGGATTTATTTCCTTGACTTTTTTTTTTCTTTTCTTTTTCTCCTGGCTTTTTTTTTTTTTTTAAGGTCAGCAAAATTTAGGTTACACAACTGTAAAGCTATGAAGATTTCAAGAGCTGTGGAAAAGCAGTTTGAAATATTGAGAAGGTACAGGACTATTTCTAGGCAGAAATAAAAAACAGAAGCAAAACAAAAATAATGATCAAACTTCAAGTTCAGCTATTCATCATCTTCTTTAAAATATATATAAATATTGTTCAAATGGTCAGAACTTCAAAACCGTTCTCATGGTTAGGTTTTTTTTGTTTTTTTCTCTTTTTTTTTTCAAGTAATAGAAAAGTTGCTTAAAAACAATAGTTATTGCCTTTATATCTTTCATTTATGTCACTCTACTAGATAGCATCCTGCAGAGAAATCAAATCACACCCCCCCCTCCTTGTAAAAGCTTCGCTCTCTGTGGTTCCCCTACCGACCCTTCCTGGTGCTTGGAGAGACGGGACCCACAGTGGGGCTTTTCCCCTTCTGCCTCCTCCTCCTCCTCCTCCTCTCCCTCGCTCCGTCATGTCCAGACCCACCTCGGGGGTGACACAGACACCCACGTGCTAGAAAATGTAAACAAGAGCATCATAAGACAAAAACACTTCCAAAAACCAAGATAAATGAACGACGTGGGACGGGGTGAGGGTGGTTCAGAGGGGCAAGGGGGGGCTGCTTCTAAAGCCTTAAGCGTATTCCTGTAGCCTTTAATTAATACATCATCACAGGAGCAGATTCATTTCCATCTACTGTACCTGGTGCCTCTTTGGGTGGGATAATAAAGGTTAAATAAAAAACCCCACGACGACCAGGGATGACGGAGCTGAGAGACACGGCTGCTCATCCCAAACAGAGCTTGGGGAGGGTGATACAAAATGAAAATGACCTTCACCACCACCACACTGCTCAGCTCGTCTTGTCCAGGAGACATTTAAGGCCAGCTGAAAGGTGGGTGCATGACCAGTTACTCCCATCAACTCCCACTTCGGCTCCAAGAGGGCCCTTCGGCTGAACATTGAAAGAAATGAACCAAAAAACACTTTGTTCCTTCAGACACAGAAGTTTATTCTCATCCCAACCACCCCACCCCCCTCCAAAAAGTTAGAGGTTGTCCAAAAAAAAACCAAAAAAAAAACCTTTAAAAAAAAAAATCAAGTAATTTTTGCCTGCTTTCAGTCACTGCTGACTTTGGGAAGCACGGAGCTCTCGTTTTACCTTGTAGCTCCAATAATCCTAGGGGATGACACACAGACACAACTCCTCTGGCTTGGCTTTGTAGGGAATGTGTAAAGCCGTGGACTCTGGAAATTAAGGGTTTGCATAAGCTGCATCTCCCTCCCCGCTCCTCCCAGGGCTGGCACCCCCTCCAGCCACCCTCCTCCTCCTCCCCTTCCCTTCCAGCTGCTTTGTTCTTCACTTCCACATAGATCCCTTAACCGCTTCATGGTAGACATGAGAGAGGCTTCGACCAACACAAGCACTGACATATTTATATTAAAAAATAGTGCAAAATTTCAACATTTATATAAATAACTCTAAACCCCTGCTTTTGATTTTTTTTTGTTTTTTGTTTTTTTACAATGTAATACACGCTTTTTGAGTTGGCACTCAAAAAAATTGCCATTTTTCTTCTAGTTCAGAAAACAACTTTTTTTTTTTTTTTGAATAGGCCTCTTCTAATACAAAAATACTCCTGCTCCTTACACATACACTTTCTCTTATTTTTAATATATATTTATATATTTATATTGCAGATCTTTAAACAAAATGGTTTTTGTGCAAATATTTTGTTTTTAAAGATAAGTGAAATAATCAAACAAAAAAAAAAAGCATTCACACACAGCCCAACTAGAAACAAACGAAAAAAAAAAAAGACTACAGTTGATTTTTTTTTTTTCCTTTTTAAACGTCTAGACACAGCTCAATAAAGAAATGTTTTTGCAAGCTTGGTAGGCTTGTGCATTCAGACCAGACATAACAAGTAAATATTTATACACAGAGAGATGGGGAAGGGCTTTTTTTTTTCTTTGCTCATCTCCCTCAACTCTCTCTCTCTCCTTTTTCTTTTAATGAGAAGTGCAGAGTGTTTCATTTATACTTTGCCTTTTTTTTTTCCTTTTCTTTTTTTCTCTTTTTTTCCTTTTTCTTTTTTTTTTTTTAAAAGGGGTGCCCTTTTTGTTTCTCCTTCTCTTTGTTCCACGCCGTTGTCGTCGTCGTTGTGCTCTCAAGGCCATTGATGTGTGAGTGATGGAGTCTGCTGCCCTCCAGCATGGGGGGCATCCCGCTGCTGTTCTGCTGGTGCTGGTAGAACGTGGAGCCCGGGTAGTGCCCGATGACCTCGCTGTAGGTCGGCGGCGGCCCCTCCATCCTGCCATTGCTGCCGTAGCAGGTCGCGCTGATGCCAGAGTTACTGCTGGGCGGGCACGGCCCCCCGTACACCGAGTTATCTATCAAGTCACTGTCGAAGATGGTTCTGTTGGGGGGCGCCCGCACCGACTCTCTGTTGAGCTCCATCTGCTGCTCGGGGTCGCGCAGCTGCAGCGTGCAGGGTCCCTGGTAGGGCGGGGGCTCCTCGCCGTCCGACAGCGAGATGGTGGGCGGCAGGTCGATCTCGTGCTGCAGGTAGGGGTAGGTGGGCTGGAAGCGGTTGAAGCGGTCCCGCTGCAGGAAGGATGGCACTGCCAGGCGGTCGCCGGGCCTCGGCGTGTAGATTTGCTGCTGGGGGGGAGAAAGAGAGAGAGAAAGAGGGCGAGGGGCGTGAGGTGCTGCGGCGCGGGGCGGTGGGAGAGGCAGCGGCGCCCGCATCGCCCTCACCTCTGTGATGCCAGTCCCCGACACGGTGCTTTCCGAAGGCCACAGGCTTCCCTCCTGCCAAGGAGAAGAGAGGGCACAGTGAGTCAGACTGCCAGGATGGGGTAAACTCCCTGTGCAAACCCCTCGTGCCAAGTCTCACCCTGCACCACCACCCAGGTAAAGATGCTGCTGCTTTTGCCAAGTTCCTGCCCCGCTGCAGCAACACATGGCCAGGGGAATTCACTGTGATCATACATGTGTGTGTCATACAGGTACGTGCTAAAGGTATGGCAATATCACCACTGCAAAAAGGTCACCACTTCAAAAAAGGTATGGCAATATCCCCACTGCAAAAAGGTATGGCAACTTCACCACTGAAGAAAGGTATGGCAATATCACCACTGCAAAAAGGTATGGCAATATCACCACTACATAAAAGGTATGGCAACATCACCACTGCAAAAAGGTATGGCAATTTTACCACTGCAAAAAGGTATTGTAATATCACCCCTGGAAAAAGGTATGGCAATATCACCACTGCAAAAAGGTATGGCAGTTTCACCACTGAAAACACCCCTTCCGATTAAAACTTCCCTCCATTCTCACCTCCATTTCTATTTAATAGATCATTTGCAGAATGAAGTATGAGAGCGACACCAGCAAACAGCCCTCTCCCATTTGCAGACTTCCCCCCTCCCGCCCCCACACACCCAGCATGGTTCTTTCCCTGGTTCAAACATGCCAGAGGAGTATTTTTCAATTTGTGATCCATGAGCCGTGGGTGATTCACAAGACATCAGAAAATGCTCCATGAAATAATGACAAGATTTAAAAAAAACTCCCAAAAAAACAAACCAAAAAAAAAATCCTCCTCACACCCACATTCTGATGCGCACAATCAAGGAAATCATGGAAAAATAAAGATAATAAATGAATAGCCAAATGTTAAGCCTAATTTTGATTTGGCTAAAAAAAAAATAGAAATCTGCAGCGAGCGGATGGTTCCAGAGTATTTTTTCCACAAAAAGAGAAGTGGTCCTTGGCTTAAAGCAGACTGAGGCATTGAGGTGTAGAGGTTTCCTTACCCTGCAAACATCACCCTGATCCTGCAATCCAAACCCTGGTGCCAACAACCCCAGGCACGGTAAAGCCACAATTTCCCTTAAACCCTGAGATTAGTTTACAATTCATGATCAAAACAAACAAACAAAGGTTCTTCCCATCTGCTGGTGATACTCTGAGCGTACACAGTTCACCCCAGACACTTTTGCCTTAGGGACTGAAATATTTAAATATTGCTAATATTCACATATAGCAACATCCCTCTGGCAGGCAGGGCTGGAGGAAAACAGCCAGAAGGCTTATAATTACAACCTGGAATGGCTGGCACTTCTCAGTTCCTCGCAGGTGAATCTCCAGTTCTGGTACTAGCAAGTCAGGCACAGGCAGAAGTATTTACCACCAGTGGGAAAAAAAATGCCAAGGGGAAAAGAAAATCCCTTTTTCCCTTTAAGTGTCCCGCTCAAAGCCTTTGCAGCAGAGCCCTCCAGGTGAGCAAACCATGCACCTTCCTCTGTGAAACACCTATTTCTGTAATGGTGGGGGGGTCCAGACAGCCCTGAAAACCCTGTGAAAAGCTGCAGCAGTAACACAACACCACGGGCATCTCCCCTGATGAAGTCAGAGCGGATTTTGCCTGTCTGATCCTCCCTGGACCTGATCCAGCTGTGAGGAACATCTGGCCTCACCCCAGGCTGTGGCACACAAGGGAACAGGTTGCTGCATTGCCTTGCAGCCATGGCAGCATCTCCAATCCCCTCCAAAGCACCCCAGAGAGCTGACAGAGCCAGGGTGTCCCCGTGGGCAGTGCCAGACCCCAGGCTGTGACAGGAGCCCCAACACCCCCTGCAACACGCATGGACTGCCCAGAACACAGCACCAGCCCTGCCTTAAAATCTGCAGAGAAACCTCCCATCATATCCCCCTGCCCTCCCTTCTTCTTATTTTCCCCAACTTTGAATACATTTTCTCCTGCGGTATCACACATGGTATCAGATATGGACAGAATCCATCAGGTTCCTGTTTTTCAAGCTCAGCTCTGCACACAAACCTCAAGGCAGTCCTGGTGCCAGTGAGAGGAAAACAGTGATTTATATGGAAATGAGACTGCCCGGATTCTTTCTCCCTCCTCGGTATTTTTTGGGACCATCTTCTCGGAGCAAAGGTTACACAGGCACCTTCCCCAGCCACAGCTGAGGAATGTGCTGGCTGAGCTGGGACTGCCCTTCCCCGTGTTCCACGCAGACCTTGAGACTCCAACATGCAACTGTTTACACAGGCATCGCCTGTTTAGTCTGGTCCATTTTACATGGATTTCTTGCCTGCAGGGATAGGCTACACTCAAAATCCGAGAGGAACCTCATCTGCCACAGACCAAATCCTCACCTCTGACTCCCTGCTTGGCCATGGCAGTGACACCAAAGGGCACAGGGAGGATTTCCAGTGCCACCACATGCACCACCAGCCCATCACCTCATCCCGAAGCAGAGGGCGGGAGCGGGAAGTGCTCCCAAAATTGTGTTTACTTTGCCATGCCCCCGTGGCAGACTTCCTGAGCAGTGAGTACCCCACTGCCTTCTGCTAGATGCTTTATATTTAACTTGGCAGTGGGCAGTGCCACGGCAATATCCCATCTGCTTCCCCCTTTCCCGGGAGTGATGTCAGCCAGCGCCCACGAGGGCGGCCGCGTCCCGGCGTGTGGAGCATCACCATGCTCAGCTGGGACATCCCACTGTGGCAGGCAACTGGGAGGGCACATGCACAACATCCCCCAGTCCCAAGTACCTACTTGCCCAGAGCCTGCACCAATATCCCATCTCCAGGTGTCTGGAAGAAAAGCTCTGGCTCACACACCAACTCATCTGTTTGTACAGATGACATCCAGGAATGATGCTCCGGGCAACATGTGGATGCAGGAGCAGCAAACCAGTACAAACAGCATTAAAATGGGATCCTCAGAGAGATAAGGAGCAGGCAGGAGACCTGTTTTCTGTAGGAGCTGAATGTCTGCAGCTGTTATTTATCACCTCTCCTGGGACTCCAGAGCCTGACCTGGACATGCTCCTGTGCCCAGGCTGAGTGACCACAACACCAACACCATGAGCCCATCTGGGGAACAGCTCAGCTCTCCTAAAAACTCCATAGTGGGATTAAAATTGCTGGAAATCAGTAAGCAGAGGAGGGACAAGCCCAGGGACAGAGCACATACATCTTTTAGCCTTCACTTGGGCCCTGGGATGGTCCTATTGTCCCACTGAGCCAAGCAAAACTGCCCTGCCCTGAGCTGGAGCACCACTGCCAGAAACCACCCTGGGGCCTCTCCTCACTCACCTCTGATTCTCAGAATATTTAGGACTTGAATCCATCTCAACAATGAACAGTCTAGAAAGCCATGGCTTTCTGAAACGAAAGCTGTCTGGTAAGCAATAGAGCTGTAAAAGCCTCTGCAAGTATTCCAGGACTTGCTGCAGAACCTAAAATTACTTCCAAATTTCTTTTTAGAGAAATCAATCTTCGACTTTTATAGAACTGCTTGTTTTAGTAATGTCAGAGAATTTTCTCTGTGAAGCTGCATGGTGCAAAATAAGTTTCTGAGCCTTCAGAAGGGCTCACGTTTTTCCATTTTGGGGGGCAAACGTATGCTTGGAAACTGCACTTAAACCATTTTTCTTTGGGGAGTGGGACACCACTGTTCCAAAGGTGCATGGACAGCGTCATTCTTATTGCAAAACCAAAAGTTTTCAGTAACATTTCTTAAATATTCTTAGTTCTGGAAAAATAAAGTTACTCGTCACAGGGAGACAGTTTGAGTACAGTGAGAACAGAGATGGAGAAACACATGAGGTAATACAAGAATTGCTCGCCAGCGAGAACCGCATTAAAAAAAAAACCTTTAGGGAAATTAATTTCTCCTTCAGCTGTAATTTTTGAGCTCCAGCAACAAAAAAGGACAACTCCAGCAGACTGAGCAGCATCCTGACCATGGGATGAACTGCTTTAATATTTCAGAAGATGAAAAGCGTGAACGCAGCTCCGGTGCCCGTCTGCGGTCACGACACCAAAATGAAGTTTGGGATTTAAAAAGCCCAACGCCAGTTCAGCGCAAGTTTAATGGATTACATAAACCAGGATCCAGCCCTGCGTGGCCTCTGCCTGCCAACAGCCAGCCCTCCTTCACACAGGAGCTGGTTTCTACTGGAAGACACACTGTGCTGAGCCTTGAAAGGTGCTGCCTTTAAGATCTTTCTTATGCTGGATCCCACTGTAATGAGATTAACACATGAGGGGCTTCTCCATCCCATCAGGAAGGTGCTTGGGTCACAAGGAACTTCTGCTGCTACTCCAACAATGGTGCACTCACAGCATGGACAGGGAAACAAGGAACAATTAAAAGAAGGAGAAAAAACCATCTATAATTTAACATTCCTATTTCTCTCCTTAGTCCTTTTTCTTTTTTTTGAAGACTCCACATCCTCACTGAGGTTGAGCAGAGGCACAGAGGCAAAACTCTGCTGAAAAGCCATTTAATCACTGATGTGTCTGAAAGCTGAGGAAATAACAGAGCTGGGCCAAAAAATGGCTGGAAATTTTGACCTGATAAAATTCAAAAAATTAAGAAAAACAAAGGGGAAAAAAAATAATTATTTTTTAAATGGTCAATTTTTCATTCAACCTGAAATTTCTAGTCAATCTCAACGTGATTCTTTTCTCTTTCTATGTTAGCCTTCTTTCCTCTTTTTAAAGAAAATAAGGGTCACTTAAGAAAACAGAAGTTAGTATATTAGAGAGGACTTGACCTGAATTCTGCTTTGAAAATGTAAAATGAAACATTTGGTGGTGTTCAAGTGAAACACTCTGGACATGACAGCCTCGAGCTGGGCTCACAGACAAGCACTCTGGAGATGTGCCCCACAGCCCTGGGAATGAAGGGTGGGTTAACTGAGCCTGGGCTTTGCACAGCTCCCCTTCCCAAGGGGAATCCTCCTCACTGTGGGCACAAAGAAACAGATAAGGTTCATTTGTCTGCTGCCTGTGGTGTGTGACAAAAAGAGCAGCTATGAGGGACAGCCCTGGGCAGCCTTCAACTGCACTGCACTGAGGGCTGGTTTGGTAAAAGGTAAAAAACAAAAAGAAAAAAGAAAAGAAAGTGGAAAAACACAAGGGGAAAAAGAAAAGTAAGAAATCCCAGTATTTGATTTTTCCCTGCAGTGAGAACAGATTTGATTCAGGAAAGCACGACCCCACACAAAGCACCCCACAGCAGCAGCCACGTGCCCAGCCTGCCCTGGGACCCCACAAAGGATGGGGTGAAACAGTGACCTTGAGGGAGCCCTGTTGTTTAAAGAGCTCTAAGATCCTTCAGGGTGAAGGCTAAACAAAAGGAGTATCAGTACAAGATACCCCCATGCTGAAGACAGAGCCGGGGAGGCAGCTGTGAATTATACATTGCCCTCCAAGAAAATGGGATGTCTTTTCTCTGTACACCCTTCTAAGTCTCCCTGAGCCACTGCATTTGAGGAAACTGCATGAACCAATATCTGCCTCGAGGCTGGAGAGGTTTCCCCTCTAATCCCTGTCAGAGGTACAATTAACATGTTTCTCCTCAGGCTTTTATGAAGCAGGGAGCCTGGGCTATAGAGAACCTCTCGTGCATCCCCTTGGAGAGATTTCTGCTTGTCTGGCTGACAAGTGTTTTCTGGCCCTACCACCTCTAGCACTGGTGAAAAATGGAGCAAGTCTGTTAGGATTTCCTGTCCTCTGCAAGGCAGGCAATAAGTTTTTATACAGTCATTTGAGACTCTAACTGGATTTAAAGGACTCGACAGTTTGGGGCTGCTAAAATAAGGCATGTGAACCCCAACCAGCTGAAGGTACGTGGTGATTTCAGGAACAGGACGTGCCAAGAACAGCCTTGCACAGTTACTTTTCTGATGTAAAAATCCCAATTGCAAAGCTCAGGGCGAGAGCAGATGCTGTGGCTCTCCATAACTGAGCACACACAGAACCCTAAAGAGCCAGAAGCACCCCCAAAAGGCTCCCCCACCCCCAAAAACTGAGAGACAGAGGCCAAATATAATCTGGCATGGGTGGTTGGAAGAGCAGGGTGTGACTTACTGATGAGAGGTTCTCGTCTTGCCGCCTGCCCTGGCTGTGCCGGCTGATGAAGGATCGCGCAGAGAGTTTGTAGTGGTTCAGCAGACATGTGATCACCACCACCATCACCATCATCACCACCACGATTATGATTATCTGTACAAACTCCAACTCCGCTGCAAGAGACACAGACAGACAGACAGACTTTGAGCCATCAGGAAAAACAACGTCTAACTGAGCACAAGAACAGCCAACGTGGCCGAGACGCCAACGACACCGCTCATCCTTCCCCTTAGAGCTCTCACACGTGCCTACGTGGGCTCTGTGTGCTTACTTAAAAAAACCCTAATTAATTCACTTGTTCAATGTCACAGAAGAGTCTCCAGGAGGGATCTTTACAGAGTGTTTCCAAGCTACAACACAGAGACACTTCCCAAAGCCCTCCTGGCTGCAGCGTGCTGGATGTGCCCACTGCCAGGTACAAAACCCAGGAGCATCCCAGTGCCTTCCTCAGGCCCGTGGAGCCAGGAACCAGCATAATCCATCCTAATGAAACAATTTAGCTAAATGCAAGCTGAATTTCTGCAGTTCTCTTCCCATCACCACCACTCCTTCCTGCAGGGAGGACCGGGCTGGAGTGCTCTGCAGCACACGTGTCCCCTCTGCCAAGGGGGTCACAGTGGGAGCCCAGGGGATGGCACAGCACAGCAGGCACTGGCAGCCCCCCTGTCTCCAAGGCTGCCCACCCAGCACAGGAGGCAGGCAGGGAGCCCTCCTGCTCCTCGGTGAGACGCCAGATGGGTGCGATGCGTCTGCCTATGGGGGCCACATCCCGGAGCTCCAGACATCCCTCGGCTCAGGGCTCGGCCAGCTGACAGTGGCAGCTTGAGTGGCTTGAACTGGCATAAAGGAAAGCTGCCAACCCCCCCTCCAAACAAACAAGAACAAGCAAACAACAGACTATCCGGTTAACTCTGCAGACACTTGGCACAAGCTGGTAAAGAAGCCACTCCTAAAATTTCCTAAGGAAATAATTCCTCACACCTCTCTGAGGCTTAGGAAAATTGAGTACCAGAGGCAAACACAGCACTCGCTGGGTCGTTATTTCCATGCATTTGGCAGCCAGGGAATACCTGCCATCCCCGAAACACTCCCCCCAGGGTCCCTTGTGCCAGCAGTGCCCAGGACTGGGCAGCAGCAACTCCAGTGCCCAAGCATGAAGAAGGGGCCAGACCAGCAACATTTAATAGTTCTGGGGATTTACACTTTGTTTGCTTCTCAGTAGGGCCAGCTATAAAATCCAGGTTAGGAAAGCTGTGCCCTAAGCTATCACAGACGCTGCCATCTGTATTTAATCTATACAGACACACACATATATATCTGTATACACACAGCAAAGCCCAGCAGACCTCCAAGGGCAGCATCACACCACTGGCACCAGCTGGGGTGGCTTCTGCTGAGTCAGGCCGATTTTTTTTATGGAAAGTTTTCTCCTGACAGGTGGCATTTGAGTGCCAGTAAAAGCAAATAAATGTCAAGAAAACAGTCCAGGTGGTAAGTGCTGCCAGTTACCTTGGAGCTCTTTCTGCTAAACAGCAGCTATTTCTGCCACTGCCCACCGCCTGCAGAAAGCAGAATTATGCCTTGAAAGCAGGAGCCTTATATGGCACTTTGAGTTAGGTGTATGAGGAACTTGGAGCACCCCTAAAACTCAGCTGCCTCCTTACCAGAAGGATGCACATGGGGTGGGAAGAGAGGGATTAAAAGCCAAATGTTGCAAAGGAGTTTTGCCTTAGGAATGTCTTTTAGTTAAAGGCATTTTAAAGCATAAGTTCTGGGTCTTTCACAGCAACCCCAGCAAGGTGCCCAATGCCACTGTGAGAGGAAGAGCATGTTAAAAACCCCACATTCCCAACAATTTGATCCAGCCCCAAAGCAGCACAGCTCACCCTTGGGAATGACAGGTGACTGGACCCAAGAGCTGCCAGTGGTGCCCTGTGCTGGAGGAACTGGCTGAAACAGGAGCTCATTGCTTCTAAACACAACCCAGACTGAGCAGGCACATAAACACCCCAAAACCTAAAGGCTTGGGAAAAGAGGACCGTGCAAAACCATTTTAAACAAAAGCACACAGACTCTTCCCTATGCAGGCGTGTCCCTACAAAATCCAAAGGCACATCCTAGTGCCAGCTGTACTGAGGCACTGACAGCATCCCTGCTGACCTGCAGCACACCACTGGGTGAAGCCCCAGCATCCCAGCCATGCACAAAGTGCCCCAGAGCTCCTCTGGGTGCTTTCCAGGTCACCCACAAAGAGCCAGATCCCCCAGAGTCACCACCCCAGAGTCCCTGTGCCTCCCCTCCCCGTGGGCAGCAGAGCCCAGAGCTGCAGAGCAAACACCCAACCCGGGTGCAGAGCCTGTTTTTTTTTAAGAATTTGTTATGGAAAAGAAAAAACTAAACAAGAAAACCCCAAAAGTTTTTAGGAAGATGAGTCACTTCAGCCTCAAATGCACCATGTGCTTTGGCCACGGTTAGAATACACAAGGAAAAATATAAATGGAGCCAGTGATGGAAAACTTCCTTTTCTGTTAAAAAAGGTATTTCTGAAGAAAAACAAGACCAAAGTAGTTGTAAAGGAAAGTTCCTTTCCTAGGATGAGAGGTCCCTTAAATGAACCAAACCCTGCTAAATTGGTCCTGGTACTTTGGTGACCCAGGTGAAGTTTTGGCCATCAGGAAGCGCTGCCCTAATTCCTTCCTAGGAAGGAACACGCACAAGATGTGTCACTTACAAATGACCTAAACCAGGCTCCCTGCACATACACACTGACACAGAACCAGCAGAGCCTGAAGCAGAAGAAAGGGTGGAAATTCCACCAGGATTTGGGACAACACGCCTGCACCTCGTCCATCCCCATTCAGCCTTCAGCGCTCTGGGACTCCTGTAATGGGAGTATTGCAAAACACTTGCCAACAGGTGCAATAGGAAGGCACAGGAGGATTAGCAGAACAAAGGGGACTCTCCTTTTCCAGCAGGGATGCTCCTCCTGCCCCATCTCTACCTGTGAGGAGCAGCCCAGCCTCGCCATGCCCAGGAGCAAACTCATCCCATATGCAGAGATGAGCTTTAATCCCAAGAACACTCACGTTGCCCAATCTGGCCTTTGGAAAAAAAAAATAAAATAAAAGTCAAACCAAACCAAAAAAAGGCCCACACACTCAATTTGTGCTTTTCAAGTTTCAAGAGACTCATTCCCACTCGAGGCACCGAAGCTTCTGCCAACTCTCCCTCTGTTTTAACTTGTCTTCATGGGCTTCATTTGCAGAAGGGAAAAACAAACCCAACACACTGAAAAGCTGGATACACTCAGTAAGATTTTATCCAAGCAGCTCAGTCAAACTAATGAAGAAAGATCATTAAAAACCCAAAGTTTGAGTTAATACATTATTATACAAGTGCAATTCAGCTGCTATGCTAATAAAAAGCCTTTGGGGAATGAAAGACAAGCCAAACTGCAAAGCACATAATTTATAATTCTGCTGGTATTCTTAAAAACACACACACAACAAAACAAGAAAAAAAAAACCCTCAACACATTTTGTATTTGGCTTCCTAATCATTGTCACTTTTCAATTAGAAGAGACCTCATTCCATTTCTCTCTGTAATTTTCCCCAAGGGAAGCGTTATAAATGCACGAGGCTTTACAAGATGGGCACATTCCGCCTCCAAATGCAAAGCAAGGTCACACTAATTTAATTTTGCATAATTTTTTATTCCAGAATACGTTTCAAACTAACAGGTTCAGACACCACACTGAAGTGACACAACCTGCTTTTCCGTGCTCTCTGTCTAGACGGGAGCCGGTCAGTGTGCGTGCAAACCCTTTGCAACGAAGCATTTTCCCCCCCAGCTTCTCCCCCCCATCCCCAGGGCTGGGCATTCGTGAGCGAGGAAAATCTCCTGCCACGTCCCATTCTTCACGTTCACTGCTCATCTGACACTTCAAACCACATGTGGCCTTGAGTTAGAGGGAGACAATAATGGGTGATATGAGACTCTGCTGCTCCCCAAAGCCTGTGGGCTCTGCTCTCCTGCTCAGGGTGTACCAAGGAGGGAGCAGCTCATGTCCCTGCTGCCCACCAGGACCATAATGCCCTGAAGGGTTTGGAATTTATGGCAAAAACACTTCCCACTCCCCACTGATGTGGGGGCACCTCACTGGCACAACCCCACTCGTCCCACTGAAGACCACAGCTCAACAGCAGCATCTGCAGGAAGGTGCATCTCTGAGCTTCCTCCAGTGCCTATAAACAAAATACTTGGCACCCAGGGGTTTAAAATCTATTAATATTTTTACAAGGAGGGTGATTTGAGTCAATGGTGACGTTGGGAGACTCTGCACACCCTCCTGGCTCACCAAGGCTGCAGGGGAGGTGAGGCTGGGACACTTTAAATGCATTGCCTTACCTTTTACAGCTACACTCCAGTTCATAAAATGCTTACTATAGACTTTATTAATGCTCTTCCCTCCACACAGACTATCTCTGTGGAAGACAAATGCTCTGAGCCACTGGCAAGTATAAAGGAGAGGAAAAAAACCCCAAAACCTCTGTTTTGCTGCAATCATTCCAGGTACTGCAGCTATCACTTAGAGGAGGACAGAACAGCTTTCAGACAGGGTCTCAACCAAGATGACCTTTGTTTTCAGCCAGGTATAATACACATCTGCAGGTCAAACCAGCTATCCATGAGATTCAATTACAATTTCTATATATACTGGAATTGTGTATCATGTAAGGAGTGATGATAAGAAGTAAAATTACTCAGGAGATAATGGCTAAGCTGAACAAATGTAGCTGCACTAGCCACAATTCCAAAGAAAGAAACTTTCAAAAACCCAATTTGAGTCACCATAAAAGCTGCAATGCACCGTGCTAAAAGCCAGGTCTGTTTTGCTGAGACAAAATTAAAGCAAGCATAGAATCCCCTGCAGAATATTTTGCTTCTCCTTTCACTTCCTCTGGGTGTTTTGCTGATTAAAATCCATTACTTCTGACTTGAAACATTGTTGGGACAGTTCAAGTATGATAAGTCTGATCACAAGCTCACACAGACTATCCAAAACATGCTCTTAAGGGTGTGGAGGAACAACTCCTGCTGCTGATTTCATCTTCTGGTGGACATCAACCCATGTGAGACAATCCAGGCAGGGTGAGATACCTCCCAAACAAGGCTTGCTATTCAAAGTTAATGAGCCAACAATTAATTTTTACCCAGGATGAATGGATCACGCACCTCAGCTTCTGGATGCTCCTGGGACAGTCCCTCAGCATCAGAGCCCCACCACCATGTATTTTGTCAGCATTCTTAGGGAAAATACAACCCAGTCTGTGTTTTGATGTTGCTCTGTGTGCCTGACAGAGAGAAGAGCTGGTAAGAGAGTCAGGCAAAGCCTTGGGAGTGCTGGGCACAGACCCTCGAGCACGGGGAACCTTCTAACATTGCCCCAGCATCTGCAACAGCACGGGTCACAGAAAAGGGAGACAGGGGGTTTGAAATGAAAGCTTTCCCCTGATCTAGAAACTGCTGGGAATCTGAGCAGCAGAAAAATCCAAAAGGAAGTGAGTAAGAGTCAGGGAGACTAAAACGGGGCTGAGAACAACGTGGATTTTGCCATTTCAGAAGTTTCAGAGAACTGTGGAAACGGCATTTCCCCCTGAATCACTGTGTGCCATCACTGCCACTGTGCAGAAGGATTATTTTTAAATAAATGTCACTTACGTACCCAGAGAAACATCCTGTAAGTGCCTAATGTAAGAGCCAAGGAACACTGGGTGTGCTGAGCCTCCCTCCACCTCTGATCTTTCTCTAACACACTTCCAACAACTTTTCCACCACGGCTGAACAGGGTGATGTTGTACAGGGATCCCTCCTGCTGCTGCCTGACAAGCCCCAACAAAACAGGCACAGACAGAGTGATGCTTTTCTAACTTTCTTGTTGAAGGACAGAGATGTAACCGAGTCTGGGACAAACCTGGGCAGCATCTCTTTAGTCTCCACAAGACACACAGGCTATGGATGACTTCTCACAGCAGGTCACTTGAGCTCCCTGTCCCTGTCCTACCCTGCAGCCCTCCTGCCCACCCCAGCCAGGCCTGCAGAGCCCAGCAAGGGTTCAGAGCAAGGCTTGCCCACAGTGGTGGCACATCACAGCCTCCCTCCCTCCCTGGGTGACAAAGCCATAGCCTGTGGATGGAGTCAATGCATGGGTACATGGTGGGGAATGATGTAATTCAGGTCCCCAGGAAGCCAAAGAGAGCAAGCAGCTGGAGCACAGCCTGGCATGGGAGATGCACCACGACAAGGCAGAGGTGTGATCACCCTGACTTTGGGCACCAAGATCAGCTGCCAAGAGCCAAGCCCAGGCTCCCAGCCCAGCCACTGCAGAGGGACAGATTTCCCTGGGTCACTCAGCCCAGGACAAGCCCAGCTCTGACTCAGCCTCACTAAGGAACCTGGTCCCTCCTGGGGCTGCAGAAGAGATCACTGGCAACAGGACACAAGTACTGGGCACAAACCTACAGGCGTGACCAGGGAACCCACAGCACAGGGCACCCAAACCCTCTGCCAGCAACCAGCCCGTGGGCATGTGGGTGGCAGCAGGATACCCATCAGAACTGTGCACAAGCTCGGGGATGCTTAGAGGGAGGGAATTCTCTCTCTGCCTGCCCCCAGAGCCCTTTCTCCAGCTGTGAAGCAGCACTTTCTGCTCCTCAGAGCCTGTGGAGCCCCTGGGGTTATTTACAGAGCCCGGTTCACTGGGTGACTCAGCACTGTGACTGATTCCAGCCGAGAGCCTGCAGTGACACAGAGTGGGGCATCTCGGTGGGGACCATCCAGCAGCAGCATCTGCTGAGCAGCACCAGCCTCTGGCACAGCTCCCAGGGACTGGAGAGTCAGGCCCCAGCCAGTCCTGGAGCTCCTGAAATCCGTAAATGAATTGCTGCCTGTCGGCTAAATGTGGTAGCCCTGTAATGTCACACCGCATGTCCCGGCTTCTTCCGTAATCCTTGGGGATTTAGGGGAAATTCAACTGACTCTCTGTCCTCCAGGCACCCCCACCACATTTGAGAGGAAGGTCTCTACACGCACATGGAATCTCTTCAGACATGGCAAAATTAACCGGATGAATTAATGAAAAATGGTCACAAACCTGCAGCGAGCACTTTCATCCCTGACTTTCCATTAACACCTCTGATATCCCCAGAGCTGCCCTGGCTCTGTGACTCAGAGCAAGATGTAGGAGAGATGTGCACAGTCCTGACTGCAGTTCCCTCTCCTTCTCGTCTTTTCATCCACCCCCACCCTTGGGCATCTTCTGTTTGAAGAAGTTCCCTGTAGCCCTTGATGGCAGCACTTTAGTTATGTGAAAAAAGCATGTAACTAAAGAAGACCTAAATAAGGGTACAGGTGGTTTTTGACTAGACATGTGCAGATGAAGCCACACAAGAGAAATAGGAAGGTGTTGGGGAGAAATCAGTCCCAATCAGACTGGTCCCTGCATTAATTTGAAGCTTGGAGCCAAAGAGCATGCAAGCATCCTTCCTCCTTGTGCAGGACTCCCCAAATTCTGCACTTACAATGTTTGTGGGACACCCAGCAGGGATGCTCAAAGATTTCAGCCAAGAACAGTTTCAGGCCAGTAACCTTAAAGGCTTCTCAGCTTTGCAGCTGCTCAGAGAGCACATGGAAAACAAGTCTTGGAATAGGAGTGGACCCCGGTTCCCTTCTCCCAGCATCAGCAAGGGTCTCTCAGCACCCAAAACCTGCTTTGTTAGCACCCTTCAGCAAACAGCCTGCTCAGCTGCTGGCCCAGAGGTCCCTGCCTGCTCCCCTACCCACCCAGGGGCTTTGTCAGGCAGATGAAGGACATGACCCAGCATTTTCTCCAGCAGACCTGGGCTGCTCTTCTCACGGAACTCATTGCCAGGGGGTAGGCAGAGACACTGCCCTCAACTAGAAGTGATGGGTCTGACTTTGAGCCGTTCTCAGCACCCCCATCTCCAGCTGAAGGCAGCAGCAAGGGCAGGGGCCTGGGCACCAGCATGCTGCAGAGGAGGAGGAGACACACTTATCCATTCTGTCAGCTCCTTGACAGCCCAACTCGCTCCCCTCCCCAGTCTTCACTAACATTTCAGAGCACCACAGCTCTGGTGGTGCCCAGGGGCACCCTCAAAAACAAGGAGACACACAAGGACAGCCCTTGTCATGAACAGCTGAGAGCCTACAGCTACCTTGCACACTCCAATAATTAGGGCACAAAACAAATCCTAATCACTGCTGAAGATGAAAGCTGAGGACACCCCGCACCACCTTGCCTTGCACACCGACACACTGACTTTTGCGAGCAGAGAACCAGAAAGGCCAGTGCTGGCACTACTGGTCTGCAGCAGCCCTGGACCAAAGTGAACTCCACAGAGGTGGCCTGAGGTCTGTCCAGCCCTCGTGCTCAGTTTAGAGCCCTGCCTGCCCCAAGAGCTTGCATTTTTGCCTGCCAGCTGCAAGCATACTTGTGGAGAGGAGGGGATAGAGATTACAGCAAAATCTGGGCACACTTGGGAGCAGCATGTGGCTCCCTGGAAGGACCTGAAGGTTAAACTCAGCAGAACTGAGTCCAGCAGAGGTGCAGTTGTTATGCCAGATGCTCATCAAAGCCTCTGTGAAAGGATGTGGGTTTGAGCAGCATAGCCAAAGAGTGGCCCTCATTTTTTCTACTCAAGGCTAAAGAATGCGAATTTGAAAGGAGACATCTGAATCTAGTCACGCCTCTGAGCTATGATTTTAGTAGGGGATAAATTCCCAGCTCCTTAGTGAGTGGTTGCAGGGGCTCAAGCTCTGCAGCACCCCACTGGAGTGGCAGCAGGGTCAGTGTAGGACTGCGGCCCCTTTCCCTGCTCATACAGCGTGGAGGAAAATACCCTGGCACAGCAGACGCACCACCCAGCACAAACAGCTCTGCCCTGGCACATCCTCCCCAGCCCTGCTTGGAAAAGGGACATGCCCATTATGCTAAATATTACATCAGAACTGCTCTAATTTAAGCAAGAACCAAAACAGCTCCAGGCAACAGCTGGAATGCAAAGGCTGACAGAGAGGGTACAGCACCGAATGCTGCTCCTGGTTTAGAGTCCATTTCACCCACCAGATGCTGAGTTCCACTCGTTAAAGAGACCAATGTTCTCCCTCTCAGAGGCTGTGTATGGGGAAGAAGAGATGAAAGAACAAAGAACTTCAGATGGCAGATTACTCACCCTCCCCGCTTGTCTGTTAGGTCATCTTAGAAACAATCAGACCAGGCAAAGTCATTACTGCACTATTTTTGTATTAGCATCTGCTGCATTTATCTTCTAATACCTCCATAAAACCAGATACGAAGGGCCCATCAGACTGTCAGCAACTGTTTTTGTTTACAAGGCAGCATGGGAAGAACTAGAGTCAGATACAGAATATGATCCTGACATTGCCACTGTTGGCTCTAACCAGCAGCATCTTGAAGCTGCAGCAACACCGAGGCATCAAAGAGACCAGTTTCAAGCCTGTGACAACAGGCAGGATGGCTGGGAAGAGCCCACTGGATCTGAGCCTGCTTCAGGCATCTTAGTGCATTTAACGGCTAAATTACATTTCCAGATTCAGCATGGCCAGTTCTGAGGTAAGGAGGAGAAATGACACTGAGAGCCAGGCTGAGAATGGGGCAGGAGGGCAGGGGACAAGTGGGACTCAGAAAAGGAGCCAGCTGAGAAAAAGTATTGCTGGCAAACAGGTGATGGGGCCCCAAGAAGTCCTGTTCACAGTGCCAACCCTTGGGCCATAACTGTGTTCAACATAGTTCTTGTTCTTCATCTGTCACCTTGGGTAATCAACCATCACATCCTCTGAGTCAGTGACAAACGATGGCCTCACCCTGCACCCCCATTTCTGTTTGTTTTAAAGGAAACGGCCCCATTTCATGCTTCATGGCCACAGAAGTATCAGACTGGTCAGGCTTCAGAAAATTTTTTAGTCCTTAAGACACAGCAACTGTCTTGATCACATCACTGGGCGTGTTTTCAGAGGGTGACCCTCCCAAGCTCCCATGGCTTGGTGGCAGGACGGGGAGAGGGACGTGCATTTAAGGGCCAGAAAGGCAGGATCAGCAGGGCAGAATTCAGCTTTCACATGGAAAAGGCAACTGTGAGAGCTGGGTCAGCAGCTCTGTCAGCTGGGACACTTCCCGGCTCCGAGCAGAGACCTGTCAAATGGAGACTTGTTTAGAGAAACTCCTGAAGGCATGAAACATCTCCCTCAGAGCAATGAGAACCCACAAGGTTCTTTGGGACGCTCAGACTCTAAAATCTTGCATACACCAACCTCTTCTCTCCCTTTTTGTGAGTATTTTTCTCTCCCTCCCCTTTTCCAGGGTTTTGAGGAGAGGTATTTCACACACAGTGAGCCTGATCCCAGCCTACTGAGATGGCTGGAAGGAGCACATTCCTTTTGAAGTCACTCCCAAGGGTGAGAACAGCTAAACTGGATTAAAACAATAAAGGCATTTTGATTTTGCACTTAAAAGACAGGTAAATTTGCTTGCTCACTAGAAAATGTGGAGCAAGGCTCATGGCCCCCACCAAGCTGAGAATATCCAGAGTATCTCCTGCTCCCCCCGAGGCAGCACAATGACATCAGTGGTGTCTGAGCAGGGTGAGGACACAGCATCACCCTCCCCTTTGAACACAATCATCCAGAGAGGGACACAGGAACAAGAGTTTACTGTCTCCAATCACAAACAGCCTGAATCAGAAAAAAAAAATCTACCAAACAATGAGTGAAAAACCCCAATATCCGTATCAAACCCTACCAGCTGACCCCAAAAGACCAAACAGGTTTTGTTTGTCAGGGGTATTTCTAACAGCCAGTAAAAATAAACACATTAATAAATAAGTACTTTGGTACACCCTGGAAACACTCCTGATCAATATGTGGCTTGCTACTGTAGGGTTTTTTTTTTTCCTTCCACCCAGCAGAAACTCATGACAAAGGAAAGCACATCTCATTTATGAACTTAGCTATAAATACTTTTGCTAACTGCCATTTAGGAATTTCATTTCCTGCTTGAGCAAGTCCTGTTGAAAGAGGCAATTACCAAATTTGTTTCTAGTTATAGAAATAGATGTTTGTCGCTGCCCACATCTGTTTCGACAGACAAATTGCCAGACGCGGACGCTCCAAGGAGAGCAAGTGCTCCATCCAGGGAGGGCTTTGCCACCTCTCCAGGGAGCTAACGGCAGTCACAGGGATGGGGATCCCGATTCCAGCCTCCTTTGAGCCCTGTCTCCCACTGCAATGGAGTTGCTTTGCAGCAGTGGGACACCTGCAGCCTCTGTCAGCCACAGCCACCTGCACCACGTCCCCCAGTGCTGCAGTCTGCTCCTGCCTCCTGCTGCAGGGACACCAAGGAACACGGGACTCACTTGTCACCAGGCCCATCAAAACAAGGCGAGTTTAATTCTGGAGGTCACGAGGACTCTCTACGCTGCACAGAAAGGCAGAGAGCAGCAAATCATCCCCCTCGCCTGCAAAGCAGTGCGATGGCACGGGCTTTCCTGCTCCATGTAGGACACCCCACCACATGACAGTCAGTGGAGATGGGGCTTTACAGATGCCATTAGCATGGACCACAGCCTCTCCCAGCTGAACAAACACTGTACTGGGTTTTACCAGGACTTCCTTCCCAGTTTCCTCTCTTTTCCACTTCTCTCCACCCTGGCTGTTGCCTACAAAGATTCCGTTTCCACTCACTCTTGGGAAAACCATTTGTCAGTCGATTCCCAACAAGTCATGGCCACATCAGAGCCCACTGTGGGATCTCCACTTAAACAGGGGCACCCTGAGAGGGACACAGGGACAGCAGCAGGGCCACAAACACGACACCCACCCGCTCACACCAACTCTTGGCTTAGGGACGTGGTGGAGGGCGCAGCGAAGCCACAAAACACCCCGAGCCACAGCCAGGGCACCTCTGCCCCTCCAGCATTTCTGCTGTGTGAATCAGCATGGCTCTCCCACCCCACCTCGCCCATCATACAGAGCAGCCCCGAGGAGCCCCCCATCCTTCAGGAGCAGTGCCAGGACCCCGCCGTGCCCCCGCTCCGAGGCTGCACCTCCCCTGGGGGCTCCAGGACATGCACCCCTCGGGCTGCAGCACCACAGGGGCTGCCCTGGCTGCAGACGGGTGTCGAAATCCACATTGAGCAAGTTGGCCAAAGCCACACAGGTCACGGACACGGCTGGGACCGCGACCGGATTTCCTCAGTGGGAAACGCTCCCTCCTCTGCCGCTTCCTGAGCGCCGTTATCGTCTGCATCGCCCCGCAGCTTCTGCTTACCAAAGGGGTGACCTTTGGCAAGGGAAGGTGCTCCCATGGAACGAGGGCAATCTTGAGTTACAGACATAATTATGCATTGCAGGAAAAAGAATATGCAAAATGCATGCAAATGCCCAGACACACACACACACACACACACACACACAGTGTCTGGTCACTGCAGGATTCAAGTTCAGTTCTTGGACTGGTCTGAACTGGTCGCTACCACCAGACAGGAGCCAATGCATGTGCACACTCTCCCAGAGATGTGAAAAAAAGTGTATTTTTATATATATATATATATATATACACATACACCAGAGTGAATGGGGGAGGTGAGTACAACCGCCCCAAATCTGACAAAATTAAAGGTAATAAATTTACTTCCACCTCAGCTGCAGCAACAGCCTGAGAAAGGTTTTAACTCCCACAGCAGATCTGCTGGGAAGTCTGTTTCGTTGGGGGTTTTTGCATGCACAGGTTTTAGGTTGCATACAAAGAGAAGCCCTGTAAAACCCGGGGTTTGGGGCTGAGAACAGGGCTGGGCTCCTGTGCCCTCCCCAAGCATTCCCATCCTGGGGTCATATGCTCTCCCCAGGCGTTGCCATCACCATCCTGGGTTCTCCTCCCCATCCACACTGTGGGGACCTCTGCTCTCCCCAGTCATCCCCACTCCAGGGTCCCCTGCTCTCCCCCACCATCCTCACTCCAGGGTCCCCTGCTTTTCCCCAGCATCCCCATTCCAGGGTCTCCTGCCCTACCCAAACATCCCCATTCCAGGGTCCCCTGTTCTCCCCAGCATCCCCATCCCAGGGTCCCCTAGAATGCTCTCCCTCAGCATCCCCATCCCAGGGACCCCTGCTCTCCCCCAGCACCCCCATCCTAGTCTCTCCTCCCCATCCCGGGGTCCCCTGCCCTCCCCGAGCATCCCCCATCCCCACCCCTGCCCATCTGTGTCCCTCCTGCCGCCCCATTGTCCCGCTGTCCCTGTCCCGTCCCAGCCCCAGGCACACAGGGGGGCTGCAGGGAGGCGACCCCCGGGTCAGCCCCCACAATGGGCTGTGGGGGAGGCCACGGAGCCCCGGCTGGTCCATCCCGGCCCTCCCCCGGCACCTGCCCCGGGATGCGGGATGCAGGATACAGGATGCGGGATGATGCGGGATGCAGCTGCCCCGCACCGGGCGCGGGGCGGGATGGGGGCAGAGCACCGAGGGGAGGATTATCCATGGACACAGCCTGTCCCCTTTTCACTGCATTTAACAATAAAGCAGTAGCTATAGCAACGGGGTTAATTAATGCACCGATTTGCATAACTAAAACTCCCGCACCCATTCAAACCTCGCCGAAATGTTCCCCCTCGCACCGGGGACCCGCTCCGGGATGCGGGGACACCCCTGGCTGTGCCCAGTGCAGGGTGACCCCATCCCCATCCCCTCTCCAGACCTTCAGACCCCCAAACCAGTCCGAGCAAAAGAGCAGAGAAACGGGGGCTGAAGAGTCCTTAAAAAAAATTAAAACAAGGGGGGAAAAAGTGATTTTCAGGGATGGAGGGAGTAAAGCACATTCCAAGGCAGAGGGGGTAAGGAGATAGGGAATGTAAAGGTTTCAGACTATCGTATAACCAGAGGGGGAAATGTCTTCTCACCACAAACATGCATCTGCATGATGTCTAGACAGTCATAAAAAGGGCAATTAAAGTACTGCAGGCTGCAGTAAGCCAATGTCTCCTCTCCCAGTCTAAACAGTTGAAACACACTGTACTAACTTCGAAAAAAAATATAGGATAGGGAGGAAAAAAAAAAGGCAAGTTTGTAAGGAAAAATGTTTTGAAATTCAGTTTTAAATAAGCCGGTAAATTAATTCAACCTTGTCACATCTTTGCCTTATAACATATCAAATATTCCGCCTGCGTCCTGTCTAGACTGCGATAACAAAGGGCATTTAAAGCCCTGCAAGATGCGCTGACAGAGTAGCCATTTAAAGATGCAGTATTGCTTTCTCCATCTAAAACGATTTGTCAGATGGAGTTAAAATGAAAATGATAAGTAATCACTCTGGTTCACAACCATTTCAAAAGAAAAAAACCACAAAAACCCCACAGCTCACAGATATAAATCCCACTAAAATCATTCCAATGTATCATTCCAGTGGGATTTGTCTGGCTTCCTTCTTTATGGCATTTGCTTTTTTTTATTTATTTTATTAATCTGAGATGTCAGTAGCTTTCTGCAGCACATGCATTTCTAAATAGGAGTGTATTAAGTTTGAAAAAGCCAGCTCCAAGTTTTAACTGATTTACTGGCATAGAATAATGACTTGTGGAGAGACACTATCATAACCCCAAGGGTTAACATAGGAAAGAATTTTTTTTGCTTTTATTTATCTAAAACCAAAGGAATAAACTCTTATCACATGAGAAAGACTGGTCAGCCCCCACCACTGACACAGTTCAGCCTAGTTAGTTCCTGTCCTCAGGAAAGCAAGAGAGAAAGGAAGGTTAAAGCAAACTATGTGGGTGTGCAGAGCCTTGTTTTTTTTACTGAGAAAGGACAGTTTTCTGGAAAAAGCAAAACAACCTATAATCCTGTCTAACACAAGGAACATTCCCCTCCCTCTCTGAGCTTTATCAGCTGTTGAAGAACCAAAAAATTAAAAATAAAACACAGAGACAAAACAGGTGATGTGCTGAACAGAATGGCTAACGCTGCCCACGAGGGAGTCAATGCCCACAGGCCAACAGCACCCCTGGGGCAATGCTTTTACCAGTGCAGGACTGGCTTTAGAGACTGTTTTGTTGTGCCATGGCACAACCACACACACCTGGCAAGGGAGGGGGACTGGGCTGTGCCCAGCCCTGGGTCCAACCGGCCCATCCAGTCCCTTCTAGGGATGTGGTGGGGGGACCATGGTGGGAGAGTCACCCCTGGAAGTTCAAAACCAGGCTGACCCCAGATCTTCTCTGCTCCTCACCCTATAGCATCCCACCACCACCTCGTCTGCACCTCCCTCTGTCTCCCAACCCTTGTTTCTTAATTATTATTTTAATAAGACTGTTTCCAACTTCATTGTTCATTCCGCAATAGCCCAAGGGCTACAACTGTTCATTAGACAGAATTTCTGCTTTAATTGCACTGACACAGATGTGTAGGTTATCTGGAAGAAATTACTAAAATGAGCAGTAAAGAATGGGGCTGGATGCTTTTCTTCCCTTATGGAGAGTTTAATTGAACATTATTTCCCCCCACGCCCCATACAAGCAGCATCATTCGGTGCACTGTGGGTTCACAGAGGAATTAACCCCAAATTGTTCCTGCTGCCGCAGTGCACACAGGTGCACTGTGCTCCCAGTGCTGCACAGTGATTTCCACAGGGGCAGAGGGGCAGGTTTGGGGGCTGCAGGGTCTCCACCACTGTCAGCAGGATGGCTTGTGTCCCTCCCATGTCCCTCAGGCAGCACAAGTCAGTGACACTGACCCAGCAGTGGAAGCACCCAAGATCACGGAGGAAGCTTTGGGGAAGAAGCTGGGCCACCACTGCCCATTCCTGCACGTGCCAGGAAACAGGGAAACAGGCTCCCGTGGGACCCCTCACCCTCTGCAAAGAGGTGAATCACCAGACACAAAACAATGTCATTGCTTCTGCTCAGCAGCGTCCGGGCTCCGAACCCCGCTCGGCTGTGCAGCTGTCAAATCAGCCATGGAGTTCACATGAACTTCCTCTGCAGTTCATGTTGGCAAGAGCCAGACACACAATAGCCTTGGACTCGGGGAGAAAGAGCTGCCAGCGTTATTGCTATTTAAAACCTCTGTTTGAGCTTCACAGACTCATTCTTCACACATGATACACATGCACAAAACACATGAAATGCAGAAGTGAGCCAGAGCCAGAAGTGTTTCACTGCACCAATAGTGGTGCCTAATAGTGATTTCAGGTTTTGGCTCTCTGCTATTATTTAATAGATTTTAATTCAATAATAAAAACCATGAACCTGCCAACTTTTTTTTCCCCATTATGTCTTCTTGCCAAGAAGAAGAAAAAAGTTGCTCCCAACTTTTACCCAAACTGTTCCATCCCCTTTACACCCCAAACCAGGGGCTGCAGCAGAGGCACCTCCTGCCCAAGGGAAGGCTGATGCTGCAGGAGACTCGGCCAGCCAGGGTGGGCTGGGGCAGGGGCAACAAGCACATGCACATGAAAGGTTCACATCCCATCTCTAAATACATCTAAAAGCCATTAAAAAAGTCTCCTTCAGCCAAACTTACCCTTGATTTAAGAGGGAAGAAAAAAAAATCATAAATGCTACACGTAAAAAAAGTCTGCATTAAGCAAAAAATCTTCCCTTTGTTGCTAGGGGACTTGCTTGCTTTGTATCTGCTGAAAACCTTTAAAATGCCACCATTGTATTTTAACAAAACCCCGAGACTGAGGCATCTCATGTGCTAAAAATCAAGAGACAGAGCACATCAGTTCCATCCTTTGCTCGCAAGGACTTTGCTCGGGCCTGACTTCGTTTGGTATCTTGGTCCTCGATGCTTTTTGGCAGTTTGCTCCAGACTTACTGGCAAGGGCTAAAAGGCTTCTATTTAGCTGGTGTCAGCTGAGCATCTGTGCCGGCAAGAACTGGAGTGGGGGTGATCCCGACTGCATTTCAAAAGCACATTTCTTCTGGGGAGCTGCCACAACATTTTCAGTCTAAGTGTGTTTGGGTAGCGGGGTGAACTCCCTCCAGAGGGGTCTCCCCCTCAGTCCTGAGCGGAGCAGCTCCATCCTGGGAAGGACGGAGGGAATAGGAGAGGCAACAGGAGCTGGGAACGCTCCCTAACCTGTGACCCCGATAACAAAAGGCAGGGAGAGCGTCTAGACCTCCAGTCTGACGGGGAGTGAAGGCGAGCATTGTGCTGGGGCTGGCTCAGACAAGGCAGGCACACAGCGCTGCGGGGCAGGATGATGCCCAGCTGCAGCCTGCGACAGGCAGTGCCCCCCAAAACCCCCCTGGCTGCTCAGGGAGGGGGGCACCACAGCCCACCCTTGCTAGGCTGAGTTTCCAGGGCAGCTCCCAGTTCCCAGCGCAGCTGGAATCTGGAAAAGAAGGAACCCCTCAGACTGCCAGCCTGAGCAGCCCCAGGTTTCCCTTTGCCTCCGTGTGCTTCACACGTACCACCCTCAGGCTCCTGAACACACTGATCCTGCACCTCTGGCTCCTCTCTGCCAAGAGCAGAGAGCAAAAAAAAATATGCTTCCTTCCACAGGGCATTTATTTCCCTCTCTCCCTGTCTGGCTCAGCTAAAAGGGGACAAACCATGACATTCCCGCTCCACCAAGCCCAGAGATGAGCTCAACACTCAGAAAAGCTGAAGCTGAGCCCCAGCTCTGCCACATATTTCTTGTGTGACCCCTGGACATACCCCTTGAGGTGTTGAGGTCCCCACACATAAAAATACAAATCCCCTAAATAAAAGCTGGAGCTCATGGCAGGTTACTGCCAGGGAACTGCATGGGGAGAAAACAAAAGACCTATTAAAGGCTCCCGTTCATCTCTGCCAGAGAGAAAACACTACTCCCCAGTACTTAAAAAGATGCATTAAAGGAGAGAGAGCATCCGGAGGGGTGCAGGACATCCCTGGCAGAGCAGTGAGGGGAAGCACTCTGGGCCAGCTGCCCCTCATGTGCCCTCAGGACAAGAATTCGGGTGCTCCCACGCCCTGGCCATGGCCCTGCAGGGAGCAGGAGCAGCACCTTGTCCTGAGCACACCCCGCACACATCAGGGCTGGACCTGCACCCAAACCTGCCAACCCGCAGGTCAGAACTCCGGGCAAAACAAAACCCATTGGTTTCACTCTTCCTGCAGGAGAGAGAAGTACCTCGGAGGAGCTGGGGCTTCTGCCAGAAGATGTGCCCTGACCCATCTGTTGAGGCAGTGAAAGCAGTGTGACCCACAGCAGTGCCACCACCCTGGCCATTAGCAATGCTCCACATGGGACTTGCAACCCTGGGCATAACCCAGGCAGCTGCAGGGGATGCTCCATCCTTCTGCCACCCCCAAACTGGACCTTTGGAGTTGTAAAGGTCTGAAGGCCACCAAACCACCCCTACCAGCTGAGATAGTTTAAATTGCCATCAAAAACCCATCCCCTTCTGATGAGAGGTGAAACATTAACAGCTGATGGTGAATACAGAGCATGAGAGGAGTTTTATTATCCTGGCTGCCATCTGATGCTAATCCTTCCCTGCATACCCTACCACATCCATACCTGAAACAAAAGGTGAAGGCCAGGGAGTTTCCTCTCTCCCTGCCTCTATCACTTCCTACCCTGTTTCCAAAACATCTCTCCTGCTGCAGGTCCTTCCCCAGGTGCTCCAGGTCCCTGGGACCACCAAGGCACCAATGCTGGGAGCTGTGACAGGGCACTGTGTGGTGGCACTGGGGCAGGATGTCACACACCTGCAGCCTCAGCAGGGTCCAGCCTGAACTTCCTCACAGCCTGGCACCTGCCATGGCAGCAGCTCTTCTTCTGACAACTGCCTGTGATTTATTTTTGGTACACATGCACGGGGAGATGGAGAGATCCTACACTGGGATTTTATCAGCAGAGTGCAGCTATGGAAACAAACCCATTTAAGACTAATATAACAAAATGCCCAAACCCCCAACAATAAAATAAAGAACGGTGCATACTGGCATTTTCACAGGGGAGCACTGCAGCAAATGCAGAGCATGATCCAGCTTCTCTCAGTCAGAATTCACCCAAACCTCTAAGAAATCACACACTGTCATGTAGTTACATGTTTAGCTACGTGCATTTTGTTTTGTGCAAACCCTCCACCCTGCCCTTTGATTTTACAGAGTTCAAGGACCTCCTCCTAAATCAGATAAATAGCCATTTCAACCCTTGTTGAGAGCATTCCCTCTTCCCCCTCCATCCCCATCCCCAAACACTCTCTGTGAGAAGCAGGAGAGCCGACACAAAACCCAAGCAAATCTGCAGCACCCCATTTTGCTGCCTTTGCAGGGGGAGAATGGCAGTGCCTCACTCTGCCCTGGTGCACAGCTCTGGGCAGAGGCTGCAGCTCACCCCTCTCAGCAGGGAAGAGTCACAGAAATCCCAGAGTGACATCCCCACCAGAGACACCCCGGGGTTAGCAGGGAGATGGGGAAAAGCCCAATGAAAGCTAAACCCCCCGTGAGTCTGTCTTGGGTGGTGGTCCCTGCCCAGGGTGGGTATTTTGACCTGCCACGAGCAGGGTTTTATCCCAGGGGGTCCTGGCTCCACAAACAGCACCAGGGAGCTCCGGGAGGACGTGGCTGGTGGAGGTGGCGATGTCTGGGAACGCTGGCCCAGGCTGGAGCTGCAGACAAGGACCCAGACAACAAAGGCGAGGCAAAAAGCCGTCTGATAGAGGCAGCCCCGTCTGGCAGCCGGGGCTTTCAGAAGCCTGGGCATGCACTGATGTCTGCAAGCACAGCTCTCCTCGCTGGGCGCACAATTAACCCCGCAGCGAGAGCCCTGAAGTGTCCTACAGCACACTCCAAACAGCATCCATCTGGGAAGATGAAAAAACCCAAAGAGCACCAGAGTGCGGCAAAGGAGCAAACAACTGGAGACTGCAGGGAACGGCTCTACAACAAACAAAAATTACGCTTAATTTTCTGTTATTTATATTCTAAGAAAACCGCATGTTTTCACTTGCATCTCTTGCCTCCCTCCCCGAGGCACAAACACACACACAAAATGGGACAGGGAAGACCAGGGTAAGCAGGAGAAGCAGCACAGCCAGAACACAGCCCTGCTCACACGCTCACCCAAATCACAGCACAAGGGAACGGGTGCGAGTTTGACAACAGTGGAGTGACAGCAAACACCTTTTGCTGCAGTGAGAACGCCCCGAGCAGCTGCTCAGAGCACTGAGAGTGACACCAGGGCTCCCTTATCTGCTGAGAGCTTAAGGCATTCATATAAAATAAATACAAATAAGCCACTGACTGCTCCAGGACAGTTTCCCTATGGACTGGTGTGAGGGTCTCAGCCTCGGGCTCCCATGGTTCCTCATGTCTGCACCAAGATAACACTGCCAGGGACCGGTGGCGTCTCACAGCTTTTCTGCATAAATAAGGACTGTTCTGCTGTGCAACCAAATTGTGCCATCAGGCTTGAAATAATGCAACTGAAATAATTTTTTTTCGTCTTATTTTAGATTATGGCTTACTAATTGATGCTTGATAAAAGCCTAATGAATGATTTGTAGGCATTATAAGCACATTAAAGATCTGAGAGTGGTTATAAGCCAAGGTCATAAGCTCTATTGACTTCCCGGGCTCTATAGCAATTGATTAGCCATTTATTAAAATCATTTATTCACCACTTGTTAACACTTTATTTTACTGGTCCTTCCCCAGCAGGCCTGGGACTCCACATTTGGGGCACTGTCATAGACTCGATTCTGAACTGAGACAGACCCATAAATGTTAGAACAGTGTCTTTTTTAAAACAGCAAAAGCCATTTTTCAAACAGGTTCAGCTCAAATCCAGCAGCCTGGTTCAACAGAGCTCCCAACAGCTCGTTTTGTCTGTGCTGAACAGGGCCAGCTCCAGCCAAGTCAAGAAAAGTCCCACATCCCATGACGTTAAAGGGCTCAGACTGTCAAATCACTTTCACAGAGTTTCTTCCCTCGATGCAATGCTGCTCATTAGCTCGCCAGAGCACCAGCAAATGCAAGAGGACTGGTGCTTAAAAAGACATTCAGCTTTTGAAATTAGTTCTACATTGAACAGCAGAAATAAAAAATCCATCCAGAATTACCAAGGTGCAGCCAGGTATGGGTATGGACAGCCCAAAACCAGCAGTCAGCCTCTGAAGGCAGCACTGCATCCCCCTCTGCAACCACACTGCAGGTACCTGCTGCTCTCGGGGCCAGGCAGCGTCCCACCCGTCCCATGGAGCCAGAACCCGGGGTGTTTATGGTACAGCAGCTGCAATCATGCAATCAGCCTTCGTAATTAGATCTTGGCAACTCTTGAAATACTTCACTTACCCAGTTTACCTGGAAAGGTGCGACCTAAACATTCAGTGCCTGGAGACATTTGAAAGAAAAACAGAAAGCATCCGTCAGTGATGGGAGCCACCTCCGACCGGCTGCAACACACCCCAGCTCCCCTCCTGGGGACTCGGCCTGGCAGAGCTCCCCCGTGCCACAGCTGACACCTGCACCCAAACCTACCACCTACACAGGGCCAGCAGGAACAAAGCCACCCCTACGCCGGGTGCCACCGCTGCTGGTTTGACCCCACGTGCTTTTCCCACACCAGACATTGCTGCGCTTGGTCCTGTTCCTCTCAGCCCCGCAGGGACCTCCCCAGGATTGCTCTCCTCCACCCGTGGCCATCTCACCTGATGGCATGCTGAAGCCTTACAGAGGTTTGTGACATTTCTGGGATCACTCAGCCCACCCCTGCAACCTCCCTGCCACATCCAAGAGTGCCAGACTGGTGTCCACGGCCCCAGGCAGCACTCTGCACTTCAAGGCACTGCTGGGCTATTTGTCATGCCCTGTCTCCTCTGCAAACATGCATAGCTGAGCCTGGGTGAAACCTCAGGGTCTCCTCACACCCCATTCCCAATGGGGAGTTTGGGGTCCCGAAGAGGAAGACCCACAACAAAATCTTGCACAACACCCCAGACACAATGCCCAGCAGATGTATCTTCACGTGAGGAGAACAAAGCAGCAGAAAGTTTGCAATAAACGATAGCTCATGCCTTCTCTCTCTCCCTGCAAAACTGAAGGGGTTATGGGATATGGACCTTCCTTACCCCCCAGCACAACCACAGGGCCTGACAGTGCCCGTGACACCGTGGGCTGAGCGAGTGTTCTGCATCCCCCAGGGGCTCCACCAGAAAACACGTGTACAGGACCTTTTTATGAAGCCCACAAGGACTGTCTGTCACTGATAATGGTTAATTGGTACTAATTAGTACAATCTGATCTGCAGGAGTCCTACTGGCCTATAAAAGTGGCCTTTAACCCCAGAGCAGGGGAGGCTGCTGCTGCCAGACACACCACGGACACTCTGCTGCTCCCACTGTGTCAGCAGAGCAGGCTGGGAGGTTCAAGGGGTTATATCAACACATCACTGCTCCCAAATAAAGCCTTAGAAAGCTACTCTCCGTGCACCTGAGAGGACAAAGATGAGCAACTCTTGCACCCCAGGAGAAGATTAAGGGTCAGAGTCACTGTCAGTGACTGCTAAATAACGAGGGATCGCAGGCTCGGAGTCGGCTCACTGAGGTGAAATCAGGCTGATTCAGAGGGATCAAAAGTCACTGTCCAAGCATGAGGTGTCACCTGCATGGACAGGGACACTGAGATCCTCCAGCCCCCCGTGCACCATCACTGCACTGGGACAGGCACCAACACTGACCGTGACGGCAAAGGAAAGAAAGGAATTCTGCCGAGCCAAACACCGACGTGTGGCAACAAGCTTGGTCCTCCACCTCCTCCTCCTCCTCCTCAGCCAGCTCCCTGCAGAGCCTGAAAAGGGGTGGGAGGCTGGAAAGGAGTGAAAGGCCATAAGAAGACCGGAGGCCAAAAAGGGGTGGGAATCCCAAAAGGAAGAAGCAAAGGCTGAGAACAAGCGGACACCAAAAAGGCTTGGGAGGCCCAAAAGGGTGAGAGTCCAAAGGAAATTCAGAGGTTGAAAAAAGGAGCTCCCATGTCAACAGCTGGCTGGATGAGGATCAGCTTTTCTCTGGTTATATTTCCAAAAGGGTAGAAAGCAACACCTCTCCCCACCCCACAGCCCAGGTGATGCCCCCATGGGTGCTCAGCAGGCAGAGCTGTGCACTCCCCAGCTGTGACTCCCTGTGCACACACAGGCACAACGTCCTGTCTCATCACGTCTCATCCCAGATGTTTGGCATTGGCCTGGGGTGTGTGGGAGAAACAAGCCTGAACCCTTGAAGTCAGGCAGAACCTTGGGATGCTGCTTCCCCCCTCTCTCCAAGCACTCCTGCCTCTCCCATCCTCACACCTGCCCTTTGGGTTCAGCCGTGCCTTTGCCAACTTTCTGAATGCAAATTAGAGTTGGCACATAAAGTGGGTGCTTTAAACCTGACCAGAGCCACCCTCAGCTCTCCTCCCTGCCTCCGTATATGCATAACTTTCTTCATGCAATCAGCAGCAGGGAAGAGATACAGGGAGTGGCTGAGCTGTATTCCTGGTGGATCGGTGCCCGGAGCCCTTGTGCAGCCACAGCCCTGCCAGACGGCTCCATGTGAAGGGTGGCTCACACTGTCTGCCTACCAGCAGCAGCAGCAAGGAACCAGTAATTACACTGGCTGGACCAACACCTGCTCGTGGTTTTGTCTTACACTGTTTGTGCAACCCAACAGGCTGCCAACACAACAGGGATGTGCCTCGCCCGAACAGGTGAAAACATGAAACAGGGAACGGAGCTGCCGTGTCGGTCCCACAACGCCTCTGTGCAGCACATGCTGGAAAATCATTGCTGGCTGAGCCTGCAAGAAGGCTGCAAAGCAGGTAGAAGCATGGCATGCACTGAGAAGACACGTCTTTGCTGCGGGAGGAGGGAAAAGGGCTGCACATCCACAGAGCCCAGCTCCTGGATCCAGCCCCACGCTGGTGCAGGGCACACGGGTGCTCTTTGCTGGGCTGCAACACCAGCACTGGAAAAGCCTGGCTGGCCAGGAGAGTCCCACTAAACTGGGCATCCCACCTGGGATAGCACACAGGACATGGCAGCCCTCCCCAGCCCAGAGAGCAGAGCTGCTCCCAAAAAAACCCTGTGCCAGTTTAGAGCAGAAGTGCCCATTTCCACGCCAAGGCACGGGCAGGGGATCCGACCCTGCACAATGTCTGTCACTCACAGAGCTGGACCCTGAAGGACCAAGGACAAAGACCCCAAAGGAGCACTTGGACCAGCCTCAGCTTTCACTGCCTTTCTGCATGGAAAGCCAGGATCAGCTCCAACCCCACCAGGTCACACCCAAGATATGCTCCCCCCCATCCCTGTCAACAGATGGGATTTGTTGTAGATGATCTGTCCTGAAATAAAAACATCAGCCCCACCTCTTGCAGCCTGTTTACTGAAAGCCACTAAACATTAAACAGAGGCAAAAATCCCAGCAACATCTGGAATTTATCCCTTCTTCCTTCTGCAAGAAAAAATAAATCACGCTCTATTCTTTTAGAGAAAGAAAAGTGATTATATAGAATTATAATGCTGGAAGAAGATACAGAAGAGCAGAGATTTGCTTTGAAATGCTGTTTGGACAATTAAAAAGGGACAGTTTCAAAGAAGCAGCAAATCCTCTCTCAGCTTCTTCCACCCTGTCTCACAGTGCCAGCCTTTCCTCCCATGCCTTGGCTAAGACACTTAAGAAAGCGACAGGTTCTTTTCATCCTTGCAAGACCTTAAGTAAGCTAGAAAGAAAATCAGCTCTAAGGCCTATGTGGTTAAAGATACACCAAATAAAAAAATAATTCTTCCAACTCCTGCCAACAGGATTCAAAGGTGCCTTGATTTCTTTGGGGCCAGCTTTCCGAAAGAGGACAGGTCAATCTTTTCCCAAGGGAGCCAACACGCTGTCTTGCCAGACAGAAGAACGGAAAGGCTTTAAATATTAAAACAGGAAAGACTATCAGGATTAATATGAGGATGCAAGGTCAAGGTGAGATATCCTCCACTTCCTCAGGCTCCTGATCCCAGAATGGCTGGGTGACAGCCCCACAAGAACACCTGACCCTGGCCTGGGTTCAGAGGGAAACCCTTCCCAGCCTTCCCAAGGGGGGAGTGAAGTGGGATCTCTCACGCCGAGCCCACAGAAGTGCCTCCAGCTACTAAATTACCCAACGACTTAAACGAACTGCATCGATCAGCCTGGAAAGCAAAGCTGCAGCTCTTGGCATGTGCCCAGTCAGGAGGGTGCAGCTGCATTTTTCACCTGCGAGGACTTACAACCATAGTAAGAGACACCCCTTTCTCAGCCCTGAGGGGAAAGACCAAAGGGCAAACACAGGCGAGAGGGAGCCACTGCTCCAGACACCTTTCAGACAGAGCAGAGCCTCGGCAAATGACAGGTATGTCCAGTTTTGCAATCGAGGGCAAGGCTGTTCCTAGAACAAGTCCCATCACTCGGGCTCCTCAACCCCCATCTCCTCAGCTGCACATGGACTGGATGCAGGATTTCATCAGGACATTAAACTCAGAAGCTGTAAAATCACTGTGCAAAAACCCAATTATACCTATTTTCGTAACTGCCAATTTAAGCTTGTATTTAGGTCCCCTCACATACCCCTATGTTACATAAAGCATTTCTTCCACTTGAAATGTAGCTTCCTAAAGGCCATTTTGCTTAATTTAATAGAAGCTTAATGTGGGTCTGCACATCCCTAGAAATGCAACCAAGGAAGACACATGGCTGTGAGACAGAGCCTGATGTGCTCCCGAGCACCCAGCGAGAACAGGGAGGGATAAAAGGCATCTCCAGACCCATGAACCTGCTGTGACTGGAGGGCACTTGTGGCCTGAAGAGCAGCAGAACCCCATGGTCAAATCAAAAGAGGAATTCCTGAGCATCTGCACGCAGTGTTAACCCCCTCGAGACCACAAGCTGCACAGCAGGATGGATCCTTCCCTCCCTGCACAGCCAGGAGCTGAGCTGAGCCCACCCGGGCATGTTTCCCTTGGATTTGAGAGAGCTGCTTTCTGCATTTCCACTAAATAAATGCAGTCATCTCTTTTTCTTCCTTTTTTAAAAAGCTGTGCTGATAAAAAGCTCGTAGTGAATCTATTAAATTGAGTCTATCCATTACGTTTATTGTTCCTTACAACTCAGGCCTGGATGGCAAGTCAGTGGAGGCTGAGAAGTATTTATCAAGAAAACCCATGAGAACGAGGAGGATTAAAAGCCATCAGCAGGACAGGATATGTAGTTGTTCTGCACCCACGTGGAGCACGTGGGACCCCCATCAGACACCTCTGCCCCCTCTCCTTGTCCTTGAGCCCATCTCTGCCACATCAGCCACCACCTGCACTTCCAGCAAAAGCTGAGAAACGTGCAGTGTGTATATAGTGCTGCCAGCAAGTCACACTGGAGAAAAATAAACCACTGATTGCATTACACACCAGTGATCAGTATCATTAAGTGTTACACACCTCGTGTGTGTCTGAGCGTGCTGGAGAGGGAGACGCTGAACTTGAAAATACATCTTCCCATTAAAGCAAGTAATAGATAAATTACAGTAATAGAAGTGCAACAATAAAACAAGATTCCTGCTTATTATATGGGAAATAATTGCAATTTAAGATAATTTTCCTCTGAATTGTATGAGGCAGGTGTCCATCAATCATGTTGTTCCTTAAGTGTCCTAAAGACACCACCGAGCAGGCCAAGGTACTTTCATAACTCAGTGCTAAACAGCCTAACCTGTCTATGCTATTCCAAGTTATTGAAGCCAAGAAACCAAGGTGGAATAATGGGGGGAATGATGAAAATATCACGGGAAGAGCAGCCAAGACATCTGCCCTCAGTGATGCTGAGCCCTTGCAGCCCAGCCCGGCGCAGGGGACACCGACACACTCCGAGCCTCAAGGAACGAGGTCTCACTGCCCAAATACCTGTGAGGAGCACAAGGAATGCAGCCCAGTTTCAGGCACCAAGGACAAGCCCAGCCCTGGGTGATCCCAGCTGTGGGTTTCACCCCGTGGCCCCAGGAGTCAGCTGGGACCCTCAGTGCCGTGGGAAACAGCACGGGAGAGTGTGGGAGGCACAGGGCACAGCTCTGCTTTGGGGAGATTTTGTGTTTTTGTAAGAAATAGCGACATTAATCACAACATTACACAGAAACCACTAAAGGGGAGAATTTCCAAGCTTGCTCAGCACAGAGCCCAACCCGCAGGGGGACAGCCATGGCAGGGCAGCTTCCCTGGGACTCGTCCTTGGCAGCCAAAGCCATGGATGGAAGAGGAGTCGGGCAGATTCAGGACTGTTGTAGGGCTGGGGCTTGGAAATGTTAGTCTGAACGCTCAGCGGTTAGATGTCTTATGGGAATCCATCCAAATGGCACTGCTTCCTTCCCACTTGCCCTGCAGGTAAATCTAGCATGTGGCTTACACAATCTGTTGACTTAAATAAAGCAAGGGCAGAAGAAGAAAGCTGTTCAGACATCAGGAGAGACTCATCAGTCCTTTGGGCAAACGTCTGGGTCACTTCCCCCTCCTCAGCACAGCCAGGGTGTCAGCCAGGGCCCTGAATCCCTCCGTGGGAGCACATGCAGTGAGGATGCAGCAGAGCTGGTCACAGTGCTCAAAACATCAGCAAAAGGCCAACACCACTTTGCCAAATTCTTCCATATTTTTGGCCAGCACCGACACTTAAATTCAATTTAGAGAAATTGGAGCTCATGAGCTCTGTGTTCCAGTCAGGTCCTCTGAAATCAAACACAACTGAGCAATGACTGTACAAGCCTCCCAGGGCTCGGGGAGACGAGGCCACAGCCACTTCCAAACCTCACTGTGCTGTTCCACCTGTGCTTCCAGCTCGCCTCTGGAGTAACACTCATCCATCCTGCGGATGTGGGATGATTCTAAAGCGCTGTGAGACCACTCCAGGCTCTGCAAGCTCAGGATCTTGTGGGATGCACATATCTCAGGTGCAAAACCAGCTGCAGTGTGCAAAGCTGAAGAGCAGGCAGGCTCTGGCAGTCAGGGGTCCACAGTGAGCCCACCAGCAGCCTCACCCCTGTGCCTCTGGAGGCTTCTTGTCCTGCTATTGCCTACTGCTGTTCCCAAATTCCCTCTAATCCAGCACTGAGGGCCAGCCCTGGGGCTCCTCCACTCCCAGGCATGGCAGGAGCAAAGAGCCTCCCCAGAGCAAAAGACCTAAAACCTGAACAGAGCAATTCTGACACAACTGCAACCAGGGATGTTCTGTTATCAGAACTACAAAGGGAAAATGAGTTCTCACAATTAGTGAAATGGGACAAAAGTAGAGGAAGGCCACCTTGTAAAATGTTGGTCATCCTCCCTCTGAAATTTTAAACCACTGAAGATGCCTTTGGAAGGAAATCTGGCCACCTGTCCACCACTGTCTCTACTAAGATGCTGCACAGCCATTCTGGCTGGCGTGCCAATGACAAACCCTACCCCAAGCATTAACACAAATTAAGAAAGTATAAGGCCAAATTTGTGAGTAAAGCATAAAATGACTGAGGTCTGCAACAGCAGGGAGACAGACTTTGCCATTATAAATACAGTGCAAATTCCTGTCTAACCCTCAAGGAAAGTAGAAGAGCCCTCCACAGCAGTGAGGATGGTGAGTCCTCAGGAGGCAAGCTAGACACTCAATCCATCTCTCATATCAGATCTACGTTAACATTTAAACAGGACCTGCTGTTGTGATCTTTAGCAACGAGCAGATGTGGTTTTGAGTAATGGTTAGCGTTACTTAACCAGTTATATTCACTAATGTAATTGACACCTATTCCATCATCCTTAATACACCCACTTCTTTCTCCGATACCATAAATAGATTAGAAAAGTTTCTGCAGATGGCCATGACCCCATTTGTTTGTGCACTTAGCCATGTATGAATCACTCTTGGCTTGTAGCAGCACTCTGGAATTACTGAAAGATAACTAGTCGGCACAGACACCAATAAATGAATCATGCTTTCCACAAGACCAAACCTTTGGGCTTTTACAGACTCCAATTACAAAGTAAGAAGAAAAGAACAAAGAAATTACTCAGTCTATTTGCACAAAGTCATGCAGAGTTGATTCACAGTTTTACAGAATTATTACTGACAATCATTTGTAGGGGGTTAGAGTAACAAACCAGCTACTTTACATACTGGACAGAATGAAGAGATGGAATAAAAAAATCGCCAGACCATGTCCTGCATATATTCTTTGAAAAGTAGCATTGATTTTTGTTCCAGTACCTCTTTTCATTCTTGGTATGCTCCAAGCCTGAGGGTTAATAAGCTTTCATTTGCCAAGGCTAAATTCTGCTTTGCTGAGTTGCTTGGGCCAAGTTTGCAAATGTGGGAAATCCTGTTGCACCTGCTGAAGTGCACAACCCTCACGCCAGCAAAACCATCCCAGGCACAATCCCTCAGCTCCACAGGCACCAGAAGGGTCTCATAAATGGCTCTGAGGCATTTTATTAAAGATATGTGCGAGACTGAATACAGCAAACACCAAGGTGTGAACCACTTGAAAGCGCTGTGGACATCCACCAACACTGACAACTTGTGAGGCAAGTTCCCAAAGCTGTGCAAGGTCCCTTTATGTAACACCCCAGCCCAGGACACACCAAAATACATCCCACACAAAAAAACACACCCTCTGCTGAAGGGAGCATGAGCCTAGCCCTGTTATCAGTGAGAAACTGGAAGTCTGACTACTGGGAGAAAAAAAGGGACACTGATGGATTACGACCTCAGCAATGCTACCTCGCTGAATGCAGAGAAAAAGTAGCATTAATTCCTAATTCCATCCCCTCTACATTACTACATAAATTAATGCAACGAGCTCTCTTGTATAAGAATATGTAGGCGACAACAGCCTTCTCCCTTTGACAAGAGTTTATCTGAGGATGTGCTGTAGATAGAAGGGAAGGAAAAAGGTTCCCAATAGGATTGTCTTTAGAAAGCTTCAGTCACTGGAACCACAGTCTCCAGGTGCAACACAAGACTAAAAGGATGCATGTCCTTCAGAAGGGAAAAAAATGCTAAATCAGGAACCTGCAGTATTAGGTGGATGCTTGGATAAACACTGCACAACACACCACAGCAAAAATGCTAATGCCAGTTTAGTTTTCACACCGGAGAGATTTCAAAAGACTTGCAAAGCTTTGATAATATTTAACATCTTTGCTAATTTCCTTTTTGGTGCAATCATAAATTTACCACGGTAGCCAAAAGATCTGGGATGAACTACAAGTTCTAGCTGGCTCCAAAGCCAACAAGAATAATGTGTGCTGTTACTATTTTCTCTGAAAACATACCTCTGCAAAACTGACTCAAAATGAGAAAAGAAATTGTGAAACTGTCATTACAAAGAAGCATTTAAAATGCAGATCAAAGTGCTGCCTTAGAAGCTGTATTCCTTGCCAAATCATCAAAGCTCTCTTTACTCTCAATAGCTCCCCAAATCCTCTGATTTGGATGATAAATTCCTACAGCTGAAATTTATCTGCTTTTAAAAAAAAAACAACAACAAACCCAAACCCCACAACTCCCTTTTATGGTTACGAACTCCTTCATTAACCGCTCCATTGAACCGCCTTTTTGTCTTACTAAATTAACTTTCACAGATGTGTTTATGCCTGTGTGCACACACAGACAGTACCCTGAGACTTCCTCAGGTATGGAAAACTTGTCAGGTCTCAGCAGGATGTGTGTGCAGGGTCTCACCAGCTCTCTCTGGGGTCTGTGTGTGTGTGTGCAGGGTCTCACCAGCTCTCTCTGGGGTCTCTGTGTGTGTTTGAAGGGTCTCACCAGCTCTCTCTGGGGTCTCTGTGTGTGTTTGAAGGGCCTCACCAGCTCTCTCTGGGGTCTCTGTGTGTGTTTGAAGGGCCTCACCAGCTCTCTCTGGGGTCTCTGTGTGTGTTTGAAGGGCCTCACCAGCTCTCTCTGGGGTCTCTGTGTGTGTTTGAAGGGCCTCACCAGCTCTCTCTGGGGGTCTCACCAGCTCTCAGCAGTGTGTGTGTCTCTGTGTGTGTCTGTGTGTGCAGGGTTTGAGGTGCCGACACTCAGGTAGCTATTCCTGACCCTGCACTCACTCATTGCTCCTCGAGGAGCTCCCAGACCACTCCTACATTCCCTTCTGCACGGGAGCAGCAACACAGCAGCCCACTAATCAGCTCTGAAAGATGGAGATGAGAGGTCACATCCTGCTGTCACAGAGGGGAGCCCTGTGCTGAATTCCTCCCTGTTCCTCTCCAGACGGAGCAGGTCTCTGATGTGCTTCCTCACCTGGGAGCTGCCCGAGTGACCTACCTTCTGCCACCCAAAATAGTTATAAAATAATCACCAGGCAATTCAGCCACACAGACAGGAAGAACACTGCATAAAACATCCCCGTCGACACCAATGCTTCCTCTGCTTTATGGATGTCTGGGAGTGTGCTCATGGTGTGAACCAAGTTTGCACTTAATTGCAGCAAAGTGGCCCTTGTACCTCTGTCCTCATGAGCTCCCCAGCCAGGCTTTATGACTTTGATGAAACCTGCCAACAGCAGACACACTGCATATCCGAGAAGGGGAGGGATCTGATAAGATAAACCACACACCACACATGGGCTCTCCCTCCAGGAAGAAAACTGGTAGGCAGTTTTTACATGAAACACCATTGCAAATAAATGACTTTTTTTTTTCACTAATTAGGCTTAGCAAATTCTGACGGTTGCTCGTACCTGAATGAAACAACACCGACAGACATGACTGTGCAGTGAGTTACTCAGGAAAGAAGCTGGATTGTAATTATGGCCTATTAGTGACACCATGTATTTTGGTACTTCCCTTGGAAAGGTCTCCTCATGTCTATCCATTTATAATTTAGGTTTACAAACCCATTCTAAAACTGGATTTATCAAACCACCAACTTCAGCCTGGGAAATCTAAAAATATTAGTATATTTGGTGAGCAACAGTGAATGAAAGGAAGAACATACATTTGTGGGTTCCATCCTCGAAGCAGTGGCAGTTTGGCTGATTCAATATGCTGAGAATTCAGGGGTGATCCCAGACTCTACCTGGGGAATTCCTGGCTTTAAGGAAAGGAATAATGTTCCTGTTCCCCATGCACCCTTCAGTGGTGGTTCTCTCATAACTCAGACCTCACAACATACTACTTAACAGAAGGAAGACAAATCAAAGGCTCACTCACGGGGTGGAGGATGCCTCCCTGGCAGAAGGTAACAGCACTCACTGCAGCAAACATCCCGATACTGACTGAAAAGAAAGGTTTAGCTGTGTCTTGTCTCCACCTGACACTATACATGATCACCTCTGATCATACAGGATCACTTCTGGTGCTGTGTGTGCTGGTCCCACTGTGCAGCACAACACAACCCAGGTGTTTACCCACAGGAAAAAGAAAAAACAAAGTTTGACTATTTTCCCTGCAATTCCTCTTCTGTGTCTTTTCATTCTTCCATTCGACACCAATTACAAAACTCTAAGATTAAAATCACTGCCTAACAGACCAAAGCTAATTTTAAGAAAGACCCCTGTGCTCTCCAGGCCCTTTCCTGGGTGTGAGAGGTGGGACCTGCTGGTGTGGGACCACAAGGTGTCTGGGTGCCCAGGGATGGTCGAGGGCACACACAGACAGCTCTTAGGCCACTGTAAGCGGAACCTTCCATGGTTTGGTCCTCCTGCATCGCACCTTGGGATGCTGATCTCAGCAAAAAGCAGCACTTTCTCACAGACACACTGCCAGAGCCAGACACAGGGAAGTCCCTGGTCTGGCTGAGGTCAAACTGAGATGCCACAAACTGAACATCCTCTGTGCAAGCACTTTCGGGCTTGCTGAAACCCTGGTGGCATCTCCATGAGGAAAACTTGAGGGGAATAAAGAACTACGTGGATATTACCATATTATTCCATGTGCCCTGGAAGGAGCCATAACTGCCATTGACACAGCCTCAGGAAAGAAACGTATTTGCCAAAAAAGCAGGCTGAAGTGGAAAGGAGACACGATCCTTGGTTGAGCCATCTGCAGCTGGTTTGCTATTAAACCAAAGAATGTGAAAACCTAGAAGTCCTTGCTTGGACAGAAAGCTGCTCTCATGGTTCACTCACCCCAGCCCATCACCGGCCCGGGGCACTGAGGCCGAGGGGACAGAGGAGCAGAGATGTGTCCTGAACTCCCAAATGCTTTGAGTAACGTTCCTGCATGAGCAAAGCCTCTGCCCAGAGAGAACTGCCCTCATGCCCTGCACCTGACGTCCCCCTCCCTGCAGGGATGCCCAGGTGGCACACCTGAAGTCACCCCCCCCGCAGGGATGCCCAGGTGCCCCACCTGAAGTCACCCCCTCTGCAGGGATGCCCAGGTGCCCCACCTGAAGCTACCCCCTCTGCAGGGATGCCCAGGTGCCCCACCTGAAGCCACCCCCCCCGCAGGGATGCCCAGGTGGCTGCAGGGATGCCCAACCTTGGCACCCAAACCCAGCCAGAGCTGGGGAAGCCAGTGGAGGGGCGGGCACGATGCTCTGCTCCTCTCCCTGCGCCAAATAATTAGTTATTTACAGGCTCTTCCGCCACGACAGTCACCCCTGACCTCCTTCGCCAGCCGGAGCGATTAGAGCCCACTGCCACAGACGTCTGGCTGCTTAGCAGGGCCCGGCACACTGGCACTGCAGCCCGGCGAGAATCCACACCCCCGCCCCCAAAAAGCCCTTTTATAATCCTAATCTGGGAGCGCCACACACAGAAAGCAGCTGCTTCCTCCCCGGCAGCGCCGCAGCCTGCCATCCGCAATGGAGCCTGCAAGGAGATGTTCTGGGGGGCAGTGGGTACAGCTTTTTATTTTAGAGGGGCAGGTTGGAGGAGTCTGCAGTTATCCCACTCTCCTGAAGCGTTGCTGCCTGGTTACAGGTAACTTTTGCCTGAAAAATTAAAGAGCATCTGGTGGTAGCTGCTCCGAGGATCACTCAAAGTTGGTTTAGAAAGATATATAAAATCAAGCAACGGGAGGAGGAAAAAGGAGGTAGGATGGATTTACCTCGGGGAGGCTCAACTCTGTCCTTCCCACCAGAGCCAGGTGGAGGGAGTGATCAGGTAACAGCCCCTGCAGTGCAACCAAAGCCCTCCTGGAGCACAGAGGTGAGCCAACACTGCCTGCCATCAGCAGGAAATAAATAATAACAGTGGCGATAAGATACTCGAAATAAGGAAGGGCAGCAGAAAGGGAGCTCTGTTCAAGGCTCCCCGGAGCTGAGGGGAACTCAGTGCCTGAGTCAGGACCCCAGAGCTGACACGGGGCAGGGGACAAGTCAGGGAAGGAGCTCAGGAATCGTGTGGCATCAGGCTTGAGGCTCCCACAACACCCATGTGAATTCAGGCAAGGTCTCCTCCACTGCCTCCAGCCTCTCACACCTCCCTGGCCACAACTGGCACCTGCCTCCTACCAAGCCTTTCATACACTGAAAAAATGGGGAAAAAATTATCAACTATGCTGCTTCTAAAAAGTCACGGAATGAAATTAAAAGCCCGAGTTGTTCCAACAAAACCTCATGCCAAGAGTTAGGCTGGAAGAGAAGCTTTGTCTTCAAAAGACATTACCCATTTTAATTCACAACTTTTATCATAACCATGAGCCTTGATCAGACACAAAGTAAAGTCTCTCATCCTTGTGATTCTGTGGGACATAGTTTATGTTCAGCAACTGGCTGACACAAAAAAGAACTGTATCTTCATTATTTATACACTGCTATTGGTATGCACATCTAGCCAGGCCTGTTAAAGTCAGGGAAGAATAATGGTCTATTCAGTACCAGTAGTGTTAATAAAATCAGGCAAATCCAGCTTAGTTTTGTCTGAACACGAATGAGATTAAATCAAGATTAAAAGTGCAGTACAAAGGGTATGGTTTATGCTAAAATTCAGAATGAACACATTTCAGAACCCAGTATACAAATGCCTGCAGACCTTCTCCGGGACTCAGACACCTGAATTAAACAACGATGAAACCGGAGAAGGAGAAGGCGGATGACACTGGACAAAAGCCAGCCAAAATACCAAGGGACAGATGCTCTGCAGCCCCGCTGGAGGTAACGGGGCAGATCCTGTGCTAGCAGAGACAGGCACAGCTCAGCTGGCTCTCCCTGCACACACCGAGCGCCAGCCTGCCCCGTCGCACTGCCAGAAATATATGCAAAATCCAGACTCTTTCCCAAGTTTTCTTTCTGGGCCATTTTGCATTAGTCTGTGCAGGGTCTGGATTTCACGGCACTGAACCAGGTGCTAAGCAGGGTACAATCCTGACAATCCTCCCGGGCCGGGATGCCTTTGAAAACCTTCCCTTTACAGAAAACACCATTTGCTTGAAACTGCCAGGGAGCCCAACTCATTCCTCGTTCCTCAGCAGTAATACTCCTTCTCTCCCACCTCCGTGCACTTCATTTCCAAGAGGGAAAGAGCACACAGAGAACTAACCGGTGGATATTTAGGTCAGGCACTGCCCTCACTGCTACTCTGCGAGGGCTGAAAAATATTAATGAAAAAAAAAAGGGCAAATCGCCCTTTAGAACAAAAAGCCCCGAGGGGCTGGAGCCGGGGGAAGCAGGTTCCCAAACACAAGCCCTCCCAGGGTGTCCGGACCGCGATGCTCCCCCCGGGTACCGAGAGGAGTGATTTACTGCGGGGGCAGCGCGCAGGAGAAATAAATGACTCGCAGCATCCCCCCAGAGCATCCCTCCAGAGCATCCCCCCAGAGCATCCCCGAGGGAAAGGCACGGGCCGGGACACGGCGGGGAAGGGGCGAGATGCGGGAGGTGATGGAGCCGTGATGGGATGGGAGAGAGGAGCTCACACCCGGGGAAGGCTGATCCCAGGGAAGCCTGGTGATGCCGGGAAAGGCTGCTGATCCCAGGGAAGATGATCCCGGGAAAGGCTGATGATACCAAGGGAAGCTGATCCCGGGAAAGGCTGATGATCCCGGGAAAGGCTGATGATCCCGGGAAAGGCTGATGATCCCAAGGGAAGGGCTGATGATCCCAAGGGAAGCTCCGCCAGCCCGGCCCGCGCCGTGTCACACCCGCACCGACATCCCCGCAGCAGCAGCAACAGATGAGCGAGCGGGGCTGGCACGGAGCGGGGGGAAAGGGAAACCTCCCGGAGGGAGCGCATCCCAGCGCAGGGTCCCGGCGCTCCCGGCAGCCCCGCCGAAACTTCCCCGACGGGCACGTCCCGCACCGCCCGCACCTCCTGCACCGCCCCGGCGAGCAGCAGCACAAGTACTTACTGATCTCCATGCTCTGGAACAAAGACCTTTTGCAGTTGCATGTGCAGGACACATTGGGCTGAATAGCTACGGCCGTGCTGTTCAGCCCCATGAAGTTATACATTTAAAAAAAAAAAAAAA